>CM024532.1:28391066-28615961 GCA_014182385.1 Eucalyptus viminalis | reverse complement strand
TTTATCTCTCTCTCTTCTCCTCCTTGGGGCCGACGATAAACGGCCATAAGTCCGCTCTCTGTCTCTGTCTCTGTCTGTCTCTCTAGCTCTTCTTTATTTTTATTTGTTTTGGTTAATTTATTTTGGGAGCTAAAATCTATCTATCTATCTAAAAATCCGTCATCGTCGGCGACATCGCCGAGGGAGCCGTCGGGGGAGAAAGAAAGAGTCGCGGATCCGTCGGAGGAGGACGAAACCAACCTTCCCGGGCCGCGCGCATCGCATTTATGGTCGCCCGATCTCCTCGTGATCATCCGCGCTGCCGAGGTGAAGTGGCGGCGTCGTTTTCTCTTCTTCTTCTTCTTTTTTTTGGCTCCGATGAGCTAGCGTTTCCGGCGTCTTATCGGGGGCTTTCTTTTTTTTTCTTTTTTTTTTTTTGGGGTTCTAGGGTTTCGATTGAGCGCCTGCGCGGCGGCGGCGGCGGCGGCTGTGAAATTTGATCTCGGGCGGTTTCTTTGGTCGCAGGTGGGGATTTCGCTCAGAGATGTCGGGTCACTGGATCGATTCGCGAGACCTTGTGAGTAGCGACAGCTCTTGCGATTCTATGTTTTGATGCTGCTTTTTGCGGTGATTGTTGTTTGCTGCCGGGGGTTGGGTATGGGGTGGTGTGTGACTCTGTGTGTTTTCGCTTGGTGGGTAAGGATCTAGGGTGTTGCTGGCTGTTTCGTCGATTCAATCGTGCTGCATTCGAGAGAAAAGTGTTTGGGGGAGAGGGGGATGCTTGCTCTTGAATGACGATTTCGCAATTTGGGCTCTGCGGGCGAGGGTTGACCTGTTTTAGGCTGAAGGGAACGACTGCAATTTTCG
The DNA here is from genome assembly GCA_014182385.1 of Eucalyptus viminalis. Taxonomy (NCBI): domain Eukaryota; kingdom Viridiplantae; phylum Streptophyta; class Magnoliopsida; order Myrtales; family Myrtaceae; genus Eucalyptus; species Eucalyptus viminalis. The sequence goes on along the minus strand of CM024532.1, from coordinate 28,615,115 downwards.
ATTTTGAAAGCTTGGCATGATCTTCGCTGCCTGTTTTACGAATGGTCTTGTCAATGGGTGTCGTTTGTGTGGATTTAGCACCAAATGCCTAGAAGTGTCCAGTCTTGATACTTCGTTTTGCTGGAGTTAATTTTTTCTTTATAGCTAGTGCTGGGTAGTGCTGGGTCTGGCTTTTCTTGTGTTGGTTGATAATTTTAACCTGTTTGCGAACTCTCTCCTGTCAGGCTTTGAGGGATCTTCTGGTAGTGACGAAAAGAGAGAAAATCTGACTTTGAAAATCTCTGAAGATGAGAGGAAGACTAGAATCGGTTCCTTCACGAAGAAGGCGATAAATGCGTCCACTAAGTTCAAACGTTCATTGAAGAAGAAAAAGAGCAGTAGAAGGAAAGTGATGGTAGAGTTAGCTCCGTTTCCATTGAGGATGTTCGGGATCTAGGTGAGCTGCAGGCAGTTGATGAATTTCGACAGGCACTGATTTTGGATGAATTGCTGCCCGAGAAGCAAGATGATTATCACATGATGTTACGGTATTTCTGTTTGTCCTATATATATATATCTTTTTGCATGCAAATTATTTATGCTGTTTAATCCTGTCATCTGTGTTTGGACCATGCTGTTTTTGTGGTTCATGAAATAGGCATTGGTAACTCAAGGCCAGCTTATTATGGAAGTTTTTTCTGCTCTCTCTGCCGACATTTGGCTGAAGTTTGGGTTTCTCAGTATTTAGAAGCACTTCCTTTCAATGAGATCTTGTTTTATTCAGTTAGATTTCTATGAACTCATGCAATCTTCATATGGTTTTCGTCTTCATCAGAAGCTGGTTAAGATGTTTGTCGACATACACATGGAAAATCAAGTCTTTGAAAATATGTACTGTTAGATGGTTTGCATTAGACGTGTGAGACTTACTGTGCTTTTTCACATTTTTACCTTTTGCCTTTTCTTGCAGCTCTCACAGTTCTAATTATATTTAGCACTAAAACACCTGATATCTTTGAAAAATAAACAAAGATTGACATGAAGATTGTTAGCTATTTTTCACAATTTTTGGAGATTTGTTTTTTTTCCTCTTCAAACTTAAAGTAGCAAGTTTTCTTTTTCTAAAGTAAAACTAAACAAGCCTTGACAGTTCATGCATAAATTGGAAGGACATATTCATAGCTTCTAGATGTAAATCTTGTGGGTAGCAGTCTTAGTTCCTTGAGTATAGCAGGTTTTTATAAGATATTTCCTTTTCTGCTTTGGTCTTTCTGCATGTGCCAAATTTATTTGTTCTTTCTGATGTGAATACCTCATATAGGCAGTGGCATTTCGTATGTGGGAATTTTTTTGGCATATCTTTGCGGTTCTACAGAATCAGTTTACTTATGCATTGCATTTTCATTCTAACAATATATGTGCATGTTGAAATCTTTTAGGTTCCCTGAAGGCAAGAAAATTTGATATTGAAAAGGGCAGCACATGTGGGCTGACATGCTTCAGTGGAGAAAAGATTTTGGTGTTGACACTATTATGAAGGTTATTTTAGTTGACAGTTACTGATATGATTATTTGAGTGGCTTGGCAAATTGTTTTTTGATTTTCACTGAACACCAAATTTTGCCTGTTTCAGGATTTTGAATTTAAAGAGTTAGATGAAGTTCTGAACTATTACCCTCATGGATATCATGGCGTGGATAAAGAGGGTCGACCAGTTTACATTGAAAGACTGGGAAAAGTTGATGCTACCAAGCTTATGCAGGTCACGACTCTTGATCGATATATTAGATATCATGTGCAAGAATTCGAGAAGCTTTGTTGTCAAGTTCCTGCTTGTGCGATCGCTGCAAAGAGGCACATAGATTCGAGCACAACCATATTAGATGTGCAAGGCGTGGTATGTTTACTTGTCATTAATTACCTTATATATCAAGGGTGTACACATGGTGCATTTGATGATCCATTCTCTACAATTTTCCCCATGTTTGTTCAGGGCCTTAAGAACTTCACTAAATCTGCCACCAGAACTCATTACTCGACTTCAGAAGATTGATAGTGACAACTACCCGGAGGTGCATAGCCTTTAAATTCTAATGTCCACATAATTTGTGGTGTGCATATTGCAAAAATAACTATGGCGTTCTTGATTTTTATTTACTTGAAACTTCAATTGCTGCAGACTCTTTCCAAATGTTCATTATCAATGCTGGTCCTGGATTTAAGCTTTGTGAATACTGTTAAGTCACTGGATCCAAAACTACTAGCAAGATACATGTACGTTGCATTTCTTTTTTCCAGCTTTTCAGTGTGTTGTCAAATTTTTTCCTTCTTTATTGTTCACTTTGTGGGAAATTGTAGGTTCTTGGAAACAGGTATCAGAGCAAAGTTGCTTGAGATAATTGATGCCAGGTAAGCATAGGTCTTTACTGTTAAACCTAATGGCTAATGTAATTATCCACATGCACAAAAATGGTTGTCACACTTCTTATTCTTCTGACTTTATGTCTATGTTTCGGTCATCTTATATGCTCAATTTCCTATGCACAGTGAGTTGCCACAATTTCTAGGTGGCACCTGCACCTGTGCTGATCAGGTGGCTGTCTTCGATCTGACAAGGGGCCGTGGAAGAACCCAGATATATTGAAGGTATATGATGATTTAAGTCCTTTGTCATTTAAAGGTTTAAGCTGCATACCTTGCTTTAGTTTATACGGTAAGGCCTCATGTAGTGACTCTTTACAGGTGGTTTTAAGTGGTGAAGCACGACGAGCCAGGCAGGTTGTTAAGGTTTTGAGTAGTGAGGGGAAGTTCATTGCTTATGCTAAGCCAGGGTATCCAATGGTTAGTTCTTTTCTATTTCTATTCTGCCTTGAATATATGCATGAGATTTCCAACAGTGCTGTAGCTACGTGCAACACAAAGTATTTGATATGGGGATGTGCTTATTTTGCAGCTCTGCCCTTTGTTATTAGTAGTAATGTATTAAATGATATAAGAACTTTTGATAAATGAATGCCTAAGTCCATGGATTTGGTGGCTAAGATATAAATTCCTGGTAAAAAGTCTTCTTTTATGAGGGGGACACTCATATTAATAGTAGTCACATTTAGTATGACAAGCCAAAATCTGTATTTCAATGCTTCTATGTTAAAGGTTCTGAGGAACATCTATTTAACTTTGAGACATTTTTTGGTCGAGTTTAGGAGTATTAAGCTATCAATGTAGGCAGTATGTCCTGCTGCTATATCTGACCTAGACAATGATGAATGCATTAAGGATTGGCGTATATTTATTTGCAAGTAAGAGTTCAATTGTCCTTTTATGATCTGGTTCAGGTTAAAGGGAGTGATACATCGACTGCTGAATCAGGATCTGAAGCTGAAGATATTGCTTCCCAAAAGCAATGAAGAGTTACTCATCTTCGGTTGACTCCTGTTCGAGAAGAAGTGAGTTCTTACTGCTATGAATATGCAATTAAGTATTTTTTAGCAGTTGTATTGGTTTGACTTGTAGTATGAAGCTCCATAGAGCTATTCGTGATATGTTTATCAAATCTAATATTTTCTGATCAGTTGCCTCTCTTGTTTTGTGATGTGTTGTAATTACCAAGCTGTTCATTATTGTATGGCGAATTGCTGGATATATAAGAGTAGCTGAATTTCTGGATTCTGGCTTCCATTTACAATGTATTTCAAATGTATAGGCTAAGGCAATTGGAAGGGCAGGCTATGCTGGAACATTCTCAGGGTATGATGAATATGTACCCATGGTTGATAAGGCGGTTGATGCTGGTTGGAAGAAGCAATCAACCCTTCAGAGGCCTCTTGCTTCTAAAGGTTAGCATGTCTGCTCTTTTTTATTTTTATGTAAACCCAGTGACTGGAAAAGAAAGTAAAGAGAACTAGTGAGGACAACATAACAACTGGCTGTTCCTTCTTATACTATGTAAGGCAAGTTAGACTTAGATTACAAAGCACAGGTGCTGGGTAAATTGGACTTTAGACTTAGATGACAAAGCACAGGTGCTGGGTAAATTGGACTTTAAAGATCCTGGTTAATTGCTTCTGTCACCCAGTGTTTCCTGGCTGTGGATGATATCCACGGCTGTAAGGGCTCACAGCTGTGCCTACTCAAGGAAAATAAATTCTCAGGAGCTACATATGGTTTTCTTGTTTTTTATATTTTAAGAAAGAAGCAAATTATGTTCTACATCTCAATTGTCTTTGACTGATGGAGACCAGGAACTGGTGCTGACCTATTTTAGAGGAATATTGGTGTATGCTTTTAGGAATGAAATCTATGCTTGTAGTTGAGGACTTACCACTGGGCAGGTTGGGAATTCTTCTAGTGAGCCATTAACATGTCAAGCATGTATTGTTGTTAGTAATGCTGGCCAATCTGTGATTTAAAATCGCTTCTCTTCCCTGTATTTTAGGGTTTTGTTTGATAAAATCAAGTATGATTTAAATTACCTATGATTCAGGGACTGTAGCCCAGCCAGACCCTTCAAAGAAACCAGAAGGACTTCGTGCTCGGATTTTATTAGCTGCTATGGCCTTCTTCATGACTCTTTTTGCTTTCCTCCAATCAATTACACACCGTGTTACTAAGAAGCTTCCTAGCACCCCACTTGATGTTGACCAGAAGATTTCCGAAGTTGCTCCTGATAGTACTCAGAAGGAAGAGTTCCGTCCCCCATCACCTACTCCAGCATTTACTGAGGCAGATCTCCTATCCTCTGTAATGAAAAGACTGGGTGAGCTGGAGGAGAAGGTCGATACACTTAAAGCGAAGCCATCTGAAATGCCCTATGAGAAAGCGGAATTGCTTAATGCTGCTGTTTGCCGTGTTGATGCCTTAGAAGCAGAGCTAATTGCTACTAAAAAGGTACTCTTGTTATGTTTAGTAAAGAATTCACTTCTTTTCTTGTTTCTGTTTTCTTTGGGGGGATTCTTTCATGTTTCTTCATTGTCACATTGTGTTAATACTTCTCATCATAGCAATATTATAATCTTCTCTTTTTACTTTATATAAAGCGGTGGTTTAAAATTCAGGCTTCGATCTTTGGCTGAATTTATTATTTAAAAAGAAGAAGAAGAAGAAACAAAATAAATCACCGTTGATACTATTAATTGGTTTCTCTCTTGCTTTACAAGTTCATCCTGCTTGAATATGAAGTTATATGGTGATTGATCCTTGGAATATTTTGCATTGTTTCTGTTTAGAAATCTTGTCATTGGTGTATTGTATAGCATTTAGTTTGCCACCTCAATCTTCTGTCTAGAGATTGGTTCCTACTGATGATGGAAAGTATATGATTTTTCCTGGTAACCACTCTTAATAACAATACTTGTCCTTTCCTAGTATGCATCTTATATTATAGCATCACTCAAATATCAGACATTACATTATTTGCTCAAGTCTTTTTATTGGAGGAAATTCTCATATATTTGGAGCATGTATGCTTATCCTTTCAGTATTCACTGCTCGTGAGCAAGCGTGCATATGTAGTGTCTTCTATAGTGTAGAACGGTAAAAGTACAGCTCGGTAAACAGATTATTTAGTTATTCCTATCCTTGAATGATAATTACTTCTCTTTTTATCATTGATTTGTTAATGAACATTTATTTTCTGGACTTTTTTAATCTAGAAATTGCTCCAGGTAAGAACTCAAACATTTTCCATTGGCTAAGCAATTCAAATTTATGTAGTAATGAAGTCTTATGTGCCATTTTAGACATGCTAGCTTGTGCATGAGTTCATCAATGAAATATGGGTGCTTCTATGCGATTGTATGTATGAGTTGGCACCTTTTAAAGGTCTTAATGAACCGATAGAAATTAGTACGGTTATCTGCCCTCAAAGGTACGTGAGTGCATGTAGTTTCCACACCTATGTGCTTCAGCTTTTGCATTTTCCCAAACCCATATTATGCATGTGTCTTATAATTACACAAGTCGAAAAAGCAAAGCTTCCTTGGTATCTCAAATGTGACTTTTCTGACTGCTGCCCCCTTTCTATTGGTTGCTTAACTTTGCTCGCAGGCTCTATATGAGGCCTTGATAAGGCAAGAGGAACTGCTCGCGTACATGGATCATCAACGAGAGACACAATTCCGGGTATGTTGATGATCAATTTTTGTGCTTCCTTTTCTGTGAATAGGCAGATAAAATAGATGGTACTTCCTTGAGCTAACATTAGATTACTGCATGTTGTCCAGAAAAGAAGTTTTGCTGGTAATTGTTTTCCTGATGTGAGAGAACCGGGGATACCTTTGAATTCCTCATGGACGCCTTTGAACGGTGTTCCGCTTATCTTGTGTCAATACTATGGGGAATACACAGGCGCAAGAAACTGGATTGTCCGTGCGCAGATTGTAAGGATATATGCAGAGAATTATTGTGCATAAAATTTGTCTTTCGATTTGTCCCAGCTCCTTTCCTTGTTTGCAACGTGAGGTGAGTAAAACTTGAGACGTAATATTTCCTACATAATTTAAGCTTCTATATCGGTTTGTTTGGCAAATCTCACAATATGTCTCGGCTAGTTACTTTCGGGTTTCCATTTGTAGAATTAATAGATCGAGGGAAAAGAAATCCCTGCAAGATCATGATGCAAGGAATTCGTTATGCATTAGATAACCTACAAAATTCCAGGCTCAGCTGCATAATGAGGACACAGTTGTGAGGAAAAATATCAATTATTAGTACACGGTAAATTTAGAAAGCGTGGAAAGAAATAACCATGTGAATCCGACTCCTTGTCGATGATTACCTCCATGATTTTGTCCGTGCCAAATTCCTTCCTCCACGGAGCATGTCGGTCGGCGTTTGCTTTGTCTTCTCAATATCAAACTCTGGCCCTCAAAAGTCTCTGTAATCACGTCAAATATTAATCCCCACATCGCCTTTTCTACTGCATAATCACACTCAAACTCAAGTGGCACACCTGAACAAAGAGCGACCTTAGTATGGTATTTGATCATCGTGTCTGGATGGCGAAAGCTCTTCTGGGATGAGTACTTGGCAAAAAAAACATCCACTGCCTTGGAATGCTCAGCGTCTAATGTGATGGATATGACGTTGCTGCCTCTTTGGCCCCTTTTGGTTTAGGCATTCATTGCCGCCTTCTTTGGGGAGCCAAGCTTGGTTTTCGTCCTTATCGAGTTTGTCTGAGTCCTCTCTGCGTCCTGTGTGGAAGAAGTGAAAAGAAAGCATCCTCAAATGCCTCATCAGCAATGCGGAAAACAAATTGAGGTCGATGTTAAACCGGTACTTGCATAACAATTCCAGGCAATCAAAACCTGCTGCGACATTATGCTTTGCGAAATAATATCAAATCCTAGAAATGCCAACCTAAATTGACTACTTTCTTATGGCATTAGGGATCGGATTGTCATAGAAACTTAAGGCACCCAGGGACAAGAACTGCGGTGAAAGAATACACATCTCATGATTGCTATGATCATCATGCCTTTTCTGATCCGCCGAAGAACATGGAAAACATATTTCCCGATCAGCATCTCTGTTTCCTTGCCTCTTGTAGAAAATCACATGATCAGAGAGAACTTAGGAGGTAAGAAGTCATGGTTTTTGAGCTATCATGAAGGGAAAAGTTTACTATTCAAATCCAATCCAATTTGCCATTTTGAATCTTTTGCCCTAAATAAGCATTCTCTTCTCATTCCATGGGGTGATGAACCTTCCAACCTCATTTGCTGGATAGCACGTTGAGAGCCTAACTGGAATGCAAACTTTGCAAGCAAACCACATTGCTTGAGGGAAAAAGGCAAACAGATTCCACAAGAAGAACGAGACGTGCCCGGCTTGACGGAACGAAGGAGCTGTCCGGAAACACCATCGCTCATGCTCGAATCTCGCTCAAGTTCACGCAGCTGGAGATGGAGGCAGTAGAATTAAGCGCTCCTACCCAGAGACTTGAAGCCGATGCCTTCACCGGATGCGTATAAAGAGAAATAATTGCATCCGCCACAATTCAGCAACGCAGTTACAACGTATTGCGGCTCACCTAATCAGACTTGCGCACGACGTTTGATCAATGAAGAACGGTGCATGACAAGCTGATGGAGCTGCCTAAGCTATTCAAGAATTAAAATGATGATCAAGCATGGTAAGCTAACGAATTGACGTGAAAGGAGGAGGAGAAGAAGTTTTTCTTAACCTTTGGACAAGAATGCAGAGAGTTCTGGGGAGAGGCGAAAGAACAGGAGTATGATTGTCACCCGAAATAATCTCGCAAAATGGGGCGCCCTGAGAGAATAAAGGAAACAGCCCGGAATAATCAAATTTATTTCATCACATTCTCATATTTTAGAGAGAGAGAGAGAGAGATAAATAATGCAAGCCACTCCTTCCGGAAGGCTTAAATGCAAGCCACTCCTTTCGGAAGCAACAAACCTCATTCCAATTTCAGAAGCGAATTCCGAGTACAGGGTCGACCGATTCTATCTTGAGGAGTCCTCAACATTAATAATTATGCGCAGAGGAAGAAAAAGAGAAAAGGAAAAAGGAAAAAGGAAATAGCTTCGTCTTCTTGTTTTAATCTTGTTGCTTCTTCTTCTTCTTCGTAGAATGTCTTTTTAACTTTTTCTTTTGGGGGTTTTAGTAATTGATTCCTGATACTTGAAGGGAGACAGACTTGTTTTCTAATCGTTTACTTAATATTTTAGTGAAAGGAAAATTTTTTTTTTTTTTTTTGGGGATCACTTAAGAATTACTCATGATCGATCGACCTATCTAATTTCAAATAGAGCTCGAGCTCAAACTACTCAAGTATCTTATGAGTCAAACTCGAGCTCACGAATACTCAGTTCGACATGATCATAAATCTATCGAGCTTTTTGTAATTCGTCATAAATGTCCATAGTCATAAAAATTAGACCCAAAAATCTTCAAAATTACATAATATTAGAAATTTTTTTTTTTAGATCGAGCTCGAGCTCGAGTTCCTTTACAAACTTGTTACAGGCGAGTTTGAGTTCAGTTAGAATATTTCGATCTTCTGTTTGAGTTGAGGTCGCGCATAAATTATTAATCTGCTCAAGTCGAATTTTGAGCCTTGAGTAGTATATGATGGAAGGAGTTTGGCACTCTATGGCTCAATTCGATTTCCGAAGTTCCTCACAGCAGGTAGAAATAGAAGCCTACATAGAAGTGACTATATCGATTAAATCATGTTCCTTGAGTGACTTAATTGGCACGTTAAAAACAAAAGAGTGATAATATGCTTGATAATCGTAAGGGAAATTAATGTACAAAAATTTTAAAGTTCCCTCGTTTTGTTATTTAACAAGTGTCCATTCAGAGACATGTGTTCATAGAATTGTTATTAGCGAGGGTTAATATCATGAAAAATTATAAACTGATACACTTGTAGCAAATTTCCTCAAACTAAAAACTATAAACTGAACATATGTGACAAATTCATCTTAAACTAATTTTTTAACTATCAAAAACCCAAAATTGATATAAATGTGACAAATTTATCTTTTATTAATTTTCATTAAATTTGATTTAATATTATGAAAAATCATAAACTAATAGACTTTTGACAATTGGAAAGTTAAACCATAAATTGTATACACATGTCAACTGTCATATATTATCCAACTCAACAACTTGATGATAAAATTTTTAGAGAAAAAAAAGATGGTTAATTTGTTGTGGGTATATCAATTTGGGGTTTTTTTTTTTTTTTTTTTTGTGATATTAACCATATTAGCTACTCTAGTTTATCTCAAAATAGTGAAATTGCACTGCTGGGGAAAAAACAAAGAAATAGAGTAATAAATTACTAATGGCTGTGTTGAGACCAGTCCACGTCTCCATTACAAGAATAGTTCTAACATCCAAATGAATTTGTTAATCATAATTAGCTCAAGTTCGCATACGATAAATATAACAGCAGAAATTAAGAAATAAAACGAGTCTTCATATCTATTGATCATGCATTGATGAATCTGCAACTCTTCCTCACTTCTCCATTGAGAAAGCTATCCGGATTCGTGAGGTTCCCCATCTTTACCATGGAAACGGAGAACTGCTGAAAGAAGGCTGCCACGTCAAGTGCATACTGTTCCGCAAGCTGCTTGGTCTGAAGGGCCAATGCACTTGAGTATAGTTCCTGGTCAGAATTTAGCAATCCCTCTCCATTCAGGAGCAAATGGTAGTAGGAGTTGTCGAACGTGTTGGGCGTTTCGTAGTCCAAAGGCGCGGTGTTGTTATCTCCCCCTCCTGCGGCCGGGCATTTGGACTTCAATTGGCTGAGGTGCACTTCAGATAATGGACTACCGCCCGACGTCAATTCGTAGTCCCCATATATTCTGGCACGGAAGTTCTCACAGCGTGCCACGCCGATCGTGTGAGCCCCTAGCGATTCACATGTGCATTCTAGTTAAAAGGAAAGTCTCATGCAATGTACTATACAAGTCTTGATCAGCGCGCTTTCTTCTGTGGCAATAAGCTCACCTTGGGTGAGTAATTCGATCGATCACTTAAAAAGGAGTAGGAACTTAATAATTACCGGAAAGTGCGACGGTGTCGGTGACAGAGAGGCCAAGGTAAAGGAACTTGTAAATGATGGAAATGAGGCCTTGATTCGGAGTAGGAATATTGGTGTTTGCAAGCTCGTAGCTTGCGCTTCTCGAGTCTTTTCTCCCCACCGGAACATCCCAATACGGTCCGCCCACCTAATAAGTACGAAAGAGAATCGATATCAGTCACATTGATTTTCTGATATTCTCCTCGGTTAGCAAGTAATAACTACAGAAGTTATAATTCGGAACATTATTTGACATGTCAATGAGGAATTCAGAGAGAAAGAGAGGGGACAATCTATACCAGAATGACAGCATCTCTAGCAGCAATGGTCAATATATCAGCGCAAGAGACAATTCCAGGGCATTGGGATTCAACCTTGCTCTTGATCCTATCGATGATTTCAAAACCTTTTAGAGAGTTTATATTTGGGGAAGCTGTCTTCTCTCCTCGTAGCATGACCGTATCATCCAACAGGACCGAACCGTCGCATCCCTAATAAAACATCACATCCAAAACATTCAGAAAACACTCTCCCTTTGCAGATTGATCCATGCTTCAAGATGGTTGTCACTACTAACGCATACTTTCATCCCAAAGTACATGTTCAATTTAACACAACAGAATATAAAATTGCATAGAGTTACGATATAAGCAATGCACCTGAACGAAGCAGTCGTGGAAGTGTAGACGGAGTACTAAAGCAGCGTTATGCGGATCAGAGAGCACCTCATGTTCCATTTCTTGGCGGATGATTTCGAGCACGTTTGGGCACGAGGATGCATAGTAATCGAGCGTCAGTGGAGGGTCGCTTGCACCGGAACGTATAATGCCAGAAATGAAGGCGATGGCTGCCAAGAACTGCATCGTGAGGATTCTTGGAGCCGCCATTGTCGGTTCTTTGCCTCACTGTGCATTCCCTGAAACCGTGCAATATATAAAGGAGCAAACGGAGAGAAGTACAAACATAGAGAAGTACAACCTCAGTTCTTGCATGGCTGACTTGAGGATTTTGCATGAAGTTTTCTTAAAGTCAAGAGGGGATGCAACTAATGTTGTTCTGTTTGGTGGGTAATACCAAGACTAAAATTACTTATAATCGTTCTGACTTCAGAGAGAGAGAGAGAGAGAGAGAGAGAGAGAGAGAGAGACGAGAGACGTGCGCATGTGGCTCAAGAGAATAATGTTTTAGATTTGGGAAGTCACCAAACGAATCGCGATGATAACTGCTATTAGGAGACCTATTTTAGCTTCTTGTTTTGAACTCAATTAGCAAAATGTAATAGATTTATAATCATTTGAACAAATTTTCAAAACATTTTGTATTTGAAATTACTGACGTGGATGCTGACCGTCTTATGTAACATAGCCGATACTAAGGTGAACAATTTTTATAATATTTTTCTTTCTTTCTTTTCTTCTTTCTTTTTTCTTTTTGAGCCCAACTGGCCAACCCTCAGTGATCATAGGTGAGGGCCATGAGAGAGGGCCATGAAGCCCTCACCAGCCCTCATGAGGTCCAGGTAGGGACTGCGACCCTCACCCAGTGGCCGACAAGGGTCGTTGCCAGACTTGGTAGAAGAGAAGGAAAATGAAAGAAAGAGTTGATTAAGCAGCTCTTGAGCGTGGAATTCATTGAATGGCTAGTCTTACTCTAAACAGACTAGAAATCTTATTTATGTATGTCTTCAAAGGAATATATGCGCAGTTAGTATACGTATGCATCTTGAAAAGTTTCAAGTCATCAACCAAAAATGCGATGTTCTTTGTCACTAATTCTTGGTGTGTACTTGAAGAAAAAGAATGTGAAAGTTTGGAATGGCTCTCCTTGAACTTTGACGAAGTCATGAGACAGCTGACAAAGCAAACAACAACTCATTTAGCCAATGTGGATCAACCATCGAAGGACCTACCAGACTATACATATAGAATTTGACTATGCAGATCCATATCTAAGGCCAGTAGCTATGTTGTGCATTGGTCACTAATTTTTGGTGTGTACTTGAAGAAAAAGAATGTGAAAGTTTGGAATGGCTCTCCTTGAACTTTGACGAAGTCATGAGACAGCTGACAAAGCAAACAACAACTCATTTAGCCAATGTGGATCAACCATCGAAGGACCTACCAGACTGTACATACAGAATTTGACTATGCAGATCATATCTAAGGCCAGTAGCTATGTTGTGCATTGAAAATTTAGCACAAATGTTTTGTTTCATCTTTAATCGAGAAAATACAGATCCTGTTCCTTCAATTCAGGGGCATAAATCATCATAAGCGCAAGAAGACTTTGAATCTTCCGAAAGAACCACCTCTTCTCTAGACCAGAATCTGCTAACTCCACAATATACTACAAGTTACATGCTTCTCAGGAGGATAAGAATCATGTCTGAGTTGCGACCATCTCGGTGCTCTTGGCCATTGAGACCTGTCCATTCTGAGGATGTGCTTCCCAGCAAGTTCCTCGAACGATTTTTCATATCCAATGGTGAGATATTCAAGGGTGCCGAATAGGCCTAATTAATCATCACCTCTTCCAATTGCTTCAACGCTTGAACAGAACGACAGACATATCCCTACAAACTGGTATCAGCTTCAAAAGCATAGTGGGAAAACAACCTCTACTCGTCCAAAAATTGTCGAAAAGCAGAAAAAAGAAAAAGAACTCCATGAAGTACTGTAGTAAGAAAATGAGAAAACAAATATTACCGATGAGGATGAAAATCGGAGACTCGTTGCTCACAAACTAGCAAGATATGTCATGGAGGATGAATATTCCGCAAAAAGCTCCGGACCCTTTTACTTAGCTAATTGCACAACTTGTTGACAGAATTTATGAAGCCCGGGACTGAGCCAAAAGTTTACTAAAATGGAAGTGCTTCATTCGGAGCAATAAAAGTTTGGCGTCTTTTGGAGGTGAGAGTGGTTGCTTTGGCGTCGGTGAACACCAGTTTTAGAAAACTACAAAAACATTTTTTCCTGGAAAATTCCTTTTCTAATGAACCAGAAAAGAAACATGGGTTATCTGAAAGGAAGGAGAAGGCAAACTCTTTCCCCAGGCACTCTCTCTCTCTCTACACGCGGGGGTACGTGCCAACTGCCGGAATGATTTCTGGACAAATTCGCCGACCAATTTTTGTCTATATGGACTTACGTAGGCATATCCAAATTGTGAATCAAGTTTTGTCCTAGATTTGCAGATGAACTTGAAGGTTTTAAGAGTAATCATTTGGTGGAGCTCGCATTTCATTATGTACTATGTGGACCAAAGATTAGGAATCCCGTGCGTCGGTGTCTCAGACGGGTGGATCATCAAGAGGGAAGGGTCCGCCCTCCGGCGGACAACATTAATTCGGGGAAACTCTAATTTTGCTTCGTGCACAACACTCTGGCATGCATGCGTGGTACTTTAGACATTTACTGTAATTCGGCTATATTGTTTAAGTTTCCTATGCATTCGAATTCTGTTTTGCACGTTTTGTGGCCTTGAAATCAACGGAGTATGTCATGGAACTGTTGAGAGAGACAGTATAATGCATTTAAATGCAAGCGACAGGGAGGCGTTGGAGTAATGGAAGTAAAAGAGTTGGATTTGGAATAACTTATGTTACAATTTGAGAGATGATATGCATGCAAATTGAAACTATTTCCACTGGCATGCATCAGTGCACCACGATCTCCAGTCCTACAATGCTTCTTTCTTCTATTGTGTGCATGAGCTATAAAAAAAACACCTCTGCTACGTCGGACTGGATTGTCTCCATCAGATAATCTCGATTTCTGTTATGTTTTACCATAATTATGAAGAGGATTTGTATAAAAAAGCCCATATTCATGAATAACTTTTTGCTTGTTGCAGATAAAGGTTTACAAAAACTCACATGGCATAGAAATTCAGCTACCAAGCAGGTAGTTACACCACTTCTTCTTCTTCTTGGTTTTCTCTTTTATATATTTTAGGTACTCTATTTAATGCACGTTAAAATAGGTATTTCTGAAGTTTTTCAGCGACAATGCAACTAGTTAGAGACCTTTGTAAAGATGTGACTTGAAGTCAACGTCCAAGATGTCTGAAAGATATTCATCTACAGAAATTCTCTATTTTCTGAGATACAGTCGGAAATTCTAGATATAATGATGGAAATTGGTGATCCATTTTCAACAAAATCTAGAAACGTCTTTTTCTTCCTCAAGAAGTAACTGAATGAAAGCAAGCAAGCAACGGCTAAAGAAATGTCTGGAGTCAACTAGATTTGTGTAGCAAAGTCCACTATATTATCCCTGCAAATGGAGATATATGTCTTGACAAAGCTCTATAATAAAGCTGGCTAGGGCGGAGAGCTACAGAAACAAAGATTTTGACATGACTTAGTCAGTGCAACTTCCCATGTAAGAGGGTGTGAGGAATGGAGCCCATATAAGCCTACATCTATTGCACTCCTCCACCAATACCTCCTCTAACTATAGTAAAACCACTCCTATAAACTAGTGAAACTATCTTTATCCCATGAAATCTTACTTATTCCTTTGAATTCATATATCTTGTCCATCGTCTCCCAAATATATTCAATATAACTACACATCTGCACATTGAATCAAAAACTATCATCGATACCAAAACAATACTTTCTTGCAACAATCAAATTTTCAAAATGGTATTAGAGCTTCAAAACACCAACGATGGTATCAGAGCTAGGCAAGTTTGGATGGGTTTGAGCGTTTGTCCTAACCATCCTCAACTAAAATCAAACCTTGAGCCCAAGAGCGAAGCTAAAGCGACAGCTAGAGCCAAAGCAAAAGCTAGAGCCAGGGCCGAAGTTAGGGCAAGAGCTTACAAGAGCCAAAATCAGAGCTAATAACTACAACTAGAAACATTTTTGATGCCCCGAGACCTCGTTGGAAAAAAGGCATGCTGACTTGAAAGAGAGTGCAAGAGTCTAGCAAAAGGATGCAAAGGATCTTGAACAAAGACGATGTAAAGATACTCTAAGAAGAATTTTAGGGTATGTTCAAAACTATACAAAACATATCCAGAATACTACAAAAATGGATCAAGGGGGAGTGTTGGAAATTAGCAATCTATTTTCAACAAAATCTAGAAGCATATTTTCTTCCTCAAGAAGTAACTGGATGAAAGCAAGCAAGCAGCGGCTAAAGAAATGTTTGGAGTCAACCAGAATTTGTGTAGAAAAGTCCACAAAAATATCTTTGCAAATGACAAAGATATATGCCTTCAAAGTTGGTTCACAAAGCTCTATGATAAAGTTGGCGATAGCTAAGAGCTACAGAAAAATCTCTTATTTGAATAGAGATTTTTCCACGACTTAGTCGGTGCAACTTGCCTATAAATAGGCAAAGGAGTCACTCATGTAAGAGGATGTGAGGAGTAGATTTCATACAGCCTACATCTCTTGCACTTCATCAATACCTCCTCTAACTATTGTAAAACCACTTTTATAAACCGGTGAAACTATCTTTGTCCGACGAAATCTTACCTATTCCTTTGAATTAATGTCCTAGTCCATCCTCTCCCAAATATATTCAACATAACTACACATTTTCACATTAAACTAAAAACTATTATCCATATCAAAATCATGCTTCTGTGCAACAGTTGAATTTCAACAGAAAATAATCTTAGATGGATTAGCCATTCCATTAATCATGTTTCTGTGCGACAGTCAAATTTTCAACATAGAAGAATTTTATATGGATTGGCCGTTCTTAGTTGGCCAAACAAGTGTTCAACTTTCAGGCTCCGTATCATTCGACATAGTTATGCGAGCTTTCTCCTTTTTGCAGCTCAACGCCAGGTGACATTTAAAGCTTTTTAAGTATCAAACTAGATCGACTTGTCAATCTTTTCTTCATAATAATTACTCATGCTAGTTGAGTCCACCATTACAAATGGCTGTGTATAGAGAAATGTGCGTCTCTATTACAAGAATCGTTTTCACTTCCAAATGAATTTGCTAATTAGCTCGAGTTTGCATATGTCCGACTCTGGATAAAAAACCAACAAAGATTAAAAATCAAACGAGTCTTTATTACACATGACTCAGCGATCATGTATTGATAAATCTGCAGTTCTTCCTCACTTCTCCATTGACAAAGCTATCCAAATTCGGGATGTTCCCCATCTTGACCATGGATTCGGAGAACTGCTGGAAGAAAGCCGCCGTGTCATGAGCATACTGTACCGCAATCTTTTTTTTTTTGGTTAAGTACTGTACCGCAATCTTCTTGGTCTGAATCGCCAATACACTTGAATACAGTTCTTGGTCGGAGATGAGTAATCCCTCTCCATTCAAGAGCAAGTGGTAGTAGGAGTTAGGGGTGAGCGCGGTTCCCGGGTAGAATCAGGAACCGGAAAACTGAACTGGAGGGTCCAATTCGGTTCCCGGTTCTAAAGAGACCGGTTTCGGTTGTAAAAAAAAAAAAAACCCTATAACACATGATATCTCCCCCCCAACGTGATTTCCCTCCTTCCCCTTTCTTTTTTTCTCTCTCTCTTCTTTTCTCCCCTTTTTCCTCCTCACGTCACTTCCTGCCCCACTTTTTTCTTCTCTTCTTTCTCTCTTTCTCTTCTCTTTCCCCCTCTCTCAGCCGAAACCCACCCTCCTCCTTCTTCTTCTTCTTCTTCTTCCTTCCTTCCTTCCTTCCTTCCTTCCTCTTGTTGGCTGCTGCTTCACCCACCACCACACCGCCGCCCCACGCCCTACTCACCACCACCTCTTGGCCACTGAACCACCATCACCCACCGCTCATCCGATGAGTCATTGAGCCCAATGAGCTGTCGCGCCATCCGCGCCGCCCCTCGCTGCTATGAGTCACCGTTGCCGTCCCCAAGCCACCGTCACCACCTCTTGCTGCCGCTCACTTGGCCGTCCAGGCCGTCGTTGCTCCAAACCGCCACTGCCTCTGCCCGAATTAAGCTCTTCCTCCCTTGGCCGTGGGTTGAGTTGCAACCGCCGCCATCTTTGCCGCACTATTAGTGCCGCTGCTGGTGCCGTGAGACTCGTGTCTTTGTCGCCGTCGTGTCGCCATCACCGCGTGCTCACCGTTGCCGGACTTCTCTCGACACCACCACTGGACGCCATCACCCCTTGCTCGCCTCGCTGCTCAGCCGCTTGCTGTCGACGCCACCATTAGACGCCACTCGTCCCCCCGGTGGAGGCTGCTCTCTCACCCAGCTGCCTCAATGCTGCTCGCCACTTGCCCAACCGCCCAATCAGCCTTAACTCCACACCCCTTCGCCTCCGCCTCCACCTCTAGCTTAGTCACACCCCCACTCTCTCTCTCCTTCCGCCTATTCGGTCGGGGGGCGATGTGGGATGCCCTTGGAGACTCCAGCAGGGGCCTACTAGCTAATCGACAAGACAGTAGGTTTTCCTCTACATTTTTGTTCTTTTCAGTTTTCAGAATAGCTTTTCCTCTGCATTTTTGCTCAAGTGACAGAAGCCTATGGAACAACCAAAGTCCTTGCTTGTTTGAGCTTGTTCCTTTGCCTAACTAAGATGAGCAACATCGACAGTTGCTCAACCTTCATTATTATGCAACCATACTTATTATTCTTGGTCTCTTTCTGGTACTTCTTCTCTGTCTTTTTCATCAACAGATCCCGAGCTTATTGAATGCATACCAATCTTTCAATTAATAATACCCCTTTTTATGATTCTTCCCTTAGGCTTTTGTCTGCCAATGATAAGGGTTATATGTCGTCCCATTTCATTGCAAACCATGAGAGTTTGAGAATGCTAAACTCCTTGTAACAGATTAGAAGGTTTCAAATGTCAAGGAAATAATTCCTTTGCTGGAGAAGGCAACTCAATTAAGCATCCCATTGCTAATCATTGCAGAGGATATCGCCAGGCAAGTACTGGAAACACTTGTTGTGAACAAATTCCAAGGCTTGCTGAATGTAGCTGTTGTGCAACGTTCATGATTTGGAGAAGGAAAGAGAGGTGTATTGTAGGACATTGCTTTATCGACAGGTGAACTTGTAAAGCGTCGCGACCTGGGATGGATTGCAGGTGTGGAATTTTTCCCTGTTTTACGGTATTTGTTGTGAACAAAATAGAGAAGTTCTATTAAGTCGGGCTTTGGTGAAATGACCAATAGCTTGTCTCTATTCTCAGCAGAATTTTTTCTCAAAATTCAGTGCATGGCCTATCATAAATCATGCTTTTTTTAATGCGAAGTAAACCTTGCAACAGGAACAAATGGATTTTACACGTTCATTGCTTATGGTAACTTTCTCCTTGACCAAGTGGTGTGAACATATGGATATGCTGCTCCTGATTACATTCAGAATCATCAACTTTGTGGTAGGAACACATGAACTCTGCTCCCAAGGAACTATTTTTGGTAATTTATTGACATAGAAGCTTTGGTTTGTCTCTTTCCTTCTTCGTTATAGTTCAAATCTGAAAAAAAAAATAAAAAAACCTGTTGGAACTTGGAACCGACCACGGAACCTGTGACAGGGGTAGATTCAAGATTTTTTTATTCTGACAAGTAGGTTCCAGGTTCCAAAAAATGAGGAACCTGTATATGGCGGTAGATTCCAGGTTCTAAGTAAAATCGAACCGGAACTAAGAACCGCTCACCCCCAGTAATAATATTATGAAGAGTGCTACGTAAAAGTATCAACTTTAATTGTGCTACTAACTTCAACAACGTAAAAATCATTGTAACTATCTTCATGTGGTCTATTTACGAACTTATATTTGTGAATCTATCCACAGAGGTAATTCATTTATTTCTTTTATAATTCAAAGGCAAGAGTATAGAAGCTTGACTATCCGAAGGCTAATAGAATGCCCTACAACTTTCATGAATAGATTAAGATCAGACCTTAACTCAAATTAGTTTACACGTAGTTGATGGAATTTGATACCACAACTAACCGTGCAATCCTAAGAGGTTAACAAGCCAATTGGACGGCAGGCCCTGGGATTCGATGTACGATCTTGTACGCTATGCAACAAGGCCCAACTCCACTGGGCTATATGTCATAATTGGTAATTCATATTTTTCAACTAAATTATAATCTGAATTCTTACTATTTTTGGATAATTCAGAGGCACGAATGTACATATCCAACTATCTAGAACTTCATGCAATATGTTATAAGTCTCATGATATAGTAAAATTCATACTTCCGGCCTCAACAATTTGAAATTCTTATTTAGTGTCAGACTCAAACTACTCAAGTATCTTATGGATCAAACTTGAGCTCAAGGATACTCAGCAAGATGTGCTTGTGAGTCAAATTGAGCTTTTAGTAATTTGTCTTGAATGTCCACATTAATAGAAATTAGGCTTGAAAATCTTTAAAATTACATAATATATCCATAATATTGGATTTTTTTTAGATCAAGCTTGAGCTTGAGTTCCTTTATAAATTTATTTTAGTCGAGTCGAGTCGAGTCAAATCGAGTTAGAGCATTTCACTCTTCTATCAGTGTATGAATTATTATATTGCTCAGGTTGAATTTTGAGCCTTGAGCACGTGATGGAGTTGAGTTCAAGTCCATCACCATATGGCTCAATTCGATTTACCATGTTCCACCCAGCAGCTAGAAGAGCGATAATATGCGCGATAATCATAAGCGAAATTAATGGACAAAACAATTAAAAAGTTCCCTTGATTTGTTATTTAACGAGTGTCCATGCGGCGACACGTATTGACAAAGTTGATATCAGTTACTCTGGTTTATCTCAAACTCGTGAAATTGCATAGCATGGCAAAGCAATAATATATTGAAGAGTGCTGTATACAGAATATCAAATTGGCACTAAATACGAAGTTAAATTGCTTCGTCTAAGATCTTGTGCGAATCTCGACATCCTTTGAACGTAAAACACCAAAACATAAAGTCAAGGGCGCTCTGACTCGATGGAAGGGGCATGGGTCAACACTGTAATAAATTTACCACAACAATCTTTACTTGGTCACTTGATAAATTTATACTTGCGAATCTATCCATAAAGGTAATTCTTTTTTTTTCCTTTTATAATTAAAAGGCATGAACATAGAAGCTCAACTATCTAAAGCCTAATGGATTACCCTACAACTTCCATGAAACGATCAAGATTAAATTTTAACCGGAAATAATTTGCAAACAATTGGTAAATTTTGACACCATAACTTACCGTGCCAGTTCTAAAAGGTTAACAAGCCAATTGCACGTGCAGGGCACTAGGATTCGATGTTCGATCATGTAGGATATGAACTAAGGCTGCACTCCACTGGGCTATTTGTCATAATTGTTAATTCAAAATTTTCAGCGGAATTATAATTTGAATTCTTACATATAGAAATGGAGATGCAGAAAGAAATATAGAAGATGTAAGAATTGTATATTTTAATTTATGAATTGCTCATTAAAATCTAATTGCAATCGGTGAAGACTCCTATATGTACATACACTCACACACTTAGAAAGGATCTTTAGAAATAAGTATTGGCAATGAAATTAGTAACCACCGGTGGAGATAACATTTGAATCAATCAATGATTGGTCATCATATGGATATTCTAATTGTGCTTTGATTCGGGTGCAATTTGAAGATAATTTATCAATATCGGATTGTTTATCATGCGGATATTCTGATTGTGCTTTGATCTTGATGCCATTTGGAAATAACGTTATTAATCTCAAATTGATTATCATGTAAATACGCTAGTACTCTGATTCTGACATGAGCTGGGGATAGGGTTTGATTTTGATGTGAGTTGAAATAGCTAGTAGTGGATTGGGTCAACACTTGTTTTTTTAGATAATTTAGAAGCACAAATGCACATCCGGCTATTTGAAAGTTCATAAAATATCATAAAAGTCTCTTGATTTAGTTAGGGTTAATATCCTGAAAAACTCTAAACTAGTACACCTATGACAAATTTATCCCAAACCATTTTTTTGACTACCAAAAACCTCAAATTGGTATATCTTTGACAAATTTACCTCAAACTAGTACACTTGTGACAAATTTACCCTATGTTAGTTTTTATTAAATTTTACAATCAAATTATTAAGTTAAATAACACGTGACAGTTTTTTTTTTTTTTTTTTTTTTGGTCGAAAATGAGATTTACTTTCATTAAAAACGCGGATTACAAGTAGACGGTAACGTAAGATCAGAACATAAAATATTCAGAAGGGGTTGAGGTGGCACATTTAGCCAATTTGGGGGTAAAGACTTACGACGATGCGCTTTGGCGATCCAATCCGCTGCGTGGTTTGCGTCTCGGGAGCAGTAGACGAGAGTTACAAACAAAGTCCGCTGAAGGAGCTGCCTAATTTCAGTCACAAGATGCATTACGGCCCAAGGTGCCTCAGCCCGGCCCAAACTGGCCTCCACGAGTGCATAGTTGTCACACTGTACTTCGCACGTTCTATCTGCGAACTGAACTGCCCCCACATGACTTTCTCTTCATTGGTTCAGAGAGTTCATCGCGTGCAGGAGTGCTAGGGTTTCGGCGTGCAGAGGAGAGGCCGCCCGGATCTCAGCTGCAAAACCATCAATTAATACCCCACTCGAGTCCCGGATAATCCCAGCAACCGAACTGAGTTCTTCCCCTTCCTTCCACGAGCAGTCTACATTCCGCTTGAAGTCGGGGCTGTTCGGAGCTGTCCAGTGCTCTGTTGCAGCGGTCTTGCTGGAAGTCGGCTGAAGTTTCTTGCAGTTCCATCTAAGGAAGGCTCGGATCTGGGTGTGAGCGAGATCTACAATAGATCCGGCATTGGGAGGTCGAGATCTAAAGATGTGGTCGTTTCTGAGTTTCCATGTCAACCAGATTGTGTTCGCTACTAGGTCTGCTGAAGGTACCCCTGTTTTTTCATTCAAGAACTCTGCAAACCACTTGTCAATGCATGTTACTGAGCTTGTCTTGTCATATAGGTTGAGGCGCGGTTCCAGCCATATGTTCCTTGTCTTTTTGCACAAGAAGAACAGGTGTTCTGCTGTTTCTGGGTGTTGAAGACAGAGTGGACACAGGGGATCAGGTAACATATGCCTTCTATAGAGGTTTTCCTTGGTTGGGAGTGCATTTTGGCATAAGTTCCAGAGAAAGAATTTGATTTTGGGGGGAATTGGTATGTTCCATAGTTTAATCCAGAGGGATCTAGGTGGCTGATAGGAGGTTGTTGCACTGTTGGGGTCGGGATGATTGGTTGTTGAGTGCACTCTGTTATAGCCGCTTTTTACTGTGTAGGACCCTGAATGATTCCCCATCCAGATGAGTTTATCTGACTGTGATTGGGCACTGAGTGGAGTTGAAAGAATTTCCTGAGCAATTTGTTCATCAAAGAGCGTTTGAACTTTAGACTCCTCCCATAGTCTCCTTTCTGCATTTATTAGTTCAGTTACTGTCTCAGGATCTTCCTTGTTTTTCGGTCCTCCTATCACACCTCTTGGAAGCCATCTGTCTTTCCATATGTTAATGCCGTGTCCATCTCCAACTAACCATTTCACCTCTGGGTTCTAAAGTGTCTCGGCCAATAAGAAGATCGCGCCACCCCCAAGAGGGTCTTTGTCCTGTATGCGCTCTCCAAGGTCTCCATTTGGAAAGTATATTCCTTTTAGGATTTGGCCCCATAGAGTTAAATGTGATTGTGAAAGTCTCCAAGCTTGTTTGGCTAACATTGCCTTGTTGAATAGAATTAGGTCTTTGAACCCAAGACCCCCTTCATCTTTCCTGCATTTCAAAATTTCCCATTTCTTCCAATGCATTCCCCTCTTGGACTCATTTTGTTTCCACCAGAAGGCTGCAATATGTTGTTCTATGGCTTTACAAATTGATATTGGGATTTTGAAAATTGACATAGCATATTGAGGAAGAGCCTGTACCACGGCTTTTATCAATATTTCTTTGCCTGCTTTAGATAATAGCTTTTCTTTCCATCCTTCTAGCTTCATGTTCACCCTTGCCAGAATCCATGAAAACATCTCCTTTTTTGTTTGTCCCCAATCGTAGGGAATTCCCAGGTATTTCCCTGTTTTGTCAATAATAGGTACCCGCAACTCATAGGCCATATTCCTCTTTAAAGAATCAGGGCACCCCTTGCTGAAAAACACTCCTGATTTGTTTAGATTGACAGCTTGACCAGTAGCATAACAATATTGATTCAGGAGATTTGACAAATTTTGGCATTCTCTCACTATCCCATCCATAAAAATTATTGCATCATCAGCAAATAAGAGGTGAGACAATGTAGGACAATACCTGTTTAGTTTAATTCCTTTGAGGCTCCCATCTTCAAGTGCTTTGTGCATCATCCAGAGAAAACATTAGCCATTAAGATGAATAGGTAGGGTGACAATGGATCTCCTTGTCTTAAGCCCCGTGTGGGTGTAAAAAACTGGGTTTGATCACCATTTACTTTGACACTAAATTTCACCGTAGAGACACATATCATTACCAGCTCAACCCATCTTGCGCTAAACCCCATTTGTAGCATACTCATTTTTAAGAAGTCCCATTCCACCCTATCGTAGGCCTTCATCATATCCAATTTGAGAACCGCTTGGAATTTCTTCTTTCTATCTCTAATTCTCAGCTGGTGCAACACTTCTTGGACTATAAAAATGTTGTCTTGTATTTGTCTTCCTTTAACAAAGGCGCTTTGTTCATTGGCTATTATCTCATCAAGCCATGGTTTCAATCTGTTTGCTAAGACCTTTGAGATGATTTTGTAGCTGAAGTTGCATAGACTAATTGGCCTGAACTGACAAATACTTTCTGGGGTTTTGACTTTGGGAATGAGGGTTATGTAAGTCTGATTAATATGGGGGTCTAACTCACCTGATTCAAAGAAGTTTCTGACCATATTCAGCACATCAATCTTGATTTCCTCCTAGTAATGTTGGTAAAATTGACCATTCAAACCATCTGGACCCGGAGCTTTTAATGACCCCAACTGAAAAATTGCTTCTTTGACCTCTTTCATGGAGATTGAGGTCAGGATGCTCTCATTCATCTGTGCGTTAATGACCGTTGGACACATGTCCATAATAGGTTGAAACTCTCTGGGACCCTCTGATTCATATAATGAGCAGTAGAACTCTTCAATGTGCTGTTTTAATGTTGTTTGGTCCCGACACCAAGTGTCTTCATTAAGGCGCAGCATAGAGATTCTGTTTCGCTGTCTTCGTTGGACCGTGGTGGCATGGAAATATTTTGAGTTCCTATCTCCCCAACGCAGCCACTTGATCCGAGACCTCATACCCCAATACATCTCCTCCCGATGCCAAAGCCGCTCGATTTTATCTCTGATTTCTTGGCATTCCTCTTTGCTGGAAAATTCAGTGTTCCCGTTAGTGATATCCATGAGTTTCTTTTTTAGGCTCCTGATTTGGAGAGAGGCATTAGAGAATTTAGTTTTACTCCATGCTGTCAATTCCTTTGTAACATGCTGTATTTTCTAGGCGAAGTTCATTTGATAGTGCTGGTCACCTTCCCAACATCGTTTAATGATCTCCCCACACTCTTCTTCCTCCAACCAATAAGCTTCAAACTTAAATTGCTTTCTTCTTTTCTTTCTAACAGGATGTAAAGACAATAAAAGTGGGCTGTGGTCTCGAGCCAACCTGCAGGGAGAGCCACCACTTCAGCATTTGGAAAGGTAATTCTCCATTCCATTATGCATAATGCTCTGTCTAGCCTCTTTTTCACTAAATTTTCATCATCTCTATTATTGGCCCAAGTGAAAGAACACCCTTTTGTATCAATATCCATTAGAGAGCAAGCATTTAGTAATTCCCGAAAGGCTGCAATTCGATGTTGATCCGCTTCCCTCTTCCTTACCTTCTCCCAGCTATATAGGATTTCATTAAAGTCCCCCACACAGAGCCATGGATGATGGTTGTTGGAGTGCATATCCCGTATTTTTTGCCATAATTGCAATCTCTCTGAAAACGTTGTGGGAGCATGTATGAAAGTAACTTCCATGATATGGCCACTTGAAGGATCCTTGCATTCCACATCTATGTATTCTTTCGAACTGGAATTTATTTTAACGTCCGCCTCCTCATTCCACATGAGCACCAAACCACCTGCTATGCCAATGGGTTGCTCTGTAAACATATGCTGGAATTTTAGCCTTCTTTTGGTCTTTGCTACCACCGTCTCCTTGTTTTTGGTCTCCATTAAGAAGACCATAGTGGGCCGTTCTTGAGCTGTTAAAGCTCTAATTTCCTGGACTGTCAAGGGGTTGCCCAGCCCCTGACAGTTCCAGCTTAGGATCTTCATGGCGTCTTGGATGGCTTATTAGGGCTAGCCACCAAAGCCCAGTCTTTCCCCTCCTTGACCAGCTGTACAGGGGTTTCTAGTAGCTCCATATCATCAAGAACGTCAGAGCTAGTGAATTCAATTCTTTTCTGTTTTTTTGCTTGTTGGTGCTTCAGCATTTTCTTTGCATCTCCTCCTGTAGGTTTTGATGGGCCTTCTAGGTACAATATTTGTTTTCCACGCCCCTCTTTTACTGCTATGTTTTTGTCTCTTTCTTCTCTCGCCCTCCTTGGATGATGGACTATCCACCCTTTTTTTATTCCGAGGGTTTGAATTTGTTTCAACTTTTGTGCTAGTAGCAACTTCCATATTAACTGTCATTAGGGGCGTTTCAGGGACTGATTCTTCTTCTTCTTGATTTGGAGCTTCCTTACCATAAAATACTCTCCAGTGTGGGCTACAATCTCTTACTTATGCTTTGAGCCAAGGTCCATATTGACCAACCTTATTAGCTGCCCAATTAGTTGATTCATATGGTATCTCCTCGCAATATGATGCGTAGTGCCCAATTCGACCGCACGAGTAGCAGAAATGAGGGAGACGTTCATATTTGAATTCCACCCAAAGATTCTTGTTCCCGATCTTCACTAGCGCCCCTATTTTAAGAGGTGCTGTAAGTTCCAACTCCACTTTGACTTTACCAGTTTTGTAGGGACCAATTCCTCTAGATTGTAGCTGTATTTCCTTGACCACTCCCACTTTTCCAGCAACTTCAGCAAAGACTTCTTCGATAAGCCATTCCGGAGGTAAACCAATAATGCGCACCCAAAAGTCATATTTAGTAAAGTCATAGCAGTGTTCTGGGATTTCTGGCTCACATTGCTTGAGCACTATTAAGTTGCTATTAAAGGACCAGGGTCCTGCCTTCAGAACTCTCTCCTTATCTTCCTCTGATTCAAATACAAAGGAAAAGAACCCCGGTTCTTTTTGTATAACCTCAACAGCCTCTGTTTTCCACGCCTTCTTCATAGTGGTACTGAATGCTGAAAAGTTCACATTGGGTTTCGAGTATAGCTTACCGAAGAGAGTATGGTTGCATTCAATTCGTTTATTAGGAGGGACTTCCTGTTGCACTTCTACCACATCATCATCGACCATAAATGGCCTAAACTTTTGCACGGGGCAGCAATGCGCCGTTGATTCTCATCCCGAAGGTCCATACCAGTATCAGCTTACACTCTTTGTCAACTCGATGAGGTTAGTGATTTGGAGAAGGGAAGATTGAAGGGAGCTCTGAAAATTGTATAGTGGGATACGAAGTCTCAGAATCGATTTCTTCGGCCAGCGAAAGGGGATTAGGGATTGTGGCAGCGGGAAAGCGGTTTAGGGTTTGCTAGTGGGGGCTTCGAATGGTTTGTAAACCATTGTTTCATCGCCATTGAGGTTCAGCCGAAGAAGGAAATCCATCCAAAAGGGGATTAGAGGGGGATGTTAGGGTTTGGTAAATGGGCGATCATGGCGTAGGGGAGGAGCTATATGCGAAGATGGGTATCCATCGCAAGAGGAGAGAACACTACAATCAGGGGACTGGATTCTTACCGGGAGAGTGGGGATTTGCGGCAAAACTTCCAGAGAATCGGAAGAGGACGTCTCTACCAGCGAGAGGGTTCATCTCGACGAAGCGGAGAGAATTTACATCCGCATATAACACGTGACAGTTGACTAATATACCAATTTGGGATTTTACACTCCGTTTGTCACAATTTACAAATTTATTTTTATTTTTTTGTGGTATTAATCAAATTTAGCATAAGGTATATTTGTCACCAATTTATCAGTTTGAAGTTTTTTGCGGTCGAATATATTAGTTTGGGGTAAATGACAATAAGTTTAGAGTTTTTTATGGTTAGTCGGAATAAATTTGTCACATGTATACCAATTTGATGTTTTTCATAGTAAAAAAAATAGTTTTGGGTAAATTTGTCACATTTATACCAGTTTGGGGTTTTCGGGATATTAACCCATTTAGTTATATCCATACTTTCGGCCTCAACTATTTGCAATTTTGGTTTTCTTCTCCTCCCCTACAATATTCTTCGATTCTTCAACTTATTATAATTATATTGTTCAAATAACTATAGCTTCAACAGTCTTACTAATTGTGTCATTCTAAAACATTAGTTTATTATTTTATTTTTTTTGTTTGTTGCAACATTAGTTGATTTGATGTATTCTACAACACTAATTGTATTCTATTCTACTACATTAATGGAATTTTTAGGAAAATTTATTATTCATATATGTCTTATACTTTGTAATGTTCAAGACACCATATTCTCTAATATTTTTTTCATCTTTTTAGAATTCAATTATCTCTCCCTGTCATTTCCTAATTATCAATAGATGCATGTCACGTAGCAAACCCTCATTCGACGAACTTGCATCAAAACTTCCATTTGCCTTGCCATGAAAGAACTTGGCAAGATGTCAGGCAAGCCCAACATCCAAAAGACATCCACATTATGAGCCTCCATTTCGTTGAAAATAATTTTTAGGAAATGTTTTTCAAATTTTCTAACATTCGTTTACGGAAAATAAATTAGTCAAGGAAAACGTTTTCGGTTATTGGAAAAAAAAACACCTTTGAAAGTAGAGAAAATATTTTCCACTTTCAAGAGTAGAAAACATTTTTCATAACTTCTTCCACTTCACTTTTTTTCATCAAATACATTTTCATTTCATTTTTATGCTTTCTTTTTCTTTTTTACTTTTTAAATTGAGTTTTTTTTTTTATTTATTTATTTATTTTTTCTTTCTTTCCCTCTCTTCTTCTTCTTTGGCCTTGGCTGATTGCCAGCCATGGCTCCATGGTCAACGATTGACCACAAGCCAACTCAAAACTTGCCTAATCTGGCAAAGCTAAGCTCACTTGAGGCCAACGAGTTTGGGCCTAGCTAGATCTAGTGGGCTAGGCAAGGCTCAAGCCTCACCCAAGGTCGCCAAAGGTCGGCAAGGCTCTAGCAATCTTGAGTGAGGCTCACTAAATCTGCCTTGCCACAGGCTAGCAAGGGCAATCATTAGTCATTGTCGTGGTCGATGAGGCTTGACCTCATTGGAATCTAGTGAGCT
Source organism: Eucalyptus viminalis (assembly GCA_014182385.1). Classification (NCBI taxonomy): domain Eukaryota; kingdom Viridiplantae; phylum Streptophyta; class Magnoliopsida; order Myrtales; family Myrtaceae; genus Eucalyptus; species Eucalyptus viminalis. The sequence continues at coordinate 28,586,215 of CM024532.1, read as the reverse complement.
CGAGCCTCACTAGCTTGTGGCTAGGACAAAGATCGCTAATGGCCGACAACCAACCAAGGTTGAAGAAAAGAGAAGGAAAGAAAGCAAAAGAAAAGGAAAGGAAAAAATAAATAATAAAATAAATAATAAAAATTATTGAAGATGATTGTGTCATGGGCCAATCGATTGGGATCGTGACCGCACGGAGACTCAGGCACTTTTGGATCACCTAAGCTAAGTCTTGCTCGATCGATTGCACACTCGGTCACTTTACCCGGATCGTAGAGAGAGAAAGTTTAGACAAAGGAGCTCTAGAAAGAAATGAGCTTTATATTGCTGAAAGGATTGGATGGTTCCAAATGAGGGGGAGGGCACCCTGTCGCGACCGAGTTTTCGAGTACCACGTAGGATTTGGCTAATGGATTGTTAAGACTAAACTTAGCTCGGGCTCTCCCAAACCCATACAAATTCGCGACTTAGATTCAAGTTCTTAACATGCAATTGATTTTCCAATCTGGAGTCGCCACTAATCTATTTTTGGTGGGTCGATTAGAAACCCAAGTAAAGTAACGGGAGATTTACTTTACTCCTACAAACCAGAGATTATGAGTCCGGGGACTTGGTTATGCTAGATTTCTCTAATTCAATTTCGGTACATTTTTCTTTTATTTTGAAAAAAGTGTTTTATAGGCAGCTTGAATTGATTTTAAATCTATTTCCCTAATATATGAGGTGATCATGCGGATGCGCAAACCATCAATTTAACACCCGATAAAGCGATGAATAATAAAAAATTGCAGAACTTACTTCATTGTAACGAAAGCATCTATAATGTTATATCAAAATTCACATCAACAGTCCTAGATATGATTTCTAATTAACATACAATCACTCAATTTTTGTTTTCACTTATTTAATGAAAATCATTATCTATGCAATGCATGTAACTAATCTAACATGAAATGATATGACATGGCAACATGACCTAAACTATATGATATAAATAAGCATGCGGCCTATCCTGAAGCATGAGATGAATTAATTCTAATTTTTTTTTTTTTTTGTATTTTTCATGAAATTCGAAATTAAAGAAATGCAACAATTAAATATGCAATATAAATTAACCAAATGACTTAATTCCAATGACGAGCAATATCTAACTAATGAACCTAGCAATAATCACTAAATGATGGGAATTCCATGAACCTAATCCTACATGACATGTGCATGAATTTTTCCTTTTTTGTATTTTTTTTAATGAAAATTCGTAATTAAAAACCACTAAAAATCTAACTAAAGTAAAAACTAAAGTGAAATGCTATCTATTCTAAATGCCTTCTAAACATGTATTTTAAAATAATTAACCTATCATGCAATCAATTCTAATCTACATGATGCAAATGCAATTTTTTTTTTTTTAAAAATATTTTCGGGATAAACAAAACAATTAAGAGATAAACACTAAATCATCCATGGTCATCAGAAATATTATCCATATTCGAATTGAAATCCAAAACTTGATTATTTCGCTAATAAAACCGATAAATTGATCTTAAGCCTTAAAGATCAAGATATCAATTTTACTCCCGTGCGATCAATTATTCCATTTAAAGCTTTATAAATGGAATAAAAATTCAGGTGCGGTTGCGAATCGAAGCTATAGATTGGGAATTTCAATCGTGCATTAGGATATATTTCAAACAAAGAAATAAAACATCAAAACTAAACTAAAATAAAGCAAATTTACCTAAATAAATTAAATCTACCTAAAAAATAAACCTATCAAGTAAAACAAATTTCTATCTAAAGTTGAATTTTCCAAAAATCCAATTGGTAGATTGAACCCCGATGAGACTCGGCACGGCTAAGGACGATGCAAGGGCAGCGGCTGTGGTGTATGTGATGGTGGTTCACCGGGGGATGATGGGTCGCCGTTTGGAGTGGGAGGTTGTCCATCCGAGCTCCGGCGAGGAGGCTCAGGCAGTAGCTGGACCAGCAACGAAAGAGGGGAGGCGGCAGGTGGCTCCGCTTAGGCTCGAGTAAAGGGAAAATCCAACAGCAGGAAGGCGAAGGCACGGTGCTTTGGGTCAGGTGGGACAGGGGTGGCACCCAGGTAGGATCAGCATCGGTCGTTGGTCGAAGTAGACACAAAGCTAAGCAACTCGACTAATGGGCAAAGCAGGGACGATAGATCACCGGGGGATTTGCGACGGTGACTGGCACTAGGTGCAGTAGAGACCGGCACAGCGGAAGCTGGCAGGTGAAACGATGAGATCAAACGGAGGCGGCATCACGAGTCATTGATAACAGAAACTAGCGGCAAAGGGGGGCTCCGGATCAAGCGCGGAACTACAGGGCTACGCGGGTGCGGTGGACGGCTGACGGAGTGACAATGATTGGTGGCACGGTTGGGTCGCGAGCAAAAGTGGCTTCGCTACTAGGTCAAGCGGCGGTGCGAGCGCAGCGTGGATGAGGAGGAGCCGGCGATCGGTTGCAGATGCAAACAACAAAGGTGGGGGAGACAATGAATAGTAATGGTGCGTTTGGTAACGTTTTTGTTTAAAAATTGTTCCAAGGAACATAAATAGTTTTTTTCTATTTCTGTTCCTTGGAACAATTTTTTACCAAAAGAACGCGTTTGGTAAACTTGTTCTTAGAATAAAAAAGAATAGAAACATGTTTGGCAAATTTGTGTTTTTTCTCTTAATTTTTTAATATATTTATTTATTTTATTTTTTTTTCTTTTTTTTTTTTTTTTTTTCCTTTTGGCCAGTGGCCTCGCCGGTGGCTGGGTGAGCTCGCCTCGCCGAATCCGGGCGAGCCGAGCTCACCCAGCCAAGGCAAGGCCAAGCCTCGGCGAGGGTCGCAATGCTCCGGCGAGGTCGCCGACCCTCGACGACGTTGCCGGCCCTCGACGGCTGGTCGTTGGCCATGGCTGAGGCTAGTGACCGGCCAAAGAAAAAAGAAAAAGAAAAGAAGAAAAAAAGAGAAGAAAAAGAGAGAGGAGAGAAAATTTGTTCTTAAAAATTGTTCTAGAAACAGGAAACAAGTTTTTCTTGTTTCTTGTTTCTATTCCAAATGTGTTCCCCGAACAAAAAAAAAATATTTGGAACAAAAACCCAAACAAACACGTTTTTGTTCTTTTTTTTCCCCGGAACAAAAAAAATAGGATTTTTGTTGATAAACAAAAAAAAATAAACACAAACAAACAGAGCCTAAATATCCAATCACCTCTCTCTGCCTTTTCTGCTTTTACAATTTCCCCCTTTCCTTTTCTTTTTGACTTTTCCTCAAGCTTTTCCCTTCTCTGTCTTTCTCTTCTTCGATCAAACAATAGAAAAGCCTCTTTTTTTTTCTCTCTCTTTTTGTGTTGATTCTTCCTTTGTCTCCGGAGAAAACGAAAAGCCCCCCACGAACCTTATGCATTTTAACCTATTTATTAGCCATGAATTAGGATTTTAATTTTTCCAAATTGATATCCACAAAGATCTTTTTTTCAAACGCAATATTCACTTTTCCGAACGCAATATTTGTTTACACTTGCCCTATCAAAAAAAAAATCCATCATATCTTAGAAAATTTCGAATTTCAATTTCCGATCATTAAAAAAAACAAACTTGGGCCAATTTGCTCGCTTCATGGGCTTAGTTCGGTCTGCCAAGTTAAAGTTCAAAACCACTAATTCCAGTTCATCTACCACCGATCCAATAAATAAATGCACAAAATACAAATAAAAAACAAATGCGCCTAAATCTATATGCTATGCAATTAATATTTTTTTCAAGGATAAAATTAATCCCTAATTTTTAATGTGATAAATGACCAAATGGGTCACCAAAATTTAGGTGTCAACACACCCCTTCTTATACTCGAGGCCCTCTGATTACATCCGTTGATTGAGAATTCATTTGGCGGACGAGATCGCACCACCATATCTACCGACACTAATGACAGCTACCAACTACTAACATTAATGATCGAAGACTTCTAGAATATAGCTCAATTACCGTATTGTCCACCCTTGGAAAATTCTAGAATGAGACTTGTTGGGAATCCTAGCAAGCATAGGAGGTCCTCCATAGCAAGGCATGGCCCTTTAGCTCCGGAAACCTCTTGGCCGTGACATTCTCCCCCAATCATTCGAGCGACGTCGTCGTCACTCACAGCTCGACAGGTGACCTTTCTAGCATGAGCACGGGCTCTCTTCTTTTGGTTTTTCTTCTCTCGGACACTCATCAACGAAGGTCCACACCATTCCATCTTCAGCTCGGGCTTGGGCATAGCACACAACGAGTACTCCACCTTGGGAAAGAGCACTTGGATTGGCATATCGTGAGTTGGAGTTGGATCTGACTCTACCTTCGGTTTCTCGATGGATGGTTGCTTGTGCATGCACTTCTCGGCCTTCAAGCTTTTGTCGATACGTTGGATCGTCACGATGGTCTTGGTGTCGATCACTCCTTTTATCATAGGGATCATTGATAGGCATTTCAGGTCGAGGATCATATGCACTTGGTCCTCATGTCGATCATGGCTCTCATGCTATTGAAGAATTGCATTCCCAAAATGAGATCATAATCGGCAAAAGAACGCTTCAAGTGCCATAATTTTAGCCAAATGGACACTTAAGTGCCATAACTTACGAAATGTACATTTAAGTGCCACATTCGAAGAAAAACGGATCACTTGAGTGCCACTTCGGCCAAAGTCCGACCAAAACGCTGACGTGGCATTTTTCCAGCGAAGCACGCCCAAAACGACGCCATTTTGCACACTGACGTGGCGAAATAATGCAAAAACGGCATCGTTTTGGGCTAACGTGGTAAAAAAAATAATTAATTAAATTTAGTTAAAATATTAAAAAAATAATAATTTAAAAAACTTTAAAAAACTTTAAAAAAATTTAAAAAAAAAAAAAAAATGGAACGGGGGAGGCGGGCGAGCCTCCGCCATCGCCCGCCGCCGCGGGGAAGGGCCGGCAACGGCGGGGGAGGGTCGGCCGGGTCGCCGGGCCCCGGCCAAGGGACGGCGACCCCGGCCGACCAGCGGCGTGGGCTCGCGAGCTCTCGCCTAGATCGGGCGAGGTCGACGGCCCTCGCCCGCCCCTTCCTCGGCCAAGCGAGGGCCACCAACCCTCACCGAATGCCCGGGCAAGGGCCGCGAGCCCTCATCGGCGGTGGGCCGGGGTCACCAACCCCTAGCCGGGGCCCGACGACGGCGGCTAAGGGCTGATCCCTCAGCCGCTTCCCTCCCCCTTTTAACTAAATTTAATTTTAAATTTAATTTAATTAATTTTTTTTTAAAAATTTTCCACGTCAGCCCAAAACAACGCTGTTTTGGCCACGTCGGCGTGCAAAATGGTGTCGTTTTGGCGCCTGTCGCGACCTCTTTTTTTTCGGCGCCTGCAATCGGGTACAAGCGCCTAAAGGAGGCTAATGGGTCGGTTGAAATTAGTTAAGCCCGGACTCTCCTAAGTCCACCAATTCACAACTTAATGGTTCGAGTTTTTAACTTGCAAATTAATTTTAAAACGGAGTCACCACTCTTCGGTTTGGGGTAGGTCGATTAGAAACCTAAGCGAAATATCGGGAGAAATACTCGCTCCTACGCAACTAGAGAAATTAGGATCGACCAAGGTCAGATCCTGTGCGTTGGGTCCAACCCGGGCCAGCGATCCAAATGAGGACGGGCCCGACTCGGATTTTTTGTCCCTTTTTTTTTTAAAATTAAAATGACACCATGGCCCGTCATTTTGGGAGGGATCCAGCCCAGCCCGATGACCCGGCAAAACCCCACCCAGATCCGGCCTGAATTCCAGCGATGACTCGGTTCCTACGAGGAACCCTACCCAACCCGGATCCGACCCCACGACCTGTTTTCCAGCTGCCTTAGAATGCGCAAAACCCTACCCGGCTCTCGGCCCGGGTCCGACCTGACGACCCAGGGGCGCGAACCAAAAAAATCAGGAACCCTAGGGTTCCCGGTTCGCGGCGCTGGTGAAGGGCGGCAGCTCGCATCGTCGAGGACGGCTACGCAGAGGACGGCGGTGGTCGGTCGTTCGTCGGAATGAAGAACACGACTCAACAACGGTGGCCGATCTATTTGGCCGGTCAGGACCGAGAGATTAGGGTTTCACGGTTAGGGGGCGATGGCAGTGACGCGATAGACAAAGGCAGCGGTGAGATCTCGAACGGAAAAGCGGTGGCAAGTGGTGGCGAGCGACGGTAGATACCTGGCTGTAGCAACGGAGCGACGAGGTGGCGGTGACAGAAGGTAGCGACAACAGTGGGCCTTCAACCTTCATGGATCTAGAGCAGCGTCGGGCACGACTCGAGGTGACGTCGGGGGGGGGGGGGGACCTCTTCTTCCGCCCTCTTCGCAAACCTAGAACTCCTTCGCCTCCTCCGACCCCGCTTCTCTCTCACTCGGTCGTCGGCCCTCGAACACCAACCGGACCCCTGCGGCTGAACCGGTGTCCCATCCGAGCTCCTCCAACAACACATGCTCGGCATTGAAGGAAACCAATGATGGCGCTTGAGATCTGTCTCTTCCGGCCGACGTCGGCCTACACTCCTCGGCCGTAGGCTCCTTCGCACGCATGAGTTGCAGAGGCGGAGGGGAAGAAGAGGGAAGAAGGAAGAAGAAGAAGAGAGAGAGGGCCGGGTTGGAGGAGAAGGAGGATGGGCTATAAGGGCCCATGCGGGGGGGAGAGAAAAGGAGGGGGCTGGGCCTTCGGGCCCAGCCTCGATGGGCTGCCAATTTTTGTTTTTCTTGTTTATTTATTATTTATTTATTTTTATTAAAAAAGGAAAATAAAAGAAAATAAGACCTAATTAATAACCTAATCACCATTTAGGTGTCAACAGGCGCGCTTTGCCGGAAAAATGCCACGTCGGCATTTTGGCCGAATTGGCACTCAAGTGATCCATTTTACTCTGATTTTGGCACTTAAGTGTACCTTTCGTAAGTTATGGCACTTAAGTGTTCCTTTGGCCAAAGTTGTAGCACTTGAGGGGTCCGCACGTCGATCATAATCATTGAGAGTGATTACCTTGAATGCCAGCTTGCCCTTCCATCCACCGATTTTGACATCTACGCTGAGAGTCGATCCTACGCCATGGAGGTCATCTGAGTTGACGGGTTTGAATGTCTTCTCAGTCGGCTCCACGCAAAGTCCCAATGCTTTAGCTACCTCAGTCAACATGAACATGCTCAACGCACTAGTGTTGACCAAAGCATATAGCATTTGGCCACACACTTCGACTTCCACGAAGAACATGTTCATGTTCGGTTTAGCTTCCTTCTCTTTGGACGACAATCGAGCTTGGACGGTGTTGACAACCTTCACAGCTCCAAGTCGGATTTGCCGCTTCTCTTCTTTGGGCTCCTCCTCCACTTCTTCGATAGCAAGGAGGGCATTGATCTTGCCTTTCTTCGGGCACTTTTGGGTCGAATGCGGACCTTTGCAAATGAAGCAAGTAGAAGGCGAGGGTTGATCGAACTTACTCGTCATGTAGTTCATTTGTGGTCAACCCTTTTGGAAGGACGGCTTGGAACTGCCTTCACCCCATGTCTTGACTCAGCCGCTTTGTTCATGCGAGCCTCAATGAGTGCTCCTTCCTTCGTCCTCGAATCAATCCGACCTCTAATCTCTTACTCTACTCTTTGGTTCGGCTTTGGTGAGGTCGACAAGAGACTCGGTCACGCTAAGCGCTTTTGCGAGACTTTGCACATCCCTTCATTTGAGCTTGAGTTGCGCCCACGGCTTCAATCCATCCATGAATGCTCCGAGAGCCTCCTCCTCACTTAGGTTGCAGATTTGGAGTTTGAGCTCTGTGAACTCCTTCATGTACTCTCAGATCGCACCTCTTTGTTCGAGGCAATGGAGCTTGCTACGGGCTTCTTGTTGAGCAAACTCGAGGAAGAAATAGTCTCGGAACTCCCTCACGAAGTCATCACATGTATCCATGGGATCGGCACCACACTTCGTCTCATCGCACCTATTGCACCACCAAAGCATTGCAGTATCGGAAAGGAAGATCGAAGTGGTTCTTACCTTGATCGACAAGTCTTGGATGTTGACAGCGCCAAAGTATTGCTCCATGCTCCACACAAAGTTGTCCACCTCATTGGCGGATCGGTCGCCTTTGAATTCTTTAGGCTTCAGCACCTCAAGTTTGAGCACCATTTGTGTGGGCATCGCTCCATTGGTGATGCTCAACTTGCATAGGACAAGCTCGGTCTGGAGCTCTTGGATCTCCACCTTCATGGCTTCGACCTCATCCCTACGAGGGCTTTCTTCCTCGATTACTTAGACGCGCTCCTTCAACACATCAATCGATGCTTCAAGGGCTTCATCCTTGTCGTGCAATGGGGCTGTAGCTTCGTCGAGACCGCTTGTGAAGTCTTCACGGAGCGAGGTCTCAACCTCCATGATGCGGTCTCTCACGTCATCAAGACCTTCCATGAACTCGACCATGGCACTCCGGACCTTCACGAGCTTCTCATCCAATGCAGCTACGGCATCCATCGAGGCTTCTCTTTTCTTCGTTCAACCACGGGTCTCCTTGACTTGCACGGCCTCTCCATCCATAGCAGCTTTTTGGCTCGACATTCTCTCAAATAGTTGGTGCTCCTCAATCTCACGAAATGGATCTCTTATTTGCTCTAATACCACTTGTCATTGGCCGATCGGTTAGGATCGTGACCGCGCGGTGACACATGCACTTTTGGATCACCTAAGCCAAGCCTTGCTCAATCGATCGCACACTCGGTCGCTTTACTCGAATTGTAGAGAAAGAAAGTTTAGAAGATGAGCTTTGGAAAGAAATGAGCTTTATATTGCTGAAATGATTGGATGGTTCCAAATGAGGGGGATGGCACCCATTCTTATACTCGAGGCCCTTTGATTACATCCGTTGATTGATAATTCATCTGGCAGACAAGATCGCACCACCATATCTACCGACACTAATAACACTGACACTAATAATAGCTACCAACTACCAACGTTAATGATCGAAGACTTCTAGAATGCGGCTGAACTACCGTATTGTCCGCCCTTGGAAAATTCTAAAAGGAGACTTGTTAAGAATCCTAGCGAGCACAAGAGGTCCTTCATAGCAAGGCACGGCCCTTTAGCTCCAGAAACCTCTTGGCCGTGACAATTGCATGCTGGAAAATATTTTATAATTCATTTTCAAATTTCGATCGAACACTGGAAAATATGGTTATTTTTTTGGAAAATGGCTTATTAGAAAACAATTTCCAGAAATACCATATTTTTTTGTGAAACAAACGGAACCTAAGCTTCCATTCATTTTTGTTGAAAATGAATTATTCAAAAATATTTTCTTAAAAACGATTTACTTGTATTGCTTAGAACATGAATGGACAAAAAAATATTTATATTATCCACAAAAACATTTAGATATATTTTTCATTGAATGAAAATATTTTCAATCGATTAATTATTTGAACCGATACAACAGCTTATTCCGTAATCTCATTTGCAATCGAATAAGTGCTTGCACACTGATCTTCCTAACAGAAAGTCCCGTTCAGAGTTGATAATATTTTTGCCATCTCCTCTGTTGCGTTTAGTTAAAACCACCTATTAGTGTTCGAAGCAAAGAAGTGCTCATAAACTAACGAGACACGGGCTTCTCACTGAAGGACAATTCCTCAAGCAGTGAAGTAAAAGATTCGAGCTTGTTTTCATAGAACTGACAAATTGAGGATGCTGAGAGTTTCTCACAAATTGCGCTTCATTTGTTAGAAGCTTTTTACGCAACTATTGGATGTCACTACTTCTTCGATCACATATTGTGTTTCTCAAGATTTTTCTGACACTCTTAAGGACCTGGCCTTTGAAAGCAGGCTTCTGTTGGATGCCCTCTTTAAGGTTTTGAGTTTATGGACCCAAAGAAAATGTTTAGCTCTTAGAATCTCTTAATAGCATTTCTACGCTACATTAGTGTGAATGTGCTAATACCAGTCTTTTGTGTCTTTTCAGAGGAATTTAACTTCGAATCGGTTACCAAAATTAATCATTTAACAACTCTAATTATGTGGGTTGTGGATGCAAAAATTCTCCAAGGTTGCTTACTCTCAGTTTTATGCAAAAATTTCACGACCCCAAATTTTTTTTTTTTTTATGACAGTAAAACGTTGGACTGTTATTTATTTCTTATAATTTATTTGTTGCAGCGTCCATGGTATAGATTCCTATGCTGTCTCTTATAGCTCAAGGAGACATCGTTATTGCTTGTAGGAGGATGAGGAGTCATGTCACTGATTCCATGCTCCATTGGTTTTAAGTATCTATTCCTTTTTATTATTAGTGAAGTAGGTCCTGTAGTGTAGCCCTTCATAAGGAGTCCATGAAAACCTCAATTTTGTTTTTGCTTCTATTTTCAGTGTGCTCTAATATGTGCCCGAAATACTGAAATTTTATGTTCACCCAAATATTTAAAGAATACTTTGGTAAATGACTTCATCATACTTTAAAGGTGCATTTTGCTTTCCACTGATCATGTTTCTGTTCACAACTTTTGGTTTTCTGAATCTTGTAACTAGTTTCGTGACTTCTTTTTCTCAGTCGAGTTTTCCTTCATCAAGTGTCAAATGTTTGAAAGTATTATCATCAGAGTCGCTCAGCTTCTGGGCTTGTTATGATTTGATTGAGGTTTCAAGTGTCAACATGCTTGAGATAATTGTGTCTGTTGCCATGTCTAATTCTTTGGTAAATGTTTTGATCCCAAGTCTATTAACTACAAGGAAGAAGGCTATGTACATACTGCACCTGTAAGTCCAATGCTTTGCACTCTCAATGAAATTAACGACTAATTACTGAGTGTTGATTTCTTATGGTGGCAAAGAAAATCGAGTTTCTATTCGGAATTACGAGCACAGGACTGATGGCACATGACACATGTAGAAGCGCCATAGTTAAGGAGATGATCAGTTTTATCAGTCTGTTTGCTTTATCTTGAAATTCGATCTGCTTTTGACTAAGGTGGATTTGTTGCCTTTCCTCTCGTCATTGATACTCGTGTGTTGCGTAGTGTTAACTTTGAGTCAAATGGGGTTCCAAGCTCATAATATTGATGAGTGTTCGGTCTCAGCTATTCAACACCTTGTGATGGGAGATCACAATAGGAGCTCAATTTGAACTCTTGAGATTCCTAGGTGTGACTCCAACTCGTCGACTTATGAGCCCAATTTTTATCCAACGTGAAATCAATCATTACATTCACACCTCAGCCACCCTTTAAATAGTGCACAATAGTTCACTGATCGAGTGCTTTCGCATGGATAGTAACGAAAACCCACCTACATAACCCAACATGAGTTTCGCCTTTGGTTTCATTCATCATAATATTCTTAAGAATATGAGCATGCCCTTGTAATTCAGTTTTGGATGCCATAGAAGAGACTTCACCTTCTATCCTAGTACACCAAGAAAAAAATAAGTGCAGACTCAATTCCTGCACTTTCGGTAGTTCTAAAATGTTGAATTTAGTAGGCATCATCTTGTATCTAGTACATAGATGAGCAGATTCAAAGATACAAATATATTTTTGATGACCAGTAAATATTCTTTCAATGTTGAACTCCCAGCCAAAAATAGTTCTTCTCATCTTTTGCCAAAAGCAAAATTTAGTTCGCTCTTGCAAGATCTACAATACTCAAGTTATATTAGACCTCCTCCTCATGAGAAGAAACTCAGAGAAATTGACGACACCGGAGACAAAAGGACAAGGTCGCATAGGAAAGAAGCGAATGAATGAGACACATGCCTTATCGTCTCCTGATTGGATTCTTGAAAAGCACCAACTGCCTCCACGTGTAGTTGTCATGAAGTTGTCATTTCTACGTTTTTTATTCCAAAGATTTTTTCCTTTTTTTGGATGCAACATATAGGTGACAAAGAATTGATCAAATTAGATTGGAAAGTTGCTTGTCCCGTGAATTAGATCAGTAAGTTTTGCCAAATGTAAATTATTCAAATAATAATCAAAATAAAAGTGAAGGAAATTGCAAAGTTAAGTCGCAGCATGTGGAGAATTGTAATTATTTATCTTTATTGGAATGCGATTTCACCATAAACCTCCTATTCGTATCTTGTCTCTCGGTGTCTACTTTTCGTGACCTGACACATCTCTCTCTCTCTCTCTCTCTCTCTCTCTTTACTTTTTATGTTCTCCACTTTTGCACACGCCCACGCGCGCGAATATACTTGAATATTCTACTCGCTTGTAGATTGTGCCCAAGAAAAGCCAGTAAAAAGGATTTAATAGCGATTAATTTATCAACCGCGTTTCTCCAATTAGCAAGGGGACTTTTTTTTTATATACTTTTAAGTGAGATTTTGAATCTTCTTTTGATTTCTCTACTTTATTACATAACTTTTATTGAGTTAAATACCGCAAAAATCTTAAATTGATATATTTTTGATAAATTTATCATAAATTGATACTAAATTTATCCTCTATTAATTTTCGTTAAATTTTACTTTAAATTACTAAACTGAATAACACCTAACAGTTGATTAGTTGTAACAGTTTGAGAATTTTAATCTCACAGTTATATCAATTTTGTAATTTTTTTATGATATTAATCCAATGTAATGGAGGGTACATTTATTATAAATGTACCAATTTAAAGTTTTTGCAATAAATTTATCATAAATATATCAATATAGATTTTTTGCAGAGTTAATCCAACCTTATTTGATTCACTAAAAAGGAATATATCAATATTTTGGCTATTCAATTCATTGTGAATTTATGTTAAGCAAATTTGAATATTGCAAGAAAGGTTACATAAACTATGAATGAGTATATATTAAATTGCACATATTTTCTTTTCTCCTTTCATCATTCACTTTACTTGGTAATTGAATCAAGTAAATCGTTGTATACAGTGTCACATACATACTTAACACAAGCTATAATCAAATTACACTCAATTTAAAATAACAATCCATTAGAAGTCATGGCATATCACGCAACTTGTTTTCATAGTTTTTCGCTGTGATGGGAAATCATTCGCAAAATCACTTATAAGGGCTTCATTTAAGCTTGGTTAGAAGATCAACCAACTTCAATGGCAAGTTAGGAAATACACAAAAAATCGTTGGGGGTAAATTAATAATTCTACCAAAATACTGAGTCCAAAACAATGAACCTACAGCTATTGTCGCGACCAATTTTTCGGTGTGTGAACCACCTAAGGTTTGGCTAATAGATTATTAAGTCTAGACTTAACTCTCGCTCCCAAGCCATACCAATTCACGACTTAAATTTAAGTTCTTAACATGCAATTGATTTTTTTTATTAGGAGTCGCCACTAATCTATTTTTTGTGGGTCGATTAGAAACCCAAGTAAAGTAACGGGAGTTTCACTTTACTCCTACGAACCAGAGATTATGGGTACGGGGACTTGGTTACACTAGATTTCTCTAATACCCTTTCGGTACCACTTCTTTTTAATTTTCGAAAAATGTTTGGCAAGCAGCTTGAATTAATTTTAAATCTATCTCTCTAACATGTAAGGTTATCATGCGGATGCGCAAACCATCAATTTAACACCCTGATAAACAATTAATAAAATGCAAAACTTACCTCGAAGCAACGAAAGCATCTGCAATGTTAATTCAAAATCCATATCAACAACCCTAGATATGGTTTCTAATTAACACGCAATTTTCTTTTTTCTTTTTTTTCACTTAATTAATAAAAATCATGTAATATGCAATGCAATATTAACTAAATGACCTAATTCTAATAACATGTAATTTCTAATTAAATGGGCCTAGCAAAAATACTAAATGACATTCATCTTAATGAATCTAACCCTAATGACATGTAATGACAATTTTTGTGTTTTTTATAAAAATTTTCATAATTAAAAATCTAACTAAAGTGAGATATTATCTATCTTAAGTTAGGAAATAGACTAATCCGAATCCTATCTTAACTCAGAAATTTATCTCAACATGCAATTTAATTCAAGGATATTATCTAACCTAGATACCATCTAAACATGCGTTCTAATATAATCAGAAAATAATCTAACTATTCTATTATGCAATTCTATCTAGGAAATTTATTGTAATCTACATGATATGCAAATGCAATCTTTTTTGTATTTTCGGGATAAATAAAGCAATTGAAAGATAAACACTAAATCATTCAGAATCATCAAATATATCATTCATTGTTCGAATGAAGGAACAATATCCAAATCAGCTTGATTATCTCGCTAATAAAATCGATAAATTGATCTTAAGCCTTAAAGATCAAGACATCAATTTCAAAGATTTCCGCGGAATCAATAATTTCATCTAAAGCGCTATAAATGGAATCAAAGATTATATGCGGTTGCGAGTTAGGAAATATATCCCAATGAATATTATACCTCTTACCTAATTACATATCAATCTCATCAATCAAGGCAATATGATGTTTCAATCAAATTAAGATGAGATTTTTTACCTAATTGCCGAATATACTTCCAAATTCGGACTTCGAACGGCTACTCGCGACGCGATATGGTGATGCTTGGCGAGGCTCGGGTCCTTGCAACTTACGAACGAACAGGACGGTTCGGCATCAGTGCCTCGCTGGAAAATCTAATTCACGGATATGCCTCCAAATCAGAATTTGCCCACGGACAGCTCACGAACGGTGGTTGCGACGCGACGCAATTGCGAGGGAACCGCTCACGATAAGGTGGCTCGCCAAAGGAGATCGTAGCGAATTAATATTTGGTCTTTTAGTCTGACCAAATAATCTCCACCGAGAGCTCTAAAGTCACTATATTTTTGTCTTCAATCTCACGTATGCTTCTTTCTCAAGAACTCACGGTTAAGTCTCCGGATTTCACCATGCAATAAGAGACAAATTCCACCGCTTCGGCCAAAATCAAAACAACCCGCAATCTTTGAAGATGTGCTCGTACGATGAATTCATGGCTGAGGACTTTTAGCTGGCATGGCTTCGTGAGCTGGTTGATGGCGTTGAAAGCTCGAGGGAAAGGACGGCAACGGCTCATCGGGTTTGCCGAAGGACAAATATTGCTCGGAGATTCAATGGGATTGTCGAGGTGGTGACTGGATTTGGTCAAGAAAGACCTGCACTAATAAAAATTCAAACGAAAGCAAAATAACCGGATCGGTGGAGGTCTCGGGCACGTCAAGGACTGCTGTGTTCACCGGAAAACCTGCGAAAATTCAACCAAGAATACAAAACCGGCGTTGGCTGCTCATGGTAGACTCTGGAAATCACCGGGCGCCCTGGATGTAGAGCTTGGGCATAGCCAAGAAGCCGCACGGCACCGGGACCACTGCTGAGCGAGGAACAGGGACAGAAGGAAACCCCACCGACTGCTGAATTCCCGCAGACAAGTCGCGGTCTGGGAGCCGTGCCAGATCTTGTGTTTCTCTCTATCTCTCCACGTTGAGAAATCGTGAATTTTTTATTCTTAGATCCAATCCCCCGTCCGTGTACTCTCCCTGTTCTTTCACGTGTCACTCGCGAATCACACTGATGCACGGCAATAGCTTCTCAGCTTCGTTGGGCAGCAGCAGATGGCAGCAAGGACACCGACGGCGGCGACGAAGATCGGTGAAAGCGTGGCCGTGAGGATGTATGACTAACCATAGCCTCCTCTCCTTCCTCTCTATTCACGTGTATTCTCTTGGCTGTGTTTTGAAATTCTGATTCGCTGACCTCCACGATTTCTCCTCTTGGCTTTTTCTCTCTAAAGCTCTCTCTATGTGCCGTGTATTCGAAGTCCTCTTTTCAGAATTGTGGCCGTATGTATCAATTTTGTGGCCTCCCCAAACAAATTGCACGCGAGGTATTATATAGGTCTCAAAAATGTATCTCTACGGTATATATTTTTTCCTTTTTTGTTCGCGCATCTGCCCCTAAATATATCGTTGAAATATATCCACTTGTCAATATTCTCTTTTGTATTTTTCACATATTCTATCCAAAATTTTCCTTTTGTTCGAAAATGCATAAATGTGTGAAGAATCTGAATGGAATATGTGAAAAAATTTTGCGCTCGCCGTCGGTCAATAAAATAAACAAAAATGTTCCTAAACTATATGCCATGTGATTTTATTTTTTCAGGGATAAAATTAACCCCTAATTTTTAAATGTCTAAATGGGTCGCCAAAATTTAGGTGTCAACAGCTATGATACAAAAATATTTGTGAAAAATAATCGGACCCTAAATCACATTAAATCTTTGTTTGAAATTTTATACAAATTCCAAAAAGAAAGTTCTGTCAAGGGAAAAAGTTACAAAAACATCTCAAAATTTGTTCAATGTGACAAATTTACCCTAAACTTTTTTTCTGGAAAAAAAAAAAAAAAAAAAACTTTGGCAACCGTGACATATTTACTATAAACTTTTTAGATGAAGGGCATTTTCATCTTAAATTTTTTTCTTTTTCTTTCCTTTCCTTTTTTTTTTTTCTTTTTTTTGGAGGAAAGCCAAATTCAAGCAAGGGCCGCCATTGCTAACGTTAGGCAAGGGTGGCACTCACCTAGATCGACGAGGTTGAGTGAGGACAACCCTCACTAGATCCGATGAGGACAACCCTCACTTGCGTTGGCGGAGGGCGACCCTTACCTAAGCTAGATTTGGCAAGGAATGCACTAGCCCAATGCCAATGAGTGCCACCCTCGCCAAATTCTGGGAGGGCAAACCTCACCTGACACCGGTGAGGACGGCCCCACTTGAGTCTAGCTTCCCTTCATCATGGCCGATGAAGGGAAGATAGAAGAAGAAAAAGAACAAAAAGAAAAGAAAAGAAAAATTAAAAAGTAAAAGATGAAAATGTTTGTATAATTTGGGGTAAGTGTGTCACACAGGTATAAATTTGGAATTTTTGTAATATGAAATTTTTTTGGAATAGATGTGTCTCAGTTAATGAAGTTTATAATTTTTTGTGTTACAAAAAATGTTTAAGGTAAATTTATCACATTGGACAAAGTGTGAAATTTTTGGGGGTCTTTTCTCTTGCATCAATAACTATGAGAAAAACTTCATCACTTCTTTATCATAAAAAAACTTCAATTAGTTAATGAAAGAAACTTTATACGCCATCTATGATAATTTACAGGAAAATTATCCATAAAGTTTCAAACCTATTTAACTATTATCAATTCAGTCATAAATCTTCAATTTTGCCAATTAAGTCATAAATATTTTCACATTTTGCTAATTGAGTCTATCCTATAGAGATTTTGAAGAGAGAGCTCAAGTGCAAACAATTAATATATCTACTTAATTTATAAATTATTATTTAAATTTTTTAGTAACCTGGCTCCAATTCAACATGTTAATGTGCTCGAGCCTTGACTACCTCTTAGAGATCTGACCTTAGAATGAGATACTAGACTTCTCTACACATCCTAGTAGGCGGCAATATAGTCGATGATTGATCAATGACATCAATATGTTTTAATATTTGTTGATCATCTCAAGAAAAAGATCTCTTAAATTCTGCAGTTGTCAGGTGAGGATTGCTATCACAGTTCAGTCTACACCAAAAAAGAGATAATGAGTGAAGGCTTACATTGTGTCATAGCAACGTTGGCTCTGGTGTAGCCCAGTGTGGTTATTACAAGTGTGGTGGTTAGCACTAATGGATGTTGCAGCTAATAGCAACCTAGCAAATATTTAAGTTAAAATATGTTGGTGTAGAATGATACTATTGATTAGGGTAAAGCAGTCTAATACGGAACACTCACATGTATGAGGGAGATTTGCACGTGGAACCACACGTGGGGTGTTAATTTGGTGAAAGAGCCATACAATTACTCATTAATGAAGTGTGAAACAATTCATATATCTAGTCAACCATAACTCATTGACTTAAATTTTTTAGTGAATTTGGTCCAATTAGATATACAAATGAGCTTAGACTTAATCAGACTTCATCTTGAAGGTCTATCCATGATGAGATATTGAAGTTCTGTTACGTTGTTGAAGTGTAGTGATTTCGGCTAAGGGTTTCATGAAAATGTGATGTAGAAACCTATTTTTTCTCTCTTCCTTGACGGAAGAAAAAGAAAACTAATTACTAATATTCGACAAGAACTATCTGATGCCCGTATGAACTTGACAAAGTGCATCATTATATGATTGCCGGATATGATAGAACATATTCTAGAAGTTTTTTTTTTTTTGGTCGGTCACATTCTAGAAGTTTAAACAGTTGTGTTTTGATGTATTTTTTGGATATTATAGCAGACTTTACCGGATCATTTGTTTCTAAGGACGTGCGATGTTTTCAGGAGGCTAAAAGATTGTAAAGCATCAATGTCCAGCTGGTAATCATCATCACCAACATCATCTTCTCGTACGTTTAGCTAAAGCTTTAACACGAATGACTCTTTATCAGCATGAATGGAGTGCAAAATTCAGTACGGCTTATACATACGAAGGGAAAGCACTTAGAAATTACACAATGACAATAACTCCTCCATGAGACATTCGCCTGTCTAAATCTGCATCTTGTAAATGAAGGCAGAATAGTGATAGCATAATCAATAACCCTACAGATCCTGGGGAATTCATTAAGACAAACTCTCTCTTAAAAAAAAGAAAAGTTATGGCGATAATTTCTAACTCTTAGTTGACACAAAGAAATCCGGCTCACATCAAAACATAAAGGCAACACCAAACTGATCATTATAATAAACCCACTTATGTATATGCAAATCCATAACGATATAAGTAATATTTTTATTTTTTTTAAATTATTCGTTTTTCATAAAACAAATAGATCTAGTGGAGAAAATAAGATAAGATATGATATTAAGACTAAACTAACTCATATAGATCATATGACTTGGGCCGAGATAGGCCCGACCCGAGCCCAATATCCTGACCGACAAAGCCCTCCTAGGAATTTGGGTCGCCCGTTGACCAATGTTTTCTTTCCATTTCCTAGGTTTAGAGCATGAAAATAAAGCGCACGTTTCGTAAAACCCTTTGCCCGCGTCCCCGTCGCTTGCTGTCTCCTTCCATCTCCGAAAATGGCGGCCGCCGCGACCTCCCACCTCCTCTCCAGCCCCGCCTGCCGCCGCCACCGCCGCACCTAACGAACCACCGGCTCTCCCAAAACCCAGTTGCCAGAATCCCCGTCGCGCCCCTCAAAGGCGCCGCCGCCGGACCCCTGAAGCGCCTCCAGCTGCGAGCCGCCGTCTCCCAGAACACGGCCGTGGACCAACAGGCGACGGCGTTCAAGCACTGCTTCTCCAAGTCCCGGGATGGGTTCCTCTACTGCGAGGACGTCAAGGTCGAGGACGTCATGGAGAGCGTGGAGAGGAGGCCCTTCTACCTGTACAGCAAGAGGCAGATCACGAGGAATGTGGAGGCTTATAGGGAGGCGTTGGAGGGGTTGGAGGGCGCGGTCATCGGGTACGCCATCAAGGCGAACAATAATTTTAAGATTTTGGAGCATTTGAGAGGGTTGGGTTGCGGGGCGGTGTTGGTCAGCGGGAATGAGCTGAGATTGGCACTTCGTGCTGGGTTCGATCCCACCAGGTGAAATAGATTTTTTTTTTTTTTTTGCCCTTGCTGTTCTTGAAGATTAAAGTCTGGTCCTTTGTGTTTGCGGTTGGGTAATTGAAATGTGGTTTATTAGATGAGTGGAGAGTGGATTTGCGTGTGCTTAGAGTGGTAGTATAGTTGGTTTTTCTTGTTTTGAGTGCAATGGCGGGAGGGATATTTGATTTTGGGTCATAGTGAAGTGACTAATGTGGCAGAGGATTAGGTATCTGCTGATAGTGGAGCTGAAAATGTCTACCCAGTGGAAACATCTAATGCTTAAACAAAATGGATGTCTGGACAGTCATGGTGTTTCGTTGCAGATTCAACAGGAATGGTTGAATACCTTTCTATCGCAGTTTAGTGCAGTTATATTGCATTGACATTCCTAAAAGGTGGATTGATAAGAAAGGTATAAAAGGTGTTCAGGTTGCTCTTTCATATTTGTCAAATTTTCTGCTGGATTACCTCTTAAGGGTAAGTGGTTTCATCCATTAGTTTTGAACTACGTATAATTAATGTGCAAGTGTGTTCTGCCTTTGTATCTGAATGCTTGTCTTTTCACTTATCAGTGATGATCATGTGAAGAAGAAAATTGTGGGATAGTTTCGCTTAAATTCTGTTTCTGTAAAATTGTTTGCAATTTTTGGATGACAAAGTGAATTAATATATTTGTTTTTGGAAATGATGATAGATGCATTTTTAATGGAAACGGGAAACTCTTGGAAGATTTGGTTCTAGCAGCACAAGCAGGTGTCTTTGTCAATGTTGACAGCGAATTTGACTTGGAGAACATAGTTGCTGCTGCAAGGATAGCAGGCAAGAAGGTTAATGTCCTACTTCGTATTAATCAGACGTGGATCCTCAGGTAGTTTTGGTTCTTCCACTCATAAGATCTTTACATTTTATACCTTACATACTATTCTCTGTCAAGCTCATTTTTTCACAGTATTTGTTGTGTGCATTTCATATGAATTATGGCTGGTGTGTCACTGGTTCCTTCCTTCTCCTGAAAAAGTCTCAGACTAATTCTGTGGGTATTTTTAATTCAGGTCCATCCATATGTTGCCACGGGAAACAAGAACTCTAAGTTTGGAATTAGGAATGAGAAGCTGCAGTGGTTTCTTGATGCTGTAAAATCACATCCAAACGAGCTGAAGCTTGTGGGTGCCCACTGCCATCTTGGTTCCACAATTACCAAGGTATGGTCTTTGAATCACATTAAAGATTACAGCAGTCAAAGCTGTTATTGTCTAACTGTCGGTTTACCTTTGACTGGTTATACCTAACTGAGTGTGAGGATCATATGAATCTCTGTACTTCATGTGTTTTGCCCATCTATCTGTCAATTCTAATTTGCCCAGCAATTGGCACACTTGTGATATTGAGAAAGTCCTTTTTCTTGTACTTCTCAGGTTGACATATTCAGAGATGCTGCAGCTCTCATGGTAAATTATATCGACCTGATTCGTGAGCAAGGATTTGAGGTTAATTATTTGAATATTGGAGGTGGTCTTGGAATAGATTATTACCACACTGGTGCTGTCCTTCCTATGCCCAGAGATCTCATTGACACAGTGAGGATCATACCTTTAATTCTTCATGTCATGTGTGGTTTTTCAGAGACAATTCATAATGTTATTGCAGGCTTGATGTGGATTGATTATTGTTGAAGCAACAAGAGTTCGACATATTTGATTTGAAAGACAAGTATATTTGCAATTATTATCATTATTATGATTATGATTATGACTACTTAATCATCATCAGACTACTTACTAGAATAGAATTGTTCAGAATGTCTTATTTAAAAGGGTTGCTAGTTTATTGTAGTAAAACAGGTGTGCTGATTGTTGATTGTACTGGCATCTCATTACACTCAACTTACATCTGCTTATGTCAGACTACTTACTAGAATAAAATTGTTCAGAATGTCTTATTTAAAAGGGTTGCTAGTTTATTGTAGTAAAACAGGTGTGCTGATTGTTGATTGTACTGGCATCTAATTACACTGAACTTACATCTGTTTATGGTTGAATGCAGGTCCGTGAACTGGTCCTTTCACGGAATCTTAAGCTCATTATTGAACCAGGACGATCGCTAATTGCAAATACTTGCTGTTTGGTGAATCGCGTAACTGGAGTTAAAACGAACGGAACTAAGAATTTCATTGTTATTGATGGTAGCATGGCGGAACTTATCCGTCCGAGTCTTTATGATGCATATCAGGTTAGTGTATCTTCATGCATGTTTCTCAAACATATTTTAATGGCTCAGCTAAAGTCTTGAGTGTTCTTTTATGCTGTTTATTCATCACTCTTGCCTCTGTTTGACGTTTGAAAGCCTGGTTCAAACCTCGATCCTTATAATTTCACCATCAGTTTGTTTAGAGTGTAGCAGAAAAACTTCACTTGTTGGTTCAAAGGAAAAGTTCCAGTAATTATTGTGCATATCTGCATGGGATTGCAATAGCGGCATAGCGTAGCTATTCTTGGCATTATTGTTGCTAGGAAGGTGAACTCGATGTGGCGAAAAAGATTGATTCCCATCTTAATGAAATATAATTTAATTTATGGTTTAACTTCTGATTCCTTCCTATAGATCTTTCTTTCAGAAACTTTTTCATTATTTTTATTGGGGTTTTGGGGTGTGAGGGGCTTAGTGAAGTAGAAAATGCGTAAATTTGCTTTTGTTTTTGTCATTTGTAGGTGAACAAACATAACAATATTATTTGCTCCCTTAGTTACAAGATTGACCTTTAATATGGGTTGCAGCACATAGAGTTGATCTCTCCTACCCCACCTGATGCTGATACTTCGACCTTCGATGTGGTGGGTCCTGTGTGCGAGTCTGCAGATTTCTTGGGGAAGGACAGAGAACTTCCAACACCCGCTAAGGTGATGTTTTTAACTTTTATCTGCTTTGTGATATTTTCAATGAATATCATCAGGTTTCTGATCAAGACTAATGTTGTTGTGCAGGGAGCGGGCCTCGTTGTCCATGATGCAGGTGCATACTGCATGAGTATGGCCTCGACTTACAATCTCAAGATGCGGCCCCCCGAGTACTGGGTATGCCCCCCCTTGCTCATTCCTGCTTCGGAAAATCGTTGTCACGATCCTCTGTTTCTCCTCGGCTTTGGTTGGAAAAATTTACATGGTTTCTGTTCCTTAACTTATGTTCTTCAACCCAGTAAAAGAATAAGTCTGCTTAACTACATTGCTTTTACCAGAATAAAACAAAATAAAATGAAGTAGCTTTCCATGGATTACTGTCTTCCTACAGAAATCACATACTAGGAGTATCCAATAAATCGGAAGAGCATTATGGGTGAAAAACCGGAAGAATTGCAATTCTGCAGAAGATTTTGTCTGACATGATTTTTTTTCCACTGACAAAGAAATCTTAGTTGGACAGAACTGTTTTGTACGTCAGAAAAAACAAATAAACATGATTAATGACTAAAGCCAAGACTGGCAAGACAACACTGCAAACGAGAGATTAGAGCATGAAACCATAAGTTCTTAAAAGCAACTAAAAGTGAAGATGGCAATTCAGATCTTTCAAGTAGTCTTTCGTTGTTCTGTATCCTAAATGCACTACCCAAGACTTGGCTTTCAGCAGTTAGCACTCAAGGATTTTTGGGTTTATGTGATTATGGGAAGCTGTAGTATCTGCTCTCAAAACGAAGAAGGTCGAAAAATCAATTGAGTAAAAAAGTTTAAACCTTGACAGGGCTTCTAGGTTTGCAAGTATCGACTTGAAACTATGACGTGGTTCTCTTATCATGGATGGTTTCACCATGTTTTCCTAGACATTAATCTCATTTTTACCTATACAATGATTCTTTGCTTTTGGCCAAAACTTTTTCATCGGATCTTTGTTTAGTAATCGCCTCTGAAATCATCTCTATTCTGGTTTTTGGCATTTTATGACGGGCTAAAACCTTTGGAAACTGCATTTTGCTTTGCAGGTTGAAGAGGACGGGTCGATCCGCAAAATCCGTCATGCCGAGACTTTTGAAGACCATTTGCGGTTCTTTGAGGGCCTGTGAACACGAACGTTATAAAACCGCACTTCATGGAGGATAGGCAATTTCTTTTTGTAGATTGTCTTTTTTCCTAGTCTAAATTCTGCTGCTGCTTCTCTGTAGGTTGTGTATTTCCTTCTCGTTTTCTTGGAGGTTTTAGGGATCGATTCTTGATACTTAAAGGAAGACCATTTGTTGTTCCATCTATCAATTTAAATGTTTTCGGGAGGGCACTGATGAAACTAAGTTAAGCTGCTCGCAAGGAATCGAAATTTAATTCGATGATTACTCGAGATCGGTCTGCACATACTTAAATAAACTCAAGAGTAACCAACTCGCAAGCCTAATTGAGCTCTTAAGTAATTTTTTGTAATTATTTAATAGTCATAAGGTAAGAAAAAGCCTCTAAATTTACATACTACATACATGATAATTGATCCTTTTTTTTTTTTTCCAAGATCAATCTGTTAATCTAATGTTATTTGATTGAGTCAAGTTTGATCGTCTAGATCTTTTGTTGGGAGAATTATTATAAAAAAAAAAAATCATAAGCTTATTGTATTTATGTCAATTTAATTTTAATTTTTCTAATTTAATCATAAATCTTTTGAATTGTACTAATTTAATTCATTCGATCAAATTTGGTTGATTGGCATTAACTTGAATGTCTGTTGGTACTAGCCATTTGGCTAATGTTGACATAAATAATTTTATAATACATATTTTTTATTTTCGAATTCTTTATTGATTTTTTTTTTCCTTTCTTTTTTTCTTCCTTTTCCATTTGTTCTCCACAGTGGCCAGTCTGGCCTAGCCTAGATCTTGGCAAGGCTTGGGGACCATGGCCTTGCTGGCCACTATGGGGAACAATAGGAAAAGAAAAAGAGAAAATAAAAAAAATTGATAAAAAAAGCTTGAAAAATAAAAAATAAATCTTATTAAATCTTATCTATATCAGTATCAGTTGGATAGAATAAATTGACACAATTGCAATAAGTTTAACACTTTTTTTTTTTTTGTAGTTTTTTTATCTTCTATTTGAGTCAAGCTTGAGCATGAATAAGTCGAATTTCGAGCCAGAAGTACGTGAGCTGAGTCGATATTGGGTTTACAATTGTACCAGCTCAATTCAACTTGATTACACACCAAAAGGAGGTTTCTTGGAGTGATGAAGCTCCACTAATTTCCTAGAGTGCTTGATTACGCTTTGACATGGTGGAAACATCAATGGCAAGTGGCAAAGAAAGCGGAGAGGGAGGAGACAAAACCATGTCCCCCACACAACAGCTTGGTAAATAAGAGAGACTATGCCGATAGGATCATGTTTTCCTTGAGCGTCTTAATCGGCAAATAAAAAGAAAAGAGTAACGGCATGGTTGATAATGAAAACGTTCAGTCCTAGAAACTTTGATTACATTGAGAAATTAATGTATCAACAAATAAATAAATAAAAAATCTCTAGTCTAATTAATTATAACTGTTTATAGCAACGTACTTAAAAGATAATTTCCGTATTTCCTCAAGAACCTCCTTGGCATCTCAAGGCCCTCGTCCATCATGTAAAAAAGAACCAGTAGAAAACTTAAGATCAATTTCATGGAAATTGTTGGTGGTCGTCGATCATTTTCATCAAAAAAACGTTGGAAATACAAATCATCATATGTAACAACGTCGGTCAAATCACTTTATGACTCCATTTAACAAATGTATTCACTATCATTTGAGTGTAACATTGGGAGAAGTTACAAAGTTTATTCCAAAACCAAGGAAACATTCTTGGATCTATAGAATGAGTGTAACAATGGGAGAATCAAAGCCATGCATGCAATGTTAAGTGAAAAAAATGGCATGCGATGGTGCACGACCTTATCCAATGAAGGCGGGGAGCAATCGTCTGGGCTAGAGGGCCTAAACAAGGAGCGTTTCCTGACAAGTTTCTAGAATGACAAAGGGAGCAAGTAGGAACTGAACTATGTACCGAATATAGGGAGAACGAATCTGAATTATATACACGAAAACTAAAATTAACTCACGAAGGCTCCTTTAAACGTAACAGCAATGCTTAGTTTTAGAACTCTAAAGTCAAGCATAATTAGGTAGGGGCACTCCAAGGATGGGTGACCTCTTGTACGTTAAAGAATGAAAACGTGAAGCTTGGTAGGTAATGAGCTAAAATGGACAATACCTCAATGAGTTGATTCACAGATGTCACAACATGATATTAGAGCAAGACCCCTTCCAATAGGTACATGATTTAGAAAAAAATCACACAAAAGTTGGTGGACCCGTAATGACCTACTCTGTGAGTTATTTCATAGATGTCACAATATGGTATCGGAGCGAGACTCTCTCTAGTAGATGTATGATTTAAAGGAAGATGCAAATCTGGTGGGCTTGTAACGACCTTATTTGACGATGGCGGGGAGTGGTTGCCGAAGCATTCCCAGGACAAAATGACCTTTTAGGAAGGTGCCCACCAATGCATCAAATGACAAAATCATGAGAGTTGATATGGGATAGATCAAAACGGGCAAAACCTCCCTGAGTTAATTCACGAATGTCATAGTGCTAGGCACATTGAGAATGTTGGAGAGATAGTGTATGAACTTATAAGCCTTCCAGATTTAGGTCAGAGAGCATGATTTAAAAGAAGTGAGGATCACTTGTACTTAAACTCTTCCATTCCTCGGCACCTTCATCTTCTTTTTAGCCGCAGCGGCAACGACAGCAAGCCATGTAATAGCAACACTGAATGCTCAAGAAGAAGAAGAAGACGACGAGGAGGAGTACGGCGGTGGTTTTGAGTTTCTACACGAGCCTGTTAAAAATGGCTTTTCTGGCCTTTGTTCTTGATTGAAGCAAATCTTTTAGTGGGTTTGCGCGCATCATTGTCTACTAAAGTGTTTATGTAATGCAAGGAAACGTCACTAAGGAAACGATTGAAAGAAAGGAAAGAGCTGAATGGCTTGATGAAGGGTGAACCCAGGAATGAGCATATACGTGGCTTTGCCTTCATACTCATGCATCAAAGTACAGTGCTGATCATCAATCACTTTAATTGCTCTCGATCCTTTATTAGGTCTTCTTTAAAGTCCAAGATCCTTGATGATTTTTTCAAGAAGATAGTTTCGTTTGGTAAAGATTCTGCAGTGATACTTCTAGACTCATACCTAAAATATTATAAACCTATTGCAATTGTGCAAATTCAATCATAAAGTTGTTCTTTTTTTGTTAGTTCAGTTTTAAACATTATTCAATTGTGTCAATTCAGTCCATCTGGCCAAATTTGACTAGCCAGCGTTAATAGAAATACTACCGGTGCTGATTGTTCGATGAAAGTTGATGTGGCAATTATTTTTTTCCCCCTTCTTCCTCTTTCCTTTGGTCGGTGAGGTCAACCCTGACGGCAAATGGCAAGACTTGCTACCACCACCCATTAGTGAGGACAAGCGTTGCCCAACCATAGCGAGGCAAGGCTTGTTGTCGCGAGGCAAGGCTTGGCGTTGCCCAGAGATGGCGAGAACGAGTAGCCATTGGCAAGGTCGACCCTTGCCTCTAGCCAACAATGACCAGCCAGAGTAAGAAGGAAGAAGCACAAAAATTAAAAATTAAAAAAATAAAAATAAAAATTGTAACGTTAGCATTCATCAGATGGTCAATGCCGGCCGACGTCCACGTCAGCGTAAGGCAGTCTAATTGGGTTAAATGGACTATATTGACAATATTGGATAAGATTTGGTATAGAATTGAATTTGTACGATTGTGATAGATTTAAGACTTTTTGGTAATTCTCCCCATCTTTTTACATTCCACTCAAACTGAAAAACCTGAAAATCTTGACTCAACATCATTAATCAGATCAAACAAAAGAATGACACTTGCATTTGTGACAATTTCACTCTATTCCATTTCAGCTAATTCCAAATTCTATACCATCCCGATTCCATTTTCTATATACAAAACATGTCTAAATGCTTCTTATATCTCTTTATCGTCTTCTTCCATTTCTTTCTCTGTCCCTACTAACAAGCGTTTCCATCCCTTGGCTCACTTTTTCTCGTCAAGAGCATTTCAAAGGGCCTTCATATCATATGACCAAACCATCTCCAATAGACTTCCTCTCATCCAAAAGAATTTTCCCTCAAGTTGTGTGCATTTATCACATTAAGGATTGCTGGCCTTATTATCATCTTGTCGAATTTTCCACTTCATCCCTGCCTTGCTTTTTTAACAAAAGGATTCACAAGAGTGATTTTCCGTGCATCATGTTGAGCATAAATTATCTTAAAATATCATCACCCAGTAACACCCCATCAAGAAATATGCTCGGGAACGTTCTGATTCAAGTTAAGATTTACATTCCCTGATTGCAATTACCAGGAAACAAGAAGATTCATGGGATCGAGCAGAAGCGAGCTCTTCATTGATTAATCAAAGCATAGATAAAAGAGGCATGAACTAGGTTAGCTTAATTAGTTTCTCGAGTTCTTCTCAGCACCGAAAACAGCCTGAAAACAGCGACACTTCCATGTTTGATCTCAATCAATGCAAATCACTTCTGCACTACTGAAGATAGATTGACCTGCACAACAAAGAGGAGAACTCGCATAAGCACCAGTATGAACTTCTTACGAATTGACAACGAAAGGATGTAACAGGGATCGCCAATCAATATGCACCATCGCTTTCATGCTCTTCCCAGAAGATATAACCAAGTAGATTTCCCACCTCACCATGATCATTATCTAATCAATCAACAAACAGAGCTTCTTAGAAAGGTTTTTCAGACTTGAAATCAGATTAAGGATAGAAAGTGTATCAGCAGAAACAAAACTTCTAAAGCAACAAGTTACTGACATCTCCAAATTTAGATTTGAATGTCGCATGATCAGCGACAGCGACTAAGCATTCGAATTACTATGAACCTCACAAAGCATACAGAGAAATCCATCATATTGAAAGACTCATAACTAAGAAACAAAAAACAGAAAAAAGGTGCACTTTTATGGACTCGTCGCTACTGAACTGAACAAAGTAGTTGAAATTAGGAATAATGAATCCCCAGGTGATTAAGTCGTTTACTGACACTTCAACTGTTTGGCTCGATCAACACAAATCATGTCCTTACCATCACTGCTGAAAATTGAGACTTCGAACACAATGTTATCCCTATCAGTGAGCTCGAACACGCAGACATCTCTTGCACGAAGACCAGTTTCCCTTGCGAATAAGGACCAGCCAGTAGAGAGAACTGCCGTGTCTCTGGGTTTATAGCTCTTCAGCTTCACCTGCCACAATCTGTCTGAGCACTTGAGAGTCACCATTTGCTCACTCTTTCGAAGATGTTTCCTGAAGAATTCACTAGGAACGCCCTGCCCAGTAGGTGTTTGAACAACCAATATATGATTAAGAAGGTGATAGAATAGGGATACACCCACAAGAGAAATGCGCGATATGTAGTTTTGCAATAAAATTTGCTAGTTTCAAAAGTTTTAATCAACCCTTTTACTTGCTAACGGAAGTCATCAAGCATAAGAAATTAACCTGCAATTTTGCATCTAATTGTCAAAATACATCCTCCTGGACAAAAACTTTGAACAACTTATAGATAGGATCCCATACTACACTTCAAAGGAAAATAACATGTCGTGTGGTTTTTTATGCAAACTGAATCATGTTTGAATTCGATGGATGGCACCTACGAAGAGAGCTCGGGATCTTACCATATACCTGTTGACATAAGTAGGCCACAACACGACTTTAAAAAAGGGATGCTCTGATTTGAATTCGCTGGCTAATTCAAGAGCAGCGACAGGCCTTGCACCTGTAGAACCACGACAAACCGGCTCAAGATGACCTTACATCCACACTGTTTGATTTTGTCTGAACTAAAGAAATGAGAACTGCACTAGAATTTATCAATTTACAGACTATATGACATTTGCATTGGTTGAGAAATAAAGTCAACGGTAAGCTTGTCATCACCTTCAAATTAGAAATAACTAAATCAACTACATTCTCCACATACTTTATCAATCAACATATTAAAAAAGTTTAATATAAAGTCTGGAAGAAATTGAACTTGAAAGGAAAGAGAGTTATGCCTAGAAGGGAGACAAAGAAGAACCAAAAGTCGCACCTCCAAATTCTCGTGACGAGCCGTTTGAACTTGGCCAAGAACAAGGCCCGAGCCCCTCTGAATCTTCAATTTCCATGACATTTTCCTCTGTTCGTGAGACGAATTTGCCCTCGGGGGTCGACACGTCACTTCCGTTGCTCAAGGGATAATCAATCTCCGAAGCACTCTTGTCGAATATCATCACATGGAAAATGGAGTCCCCCTCGTATTTGAAGACTATGAGGTGACCATCGCCAATCGAGTAATGCTCCATGAATGTTCGCCAGCCTTTACACAACCAAACCATGCCGTGACTACTCTTCTCTAGCTTCACAGGCCAGGTTGAACCCCCTGGAACCTTGAGAAGCACCGAACCTGAGAGATCTTTCGCGTATCTTCTTAGGAATCTTTTTGGAATTTCCTGTGATGAAATTTTACGGAACTTAAAAAGCTAAAACTTCAAGGCACCTAAAGAAAAACAGGGCTCCAAAGCATATGCGGTCACCATACAAGTGCGAACGAACGGTGAGGTGGGGACGAACTTACAAGCTTTCCAGATTCAAGCGTGCGAGAGAGGATGACCTTGAAGAAATGAGGACTGCTTGGTGGACTAGCAGGAATCATCTCCTGCTCCGTACCTTCGTCTTCCCTCCGGCGACGCTGGCGACGGCAAGGCATGATAAATCTCCGGTGACTGTAACCGACTGACTCCTGAAGAAGAAGAAGAAGAAGAAGAAGCAGCAGCATATCAGGACAGTTTTAAGGAGCAACCCAATCCTTACTCCTACCAAAACATAATTTCTCCTTAAATCATGCCAGCAAACGACAGAAAAAAAAGACCCCCTTGGTACATACTATGCAAGCGTTATATTCCATGGTCCTCCTCTTCTTTTTTTCTTATCGTTCCTTTGAACTGCAACTTTAATTGCCTACCTTTTCAAGCAAGAAGTTCGTGATATGTACTAGAAGATGTCGTTCCAACTTTCTAATGCCTCGTCCTTCATATTTTCCTTTTGCTGGACTGACAGCCGTTCACCAATCACCATCTGGCATGCATCTTCTGTTTCCCTGGTTTCCCTCTCACATGGCTTGCGACACACAGTTCACCAAACCCCTGATGCTCAATTATCACTCTATGTAATTTGTTCTGTGAAATTCCCAAAAAAATGAAAAGAAAAGAAAAGAAAACGCCGTCCACCTTCCCCTTCGGTTTGCTTTGCGTCCCTCTAGTGCAAAACCTCTAGGCCGTACTTCATGATTTCGAAATCCGACAAGTTTTCTCGAACAGTGTTCGTGGGTAGACGCATCTGTTCGTAGCCACCTCGAGTCGTGGGCAAACCGGGGCCGCGTCGGGCATGGAAGAGTCTCAGTTTATCACGAATATGGAGGCGGGCGCTTTCGTGTTCAGTGTTTTCGTGTCTTCTTTCTTTTCCTATCTTGTCAGGGAATCCCCTATCTGATCTCTTCCCAGAGATCTTGTGCGTTTTGAGTACGTTACGGCTCTAATCCCCGTTACTAGAATCATGGAGCCGCATCTGGATCTCAATTTTCCCCAGTTTCCCGGTTTCAAGCCGAAATGAATTTTAATAGATGTACATATATTTCAAAAAACAAAAATAAATAAAACAAAGTGGGATTTCACGAAAAACTAAAATAAATAAAGAAAATTTCCATGGGCAACGTTGCCAAGGCACAATGACCAGCCCGAGGAAAAAAAAAAAAAAAAAAAAAAGGAACAAAAAAGAAAAATCTTATAAAATGTACAAAAAAATTAAATATCAAACACATTCTTATTTTTTTATTTCAGGAATATAAATTTTATATAGCTATTAAATGCATTTAAATACTCAAAAACTTATTTATGGAATATAATTAAAAAAACTATTTATGAGCAAAAAAAATTTCT
Source organism: Eucalyptus viminalis (assembly GCA_014182385.1). Lineage (NCBI taxonomy): Eukaryota > Viridiplantae > Streptophyta > Magnoliopsida > Myrtales > Myrtaceae > Eucalyptus > Eucalyptus viminalis. The sequence continues at coordinate 28,554,604 of CM024532.1, read as the reverse complement.
AAATAATTTTTTTTTTTGGAAAACAAAACTATCATCAAATGCACCATTATAATACGTATTTTTTTTATGAGGATTGAATCCCATCATCTTAATATTACTTGATTAGTCACATTTTAATGTCGGCAACTCGAGGGGGTGCATGATAAAAATTATTTATGTTCGAAATGATTTTTCATTTTGCATAATTTCTAAGCAACAGAAACTTGTTTGATAACGCTTTATCAAATTTTCTATTTCGGAATAGATTTTTATTCCGTAAAATAGAAATGGAGGAGAAATCGAAAGTATAAATTTTCTACTTCGATTTCTCCCAACCCTAATTTCACTCTTTTCTCTCTCGTACGCCTCTTCTCTGCCCAAAATAAAAATAAATATATTCATTTAAAAATAAAAATAAATTTATTAAAATAAATAAATTCTTTTTTTTTTTTCATTTTATTTTTAGTTTACTAAAAATAAATTTATTAAATTTATTTATGATAAATAAATAAATATTTTTATTAAAAGTAAAATTATTTTTTTATTTGCCTTGAGTGTTTTGCCAAATAAAATTATTTTTATTTTTTATTTTTATTCATTTTAAAATAAATTTATTCGTAAAATAAAATAAAATAGAATAAATAAAATAAATTTATTTTTATATTTTAATTTTAAAATAAAATGATATTTTTATTTTATTTTATTTTATTTTATTTTATTCATTATTTTTTTTGTTACTAAATCATTTTTATTTTTATTTTTTATATTAAAGGTCGTCGATCGTCGCCGCCGTCTTTGTCCAAAAGGAAGAAATTTTGTGTCGTTATCAAACGAATTTCTATTTTTAGAGTAGAAATTTTTGTGTCGTTATCAAACTAAGTTATTTTTGCTTAGAAACTCTTCTAGAAATAGAAATGAAAAATATATTTCTGCATTAAACTATTTCGAATGTAGAATGGTTGTCATCTTGCGCGCCCTCATTATCCAATATTAGATGGTCGATTATGTTAGTGCGGGTTAAACTTTTGCCAACGTTATATAGCAATTCCATGCATGACATCAAATGTAAATCTTTTATTTTAGGGTTAATACTCTAAAACACTATAAACTAATACACTTCTAACAAATTTACCAAAAACTAATTTTTTACCACAAAAAACTCGAAACTAGTACACCTTTGATAAATTACCAAAAATTGATACATTTGTGACAAATTTACCCTCTATTAATTTTCGTAAGTTAAATGACACATGATAGTTAACTAATATACTAATTTGAGATTTTACTCTTCGTTTGTCACAGTTATATAATTTTTGTGAATTTTTGCAGTATTAATCCAATTTAATGAATGACACATATCTATAAGTTTAGGATTTTTGGCAGTCAAATAAATTAGTTTGAGGGTAAATTTGTCATAAGTATATCGGTTGGGATTTTATGGTCAATTGAAATAAATTTTTCACAAGTGTACTAATTTAGGGTTTTTCATAGTCAAAAAATTAATTTTTAGTAAATTTGTCACACATGTAACAATTTTGAATTTTTAGGGTATTAACCATTTATTTTATGATGCATTAAAATGGCCATATAACTTTTCATCATAACATTGTAAAAGTGTTTACTACATCTAATTGTATAAGGGCTAAGAGAAGACGGGAAGGAAGATCACTAATACCAGTTAGCACTATGGACAGATTCCCAACCCTAAAAGGGAGGCTTGCCGATTACAATAGCATGTAAGCAGTATGGCTGGCTGGCTAACTTACGACCCGAGCTAAGTTAGTTGTGATCAAGTGTAAACTTGATTCTTCTACATTTGTAAGGTTTCACCTAAATTTATTTCTTAAACGGAAACAAAGAAACGATCTTCCTAGTTCAAGTTCTGATATTAGAAACCATTGTTATTAAAGTCCGATGTTCACTAGCATTCTTCATATAATGAGTAAGAGAGAAAGAAAGAGGTGGAAGAATCAAAGGATGACGCTTATTATTCTTTACTAGGATCAGAAAATAAACGTTTGGAAGACAAGGCGAAAGTGAAGATGTGATTGGTTACTTTCCAAAACTAGTCCACTTGTCCAATTTAAGAAAAGGTTTCTGTGGAAAAGGTTTCTGTGGTCCCACTTGCACCATGTTTGTCGGAAATAATGGTACCATTTTCCTAGCAAGAGAAAATTACACGATACCCATAAAATCTTTTAGGCTGGTGCCCTTTGGCCTTTGATATTTCAACCATTATACAGAACCCCCTTGAATTTCTATTTCGTTGCAACCATCGACCATCCAATTTTCCCATTTGTACATGCCTAGCAGGCGATCTTTTAAAGGCAAAATTGTAATCGTTCTTGATTTTTTTTTTATTCAAATCACTCTCTTTTTTTTTTTTTTTGGTAAATATTCAAATCAAATCACTCTTTTATCTCCAAATAAGATAAAAGAAAATTAATTTCATATGTTAAATACAACAAAATATGAAAAAAGAGTAATGACCATTAAATTATATAATAATAATAATAGTAATAATAATAATAATAATAATAATAATAATAATAATAATAATAATAATAATAATAATAATAATAATAATAATAATAATAATAATAAATTCTTCAAATTTATCCCACACATTTGATATTATCATTGAAATGTGGAAATCCAATAAGTTCTTTGTCACAAATCCTTCATTAATTAGCAGCTTAAAAGGACCATGGCTCTTCCTATGGCACAGTTGAGTATTCTTCTAATTTCAACACAATGAAATATAATTTATCGAGACAAGAAACTACAAAAAGCTTAACTAAAGAATTTGATAAAAGACTAGCAAAATGAGCAGAACCAAATTAAGACATTTTTCAATTTAAGCAAAATAATTTAGATGGCGTACATGAATGAAACCGCTGTGACTATGGTGGAAAGACCCCGACTTCGGTAGGGGCGATGGAGGATCTTTAATATTATATATAATACTATATAAACAATATTAGATCAAGAAAGCTAATTATCGTAAAAAAAAAATCACTATTACAATTAACATTTGTGCTAATAGTCTCAGTATTTTAGTTAATTTAGTTTTCTTTCATTTTCTATATTTTTAAAATTTTTAACAATATATAAGGGTAAAAGAGAGATTTCTTGCACAAAATGGGACGAAAAAAAAAAAAATTATCTCTTAAAAGTAATGTGCATTGCATATGTTAATGAAAAATATAACAAATAGTGAAAGAAAGTTAAGGCGATATTGTATAACGGTTGCAAGTTCATGAGGCAAAGTGTACTAGCGCCAAAGTTAATGAGGGATTTTGTGTAATTTCCTCTTCAATGATATGCAGAAATTTTTTATTAAGCATAATTAATAAAAAATTGAGGGACACTTGGTAATACATGGTATACATTAATGTGAGAATTAAGTGCTATCACTAGAAACGGAAAACGACTATTTAGTAAGCTTTATTAAACGTGCAATGTGACAAGTATACCGCAATTATCTCATGCCTGGTCATGGACAGGTTGGACCACTTGAGCATATCTAGGCCTGTCTAAAGCCCGCTAGGCTCAAAGCGCAATTGGGGTGGTCTATCATTCCCTCATGGGCCTAGATTTGTTCACTTAAGATCTTTTTATTCCTAAAAAAATAAATAATTTGGAAAACTTTTTCCTAAAAGCTATTGCTTGGAATAATTAGTTAATGAGAAATGCATTCATTATTGACAACAATTTATATCTTAATATTTTCGTACATGATGAAATATTTTCTTGTCTATTCATTTTTGTATATATAAATGATCATGGAAAAATGTTGATCAAATTATTAATTTTTTGCAAACAAATGCATCCTTAAGTTCAGTCAAGCCCACCATTGCCCAAGATTTCCTCATAGTCTAGATTTCTATTGGCTCAAGCATTTAATCGAATAAAGTGACAGCTCAAAAATACTTGTCTCGAGTAATTCACAAGTCTAATAAGCCCCACTTAATAATTGAATCCCATATGTTTTTAGTTATTTTATATATATATATATATATATATATATTAGTGAATTGGGGTCTTGAATTCCCTTGGCTGCAGACGCAAGTTTAGGGCCTTTGAATTGCTTGCGGCCAACCGGTACTCGAAATGGATATTAATTCAGACAAAGAAGAATGGCGGTACAAGTACAACATGGATGAGTACTTCATCTCTCACCAACCGTACGCCTCATATTAAACCAACTTGATAGGGATAAGCCAACAGTGGAAGAAGCATATCTGTCTCGCTTAGCTTTACATCACGCGAGGCATAAGGTAATTATTATATTTTTGTGAGTTAATCTAAATGGTCACAACCTAGGATAATCTACACAGGTTCGGGTTCTCATAGGGAATTGAAGCCCTAAAAATGTGATTAATACCATAAAAAATGTTAAATTAATACACATGTCATAACTTTATTCTAAATTAACTTTTGACCCCTCAAGAAGCCTCAAATTGTTATATTTGTGACAAATTTATTATCCGTTAATTTCTGTTAAATTTATCATTAATCTAATTTAGCAATTTGACGGTAAAATTAACGGAGTGTAAATTTGTCACAAGTATATCGATGTAGAAATTTTAGGAATTGAAAATTACTTTGGAATAAATTTATCACATATTAATCAGTTTGGTGTTTTTTGTATTATTAACCCTTAAAAATGTCTTTTATTTTTATTTATTTAAATTCTCCTATATTGGAGTTTAGGTGGAGATACTTGGTCTCAAAGTACGCCAAAAGCCCCGCGTCCAACTTATACGGCTTAGTTTGATTTTCCTACATTGAGTGACTTGAAAGAATATATGAGATGTCGGCGACATCAACATTCAAGCGCCTGAACATGCATCCCTTTGTTTTATATACTGCTTCGTCTAATCTAAAGTCCATCATATTCACATCCGGTCATATCTAGCTTCGATACATCAATATGGCTATTCTTACGCCGAAGCCTCGCTCTTGCGTGATGATCGCCCTTCTACTGGCAATGGTTTCAGTATCGAAAGCGGTACTTGATGCCCATTACTATGACCGGACATGTCCACAAGCTGAGAAAATCATATTGCAGACGGTCCAAAATGCCACGAGGCACGACCCCAAAGTCCCCGCTCGCCTCCTTAGGATGTTCTTCCATGACTGTTTCATTCGGGTATGGACATCTGCAAACTTATCTGCAAAATCTCTCTCCCTCTCTCTCTCTCTCTCTCTCTCTCTCTCACTCACTCATGCGTGTCGTTGGATGGTGCATGCACACAGGGATGTGATGCATCGTTGTTGCTCGACTCTACTCCTGGAAACAAAGCAGAGAAAGATGGTCCTCCTAATATCTCAGTTCGAGCATTCTATGTGATCGATGATGCCAAAGCAAAGCTTGAAATGGCATGTCCACATACAGTTTCTTGTGCTGATATCGTCGCCGTTGCAGCTAGAGATGTAGTCACCATGGTAATAACCAAAACTCCCCAAGCGAGCCAATTCTACCTCATGATGCGCATTGTGAGCTTTATGCCGAATCTAACAAAAGGAAGCTCGCTTGATATCTTCCATGTTCATTAACTTAGTTCTACCATGTTGGCATAAGATTCACTCAAGAAACTTCAAACAACTCTTTACTGATAATTATGGTAACGAGTGAGTGTAGTAAACTCAACCATCATTTCGGAAAAAGCCTAGACTAACATAGTTTTAGAAAGTGTTTATGAAATTGTACCAGCGAGCCCGAGAGAAAAGGAAAAGAATATTGAATAGCTTCCCACCTTATTACTGTATTTTGTGGTCATGTAGTTATCACTTGATTCGCTTGAAAAGTGACTCTCTCCATAAAATAAAAATTAATAAGTTGCTCCACACATTGAAAGAATTACTAACGCCTCGAGATAGCTATTGTGGCATAATATTGTCTATTGCTTTCATTGTTAAGGCTGGAGGGCCATATTGGAACGTGCCAAAAGGCAGAAAAGATGGAAGAGTATCAAATGCTTCAGAAACGGTCAACTTGCCAGCACCAACATTCAACGTGACTCAACTCCTTCAAAGCTTTGCCAAAAGAGGCTTAGGCCTCAAGGACTTGGTTGCACTATCTGGTGGTCACACTCTTGGCTTCTCTCACTGTTCCTCTTTTTGAAGCCCGGCTTCGTAACTTCAGTCTGATTCATGATGTTGATCCGACCTTGAACCGTGCATTTGCACAACAGCTGAAGAATAAATGCCCTCAGCCAAATGGGGATCGAAATGCAGGACAGTTTCTGGATGCCACATCGCTAACCTTCGACAACGTTTACTACAGAAGACTCGTGGCGGGTGAAGGTGTGTTTGGGTCAGATCAAGCACTGTACAGTGATTACAGGACAAGGTGGATGGTCGATTCGTTTGCCAAAGATCAAAGTCTGTTTTTCAGGGAGTTTGCTGCTTCTATGGTAAGACTTGGAAATGTTGGAGTGCTACATAATGGAGAAGTGAGAGTAAACTGCAGAACGGTAAACTGAGATAGAGAGAGTGAAGGAGGGGGTGGGAGAGGGGAAGGGAAGTTTTGGGCGAGGGAGGGAGGGAGGGAGGGAGGGAGTGATTTGCTGATTTCTTTTGTTTCCCATTTCCGTGTTTGTTTCTGATTCAATAAGAGCTAAACTTTGTTGATGGTGTAAACATGTTGGGTTGGGTTCACTCCCCGTGGAGATCCCAGTGAAATGCAAACCCAAAGGCTTAAGCCCTACGAAGAAATTAATGGGGAGTTATATTTGGCCTAAATAGATAGGGTTTCTCCCTAATTATGTGACAAGGGATGTGGCACCCCCTCAGCATGCTCCCGATGGTCGCCACATGTACTTATCACTTATCCTACTACATACCAGTCTAATAACTTTTTTTTAATTAAAGTGGAACCATAGTTCATAGGGGTTGATCAATAAAATTCTTTTTTTTCTTTTAATAAAGGTCCCAACGCAGCTCATCAACGGAAGCATAAATGAGTCTCACCATCCCTTACTCCAATAACAATAATGCAATGCACACCAACTACACACCAAATGAAAAGACAAAGCCAAGTCACTTTTATTTACATTTTCACGATAGATATCTCGGTCGGTACAACAAAATGCCAAGATTTTAAACTATATTGGCTATAACTCAAAAAGAGAACTCGACCCTACATCAAGCATGTACACCCCTTCATTAACAAGCGTCGGCTATCCAAAAAAAAAAAAAGTCAGCTCCCACCAGTCATACGTGCCATCACACCCAACCCGGTGCATCGGGCGGCGGCGGCGGTAGCATCCCTAGCATCACCCCATTGTGTCAAACATGAACAGACAAAAACTCTTGGATAACAAGGCCATCAGCAAAACCCATGTCGTACATTACCAAGACACGGACTCGGACATACACCAGACCGGGTACACTAATACAGGAATGCTTTGTGCACTCCACCTCAACGTCAGTAGGTATGCATAGAAGGTACCACGCACAACTGGTGAAAGAGGTATCTTTCTAATATGAAATGTTAATCCCTAAAATGGTGAGTACAATCACTTAGCAGTAAAGATCCACCAAATTACATAATGCGTCAAACAGAACAATCAAGGTATCATGAATAAAATACATATCATTCATGCATTCAAGCATACCTCACCTTACAGACATGCATATATCACCATACAACTTGCATATACCACAATGCATTTATACATGTATCATCAAGCAGCCATGCATATATCACCATGCAACGTGCATATACCACCATGCACTTATACATGTATCATCAAGCAGCCATGCATATATCACCATGCAACGTGCATATACCACCATGCACTTCATGCTTGCATTCCCATGAGGTTCATCTCATGCCATATGATTCAATTCTCAATCACATCATTTTTCTTCCTAGGGACTAGTGTTTGCATTCCATAATTTATTGCTCGCATCCAACCTGGCATCGTGAGGAGCCTCTGGCACACACTTCCGGACATCCGGCGCACACACTCCGGGCATCCCGTACCCCTAACCGGCATCACGAGGAATCCCCCTGGCACACACCTCCAGGGCTTCCAGCACACACACTTCGGGCATCCCAACACTCCCAGGGCATCCGGCACACACACTCTGGGCATCCCAACACTCCTGGGGCATCGTCGGCTCATACCTTCGACGGTATCATCATTATCATAATTTATATTTACACATGTATCTCAATTTCAACATGACATTTGATGCAACAATATCAAACGTCTCAACTAGCTTTTGATGTCATATAACATGCCATATGTCATCACATATATAGCATAATCAACCACTCAAGACATTATACCACATGGAGCAATTTCATTTATTTTTGAAAATACAGCAAAATTTCGGATAAAAACAGATTGCACTCCTTTGGTCATAATTCTTTAAAAATTAGTAAACAGCCTTAATAAATTCTAAAAATTCGACATGTTATATACAAAATATAAAGAAAAATATTCCGTGAAGAGCACCATGTCAAAAGAACATCATACAATTCGGTACAGTCCACACATCACAGTCCTTATAATTTCGCAATATTGCTATACACAGTTTCATTCACATTTTCAGTAAAAATCCTAAATCAACTCCAAAAATTCTGAAATTTTTATATGTTATAGAAAAAGTCCAGAAGTAAATATTTAATGAAGAACTAAAAATCATATTTGTGATAGATTAAAAAATATAATAACCATAACCGCCATAACCCTCGACCTCAAATTCCAGATCTAACCATTTCGGATAAAATCGTTTCACCAACCTAAACTCATCCATTTCCTCTAAAATTTTAGTATGTTACTCCTTAACATGTCATCTTCAACTTTCTTTCAGAACACGAGATCATATTTCAACCGAAATTTTTTATAAAATTCACAGAATCACACTAGGTCAGTATTACGATTTCCAGATCTAACTTCTTCAAAGAAAAATAGTTTCACCGGTCTATACTTGTTCATTTCTTCTGAAATTTTGATATTACACTTCAAGAGGTTCTCTACAACTTTTATCAAGACGTTGAAGTCAAATTCCTACTAGAATATCGCATGCAACTCACGAAATCATCAAAGATCGGATTGTTTTTCCCAGAAATAGAACACCGGGCTAGAATACAACTCTTGTAGCTCCGAGATTTCACACTTCATCCACATCCGAAATTTACCATTTTCTACACACACATCACAGCAAGCAAAGGGTAGATTGATAGACTCTACTTGCCTCTAATCCGAGCACAACACAGCAAGCAAAGATGGCGGGGGCAAGGCGGGACTTGGCGGCTTGACGGCGGCGACGAACGGCAGCGAACGGCCTCCCTCTTCCCCTTCTTCTCTCGCACGCTCACTCTGCCTCTCTCAATTTCACTCTCACTCTCTCTCTCTCTCTCTCTCTCTCTCTCTCTCTCTCTCTCTCTCTCTCTCGGTTGCTCCTCGCCTAGTCCACCCCTTCCCCTCACTAATTTCTTCCCCTCAATGATTAACCATCATTAGCTTTGCATGCAATGTGACACTTGGAAGACTCCTCACGCCACTTGCCATTCTTCATGCAAGAAGGTGGCCTCATCCGGCTGGGCTTGAGCAAGCCTTGGTCGACGGCCCATTGGGCCTCTTGGGCCGGGCCTTTGCCGGTCGAAGGGTGGGAGATTATGGGCTGGTTTGGTCTAAAAATCAGCCCACTCCCTCCTTTAATAATCCACTATTATTTTCCAATTAAATAAATACCTAATTACAAAATAATATGGCCAAAAACTTGCAACATTAATCCATAAGGTGCATAGCCAAGAACAAAATTCTCATTATCAAATTATCCTATAGCACCAACTTTGATAACCCAAGAACATAAGATATCTTTCCATTAAAGTGTTCGGCCTTAATCTATTACAATTCTTTGGTCTAGTGGCCACACCATACTTCAACGACACAACCATTCACTTTTCCATAGGTCGTAATGCCTCTAGAAATTGCCATGAAATTTTGGGATGCCACAGGGGAATATTATGATCTACATGAGGCAATAGTAAGAGAGAAAGAGAGAGCAAAAAAATCTAAGAAAGAGAATATTGTCCGGTTTTCATCAAGCTAAAAATTAAAGGTCAATTTCGAGTTCTCTTCAATTAAAATTTCATCAGCGTGCGTGATACATTATTCTCAAATCCGATTGGTTTAATTTTCACTCGAACTTGCTACATTAGATTTTTCGTGGGTTGAATCAAACCTGCGTTTTAGTATAATTTATCCTTGATTTCTTATGTCCATGTGTATTATCAAGAATGGTGTTTATTACTTTATTGCTGCTATATACCTTTAGTATTAACTAGTAAAGAACTTTGTTCACCCAATTTTGTTAGTTGTGAAGATCTTGCATGAATTCTAGTTGTGTGGTTTTTTTTTATCTCCTCACACTAGAGTGGTTTTCTACATAAAATTGCATTGTATTTACAGGTGCCTAATTTTTATATTCTAGTAGATATATTACTCTATTATGTTGTTTTATGCTCTTTCTCCACATACACAAAACTACTTTTTAGTCCCTAAGTCAGCCCTATCAGTTGGACAAAATATTGGTGCCTCTTGCGATGCCAGCAAATCAAGAAAGAAGAACCTGAAATGTTGACACGTGTCCAAAGTGGGCTCCCTGCTCACTCTTTTCTCTTACCTTTCCCCTGTCCCCTCTCTCTCGCCCAAATGCCAAATTCCCCTGCACGTTCCCTCTCTTTTCTCTCCCTTGCACGTTCTCTCTCTCTGTTGCCCTCTCTCTATTCCACTGAGCCATTGTCCGACCGACGAACTTCATGTTGGTGGAGGCAACCTTTCGAAGTGGAGGTGAACCTGCGCAGTGGTTCATCGGATGAGGGTTCGGTCATGACTCGGAGGGAGAAAGTGAGCATAGCCGGCAGGGGCAGCAAGGCGTCGCCAAATCAACGTCATGGCTCATCAACCAAACGAGCGCAATGGCTCGTCTGACAAACCACCACACGGCTTTGCCTCGATGTTGCCTTCGCCATCACGAAGGTTGTTAGTTAGATGAGGGCATGGTGGCTTGTCTGATGAACCACCGCGCAGCTCCATCTCTGCCTTGAGAGGCTGCCTTCGCTAGCAAGATGTTGGTCGGTCGGATGAGGACTCGCTGAGGTAGAGACGGGGTGGTGAAGAGAGAGAGAGAGAGAGAGAGAGAGAGAGAGAGAGAGAGCAGGGGAAGTTTTAGGGGTATGCATGGTCGGGTGGGCGGTTCTCAGCCTAGAACGAGAACTGCTTGCTAAGGACTAGTTTCAAAAAATTGAAACCGAAAACACCCGTTATTGCATGGAACCGGTTTTACCAATAATAATATCGTTTTCCAAATCCCGTCGTGAGTAGATTTCATATAGAGTAATATTTTTCTTTAAATCGAATTGGCTTAATAAGGGTACCATTTTTCTTTATTTCATTGGAAAACACTACCAAATAAGAGAAATAGTTTTTTTTCCTATTTTTGAATCATTTCAGTTGAAATCTAAAATATTTTTTAAGTTCAAGATTCTGGATGATTGTCATATGTAGATCATCTTGTCCTCTAACAATACTCAATCTCTTACAACATTTGCTTTACTGAGTTTTTTTTTTTTTGTAGAAACAATTCCACCGGTACTCCACATATTCTTAAACCAGTGTTGTATGTGAATCCCGAAAGCATCATTTGAAGGAGTCATTTGTTGAGTTGTTAAAAGACAGCTTACACACTTTACTAAATTCTTATTAAAACATAGAAACCATGAGAGGAGATGGAGCCCTAAAATTTAGATTTGCTAATTAATAATTTCAAAATTTATTTTAATATTAAAAATTAATATATTATTATAATATAATTGGTCTGAGTACGGGTGGGCGGATTCGCCCATGGAATCGGGAACCAGACTGGTACCCCCACCGGTTCCCATAAATTGGAACCGGTTCTCTCAAAATCACTTGTTCTCTCAAGAACCACCGGTTCCGGCGATTTTGATCCAATTCCAGGGAGGTCTAGGCGGGTCCGATTCTTTTGCACACCCCTAGGAAGTTTGACATTTGCGAGATAGAGAGAGAGACGGGGAGAGTGGAGAGAGAAGAGAGTGTATGGGGGAATCTCACGTTTGGGGCCCACTTTGGGCACATGTCACCATTTCAAGTCTTTTTTTTTTTTTTTTTTTTTTGTTGGCTGCACAAGAGGTATCCAATATTTTCTCCTAAGAGTTGAGCTTCCTCATTCTTTGACTATAATTATGATATAGGAATTTAAGGCTCAATTTTTTAAGGTTCAAATCTAGATAAAGCACTTTGATGGCTTGATTAAGAAAAATTTCAAACATACTGTAAAATAAATATGTAAGGCCTTTGTTTTTGTTGATTAGCCGAATATGTAAAGCTTACATAGTGGAAGTGTATGAAAAAGTAAAATGCATTTATCTAACGTTACGGAACAATGACTTCTGAACGGAAGTCCGACTATCTTCCTCTGGTGAATCTTTTGTTTGATGTCAAAAGCTATGACCATGCTTGAAGCAAATTACCAATCAAAAGTATCAGCTAATCCATCCTCTATTAGGCAAAACTTTGAAATGTGTTACAACAGGATTCCTAGCCAGTTTTCACGAAAGATAGAAATTTTTGCATGTCAAAATATTATCTCCAATCCAGAAAATATTAGATGGTCTCAGACCGCCAAGTCAGCATGGCCTCCGACTACTCACGAAGTGCCACGTGGAGAGGTGTGGCCCCGCTGGAGCTCCTGCACAAAAGTAGGCTTTTTCTCCCTCTCTCTCCTCATCTTTATGACTCGCTGGTGTTCCCACAAAGCCCGTCCTGCACCAAAAGTGGGGAAAAAAAGAAGGAACAAAAGTTGTTGGACAGAAATTTGTATTTATCATAGGCTGAGCGCATAATAGAACTCATAATAGTTACTTGATCTCCTTCCAGAGAGTTGAGAAAGAATTATTGCCAGTATAATGAGCGAAACAAGGACCTGCAGTTTAGATCATAATAAGCAATTGTTCTCTCTTTTGTTTGGTTTACTACCCTTCAACACATTGTTCATAGACCAGCCAAATAATGCAAGATATATGGTCGTAAACTCACCACGATGGGGCTGTATCAGGGTTCGGCTGCAAGGATGTAAGATTTCCTGTCAAAGTTCACCAAAGGAAGTTTGTTTAAGTAGAAAGAATCAAATCAATATTGATACAACCGAGAGAGAGAGAGAGGAACCTTTTGTTCAGGAGGCCAAAATCTCTGCAAGCCTTTTGTATACCTGCGGTTATGTTTAATGTTTTTGTAGCATTAGGATCATTCTTGTCAACGTATAGGAGCCAAAAGTGTAATCTGGTGAGCCATGTCTCTAGACTGTATGTCTAAAGAACCATAGCGTGGATAGCATTGAGATGGAAAAACAGGGCGGCAATTGAAAGCATCAACTACCATTACAGCCAAAAGTTGCAACAACAGATCATCAAGAAAATTCCGCCCCGCAGTCAGGAAGCATAAGGCAGAGATTCTGCAACACTTCTGAGACTTTAGTCATAATCTCTCTTGTTATTGAGCGCTGCCACTAAAGGAGAAGTGGCTTCCCATACAACACTATCTTTGCAGAAGACAAAACTTCATTTTTTTCATTTCACAGGCATAATGGAGCACTGTCACGTCCACTTCGGATTCAAGATAGCTAGCCTTTACATACAGTCTGGTTTGTTGTATCCCAGTCAGATCAGAGAAGATTTTGCAGGTTATAAGGTCTAGTACATTTTCAAGTAAGAAATAGCTAAAATTACGTGGATAAAAGACAGCGCATTCTAGTTTTTGACGTTCATACCTTGGACTTCAGCATACACGAAAAATCATAGAAAGCACCATAAACATCAGCCATTGTCCTTGTGCGATCCCTAACTTTAGCTGCAAGACCTGAAGAGTATAGGCAGACAAATGGAACAACTGAGTAATCATTATATCGGAGCTCTACAGAATATATACAAAGTACGAAGGCTCATGTATAGACACAGCCTTGACAAATGATGAATATTTGGTGATAGTCTTAAAAACTATATTTCTGTCATGCCTCGATCTAGTTCTTCATTATGCCTCATTATTTCCTCATGTCTAATGGCCCGGTAAAACTATCTTTTGAATGCCTAGTGCCAATCAAGTTCTTCAGTATGCCTAATCATTTCATCGTGTCTAGGATAGAAAATTTCAATGATGCCGGCAAATCATTTTGTTACCTGTCCTGATCTTTACTACACCTCTGAAAACTTCAACATTGTTGTAGCATAAAGCTAAATATCCCATTGTTATTATCTAAAAAAAGGTAGAAAATTTGGCGAAGGAGCTTCTCCTAGATAATCAAAAGATTAATGGAATTGACAAGAAAATATCAACTTCAAACGCACAAGTGTGTGTGAGAGAGAGGGGGTCAGGGGAAAAAGTGCAAAGAGTGAGAAAAATTTCCAGGGAAATTTAGTATAGATAAAATTATAAGATGGATAATATATGGGAGACATGTGAGGCAAAAACTCTCGGTCATCGGTAAAGCACACCACCATCGTGAAGAATTGATCTTGTACCTGAAAAATAGCCCAAAATCGGAATATAGCAGGATCCCTTAAAGCAGACATGTATGTCAAATAGTCTTCAACATGTGTCAAAGCATTTGTGACCATCTCATTCAAACATTGAACCGCCTTCACCGATTTCTCCTCATATTTCAAGTCCTACGTAAATAGGGCCAACCACAGAAAAGAAAAATTAAAGATGTGCATCAGACACAAAATTCAGCATTATAGGTGCATAATATCTCAACAATTCATCTACAAAGCAGGCAATCGAAAATAAACTTTACATGGTAAAGGGGCTAAAGCAATCAACGTAAGGACTTAATATTCCTGAATCATGTTGAAGAGGCATAGCTCGAGTTTGTCTACATATTTACTCCAAATCTAACGAGGCCAAAACATGTGTGGCTTCGGAATCTCGTTGACATCTTCCAAATAATCTGAATAATGTCTTGTTTCTAATATTCACATCAATAAAACAAATCAAAAATCCAAAAAAAAAGAAAATGCGGTCATGTACATGAAACTTGGTGTCTTTTAAGTACCTGTAGAATCAAAGCCATTGAATTGCATAGAGAATCTGGTGCTAGATCTTCAGCTCCAGAAGTATGGAAAAGGTTTGACAGACCTAAACCTATAAGTCCGGATACATAGTGGCAATATTCATCGTAATCATAAACTGTTTCCGCCTGCAACGGGGAAGAAATTAGTATTAATATTTGTAGGATAAGCAAGTGCATGACCTACTGGACAAGTAGCCTTGAAATGCTTGGTGCAAAAGAATACCGCCATCTCTTAAATCCTGTTGATAATAACTTGTGGTCAAACTTGCTCCAAGCCAACCAGATCAGTTACCATAAACACAGCCCACAGTAGAGTCAATTGTGAGTTCACAAGTCTGTGGACTTTGGAAGATGGAAGAACGGTCATTAAAGCCAAATGCTACGCTTCTACATGAGTCCAGTTTTTTGTAAGGGGGCGAATACTTTGAGGAGTTGCACCGAACAGCTAAGGTCAAATACTTACTCCACCACGGTCATGGTGAACAGCAGGATGGGCTACCCCTTGTATGGGTCAGCCATTCATTAAATAAAAGGTTTACATTAGTACTAAACAACATCATATACATTTGCTTCCATTGGAGGCAAGGATTCACCTAAGGAAAGGCATACACACTCGTTACATACTGACCTAGTCCAATCACAACCGAGTATTGTAATCTGTGCGGGAGTTCCTTCAGCTTGGCTACTTATCATGGTAAGGTCTCCGAAAATATCAGAAGTGTCACATGACACAGATCACAAGCCTCTTTGCAAATATATTGTGCCATTCCTTCTCCCATTCTTTTAGTAATATCCTCGATTGTCTCTTGGTACCTGCAAGTATAGTCAAAAGCCACAGTTTATAAAGGAAAACAGTCAGCATATCAATCAGTCAAAACAGTTCCCCAGTTAATAGCAGGAAAGTTTTAGTTTTGAGTTTTCATTCTCATGAAAGCACAAAACTTGTTGGAAAGAACATTTGGTAAACAATGATAATACAGTTATGGGACTATGATGGTTTGGTATGTTGGTAAGCCACACATGGTTAAGTTGAGAGACTAAAGAAGATCATGTATAAGAAGAGAAAATCCTGATCATACAGAAGGTGTTCGCATCATAATTACAAAGAAAAATCATTAAGTTAGTAACCTTTTTCCCAGTTCCAAGAAAGCCGTTGAAACATGGTGAAATTGGTCCATTAAAACCTTGTCCTCCTTTGTGTCACCTTAATATGACAATAGGGAACTTAAGTCAGTGAACTCAATAAAATTCTGGCCGGCTAAATAGTTAGGCCTAGCTCCGACTTTTTCGTAGAGGCAAGACAGACTTCTAGATAAATACCATACACAGATTATCTGTAAACTAAATAAGCGAAAGTTTATAACTAACAATAATAAAAATTACAAGGTAACAACAGTTGCAACTTAAGCAGCTTTCCCAACCAAGTTGTGAATGTTAGGATAAACACATGAATTGTGTTGAAGAAGTCTTACATTGAAGAATTTGTAGTGTTGAGCAATCGATATATCCTAGTTACTCCATAATTTATTAATTTAAGTTTTTTAATGTAGGTGGATTCAACTAGATATGTTAACAGGCTCGGATGCAAGCTCCCTCTTAGCGATCTTCTCGGGTGAAGGTATCAGATTTCTGTTGCCACGTCTTTGAATTGGTATCAAAGCCGATCGTAGATTGGTGGGCCTCCAATCTATTATGGTGTATAGTGTAAGTTGTATTAGAGAAGTTCATAGTGTTGAGTAATTAATATATTCTAGTTAGTCCATTACTCATTGGTTCTAGCTTTTAAGTGAAGTTGGGTCAAACTAGATATATTAAATTGGGTTGGATGTGAGCTTCCTCTTGGGATTTCCCTGGGTGAAGTTATCAGACTTGTGCTGCGCCCTTCTTACAGTCATGCCTCAAAAGTTGCTAGTTGGTGGAAATCAGGGGAATGATGGAATCCAAATAACTAAGAAACACCTAATATCCCAACTTGACATTGGAAATATTTGACGATCATTTACCCTATGCTGAGTCGTCCAGGTTCTTCATATGCAAAAAAGTATCAAAAGAATCTCTCACAGCAAGAGAGCGTTTATCGTACTTTTGTATTGGCTCTTCATTCGCTAGTATTGGTACTTTAACTGGCAAGAAAGAGGTGGTCTGATAAGATATTTAACTCACATGAAATATGCCACTCCTTATCATTCATGTTCCGATGAAAAGCTTTCAAGATAGGCAGTTTGACGTCAGTAGGTACGCTTGGGTCATCCTCTGGAAAGGGAACATTAGAAGAGATAAGATTACCGCACAAGATCACACCCTGATGTCACTATGAAGCTGGAAAACTATTAATCGACGTAGTACTAACAAGAACTAGGCAGAGGAACTAAGGACTAATCCTGAAACTGATTCTTTCACGGAATATGCAACTGATTAAAAATACAAGTCAAAAGTATTATCATCAGTTTACTCAGCAGGGGCCCTAATAACTAAAGCATTAGCATGCGCCACTTACATTTAGACCCGAGAACTCACTCTGACCTACATAATTATATTTTTATGAATGTTATCAACGTAAAAAGGAAACTCCAGTGTATTCGCGTTATAGTTGTGTCTAATAGACAAAGTATATCTGGATCAGATTAGCCAAATAAAAGTGCTAGTTTAGTACAGATCTACATTGATAAACAACATGATATTTGCAAATGCAATGCAAGAAAAGGACGATCGATGCAGACTTATGGGACAAACCAACTGTGTCAAGTGCTCGCAGGACCATATAGAGTATGCACACCTGCAAACATGCAAAAGAAAAGTCGAAGAGATGAAAGCACATTGAGAGATTCTAATTTAACAATTCCAATGGAATTTGCATTGCCTATGAGTGGTTTTTGCATTAAGGGGTCTAACGGTTCATAAGATTTTTACATTTGGATTAGCAGACAATAGAAGTGAGGTAGGAGAAAGTATCAAAATGAATTAAGAATTGACCACGTAAATCTATGGATGAGGACTACATTGGCATTAGAAAATTTTGTGAGACCATTGCCAATTGTTTAGAAGCTTAACCTATTAGATGAACATGTGATTTAATATTCAAATATTTAAACACCCCCTCACACATAGGCTGGACTTTGATTTAAAACATGAAGTATGCAAATATATAATTGAGGAGGCAAATATGAGCTTGGTAAGCTTTGAAGATCTCCTGCTCTGATATCATGTAAGATTTTGTGGGATCACCACTAATTATTTTGAAAGGTTAAGTCGTGAGATTACAGCATGATAATTTTTAAAGATTCTAATTGGCAACAATAGTAATACCACACAATTCCATTCAACATAATACTTAGATGAGGTTCATGTCAGGAGAGCCTATAATATTTTCTTTGACTTTTTTCAATTTTAACAGTTGTATAAGATGAAGTAATTAGCTCTCAATGACAATTTAAATTCACTAGCTAAAAATATGTACTTTCCAGAGTGGATATTCTAATCCTTAGGAAGTCAGGAGGAGGATGGACTTGAGGAACTCCTCCCATCGACTAGTTGCCAAATTCAAGGAAACCTTGGGCTTATGCTGACCATCTGACATGTTTTGTGGACTCCTCATGGGGAGTCACATATATGTAAGAGAAAAGCGTGCTAGGGAATTGATTTTAAATGAACTTATTAGAAAGGTGTGAACGATTAGCCGTCTCGTTCCCCACTATTTAGTGCTAATAAAACCTACAAACGTGTATATCTATGTCAATTTCGCAACAAGATACACTCAAAAAGAGAAATTCAACGTAACTGGATCACAACATGAGAAAGTTTAAGCGTAAATGCATTACCAGAAATATCCCGCAAGAATAGGAAAAGAGTTCAAGCACAGTAAATCGGGAAGATCCTCCAGAAAGGATCGCCTTTTATTTGCTGGATATAGTTACTTTTCTTTGAATATTTCACCATACATTGCTCGTGGAAATAATTATATATTTCTCCATACATTTATGGCGACTTCATCCACAACTAAACCATATGGCAAGTATGAGAATCCACTAAGAGCATGGTGATTTTTAATGCAGAGTGATCTCAATTTTTCAAAGAATTTTTTCATAACCACTTGATATATGGAAAAATCACACACATAATTTCTGAATTTTAAATTTTTTCACAGTGGTCCTTGAACTTTAAATGTTTTCAAATTGATTCAAGAATTTTAGCCCAATATGTAATATCGTCCATAAATTTTTAATTGTTCAATGTGTTTTTAAACTTTTGCTACATGTTAATTTAGGGCGCGTTTGTTTGTGTTTCTATTTAAAAATTGTTCCGGGGAACAAAATAGAAAAAATATTTCTGTTCCGGGGAACAATTTTTGAACAAAATACGCGTTTGGTAAACTTGTTCCGGGAATAAAAAATAAACAGAAACATGTTTGGTAAATTTGGATAATTTTTTTATTTCTTTTATTTTTTCTATTTTTTTTTATTTTTATTTTTTATTTCTTTTTCTTTTTCATTTTTTTTTTCTTCTTTTGGCCGGTCGCCGGCCGGCCAGGCCTTGGCCGGCGACCGGCCGGCGAGGGCCGAGCTCGCCCGGCGGCGAGCGAGGCGCGGCTCGCCGGGCCACCGCCCGAGCGAGGCCGAGGCTCGCCGCCGCCGGGCGAGCTCGGCCTCGCCGGCTGGGCGGCTCGAGGCGGATCTGGCGAGATCGAGCTCGCCCGGGCCGGCGCGAGGTCGGCCTCGCCTTGATCCGGCGAGGCCGAGCTCGCCCGGCGGCGGCGCGCGGCCTCGCCGGCCACCGCGGCGAGGCCTCGCCGGGCCACCGCCCGGCGAGGCCTCGCCGGGCCACCGCCCGAGCGAGGCCGAGGCTCGCCGGCCGCCGGCGGCTCGGCCTCGCCGGATCCGGGTGAGATCGAGCTCGCCCCGGCCGGCGCGAGGTCGGCCTCGCCATGGCCGGGCGAGCTCGAGCTCGCCCATCCGGCGAGGCCGACCTCGCTCGGCGGCCGGCGAGCCTCGGCCTCGCCGGATCTCGGGCGGCTCGAGCTCGCCCGCCATGGCGAGCCGACCCTCGCCCGGCCTACGGCGAGCCTCGCCGTGGCGAGGCGAGGCCGCCGCCCTCGTCGGCCGGTCGCCGGCCATGGCCGAGGCCGGCGACCGGCCAAAAGAAAGAAGAACAAAAAAAAAAAAAAAAAAAAAAAAAGTGTTTCGATTTGTGTTTCGAAACAAGAAACAAGTTTTTTGTGTTTCTTGTTTCTGTTTCTTTTTGTTCTCACTGGGAAAAGAACAAAAAAGGAACAAAACACACACAAACGCGTTTCTGTTCCTTTTTTGTTCCCAGGAACAAAAAAACAGAAATTTCTATTCCTGGGAACAGAAACAAATTGCAATCATGTAGGCCCTTAGTCCCTGAATTATATGAAGATGTTAAATATTGCCCTTCAATTTGAATTACTAGAAGGACAATATCGAACATTTTTATAAATTTCATAAACTAAATTAAATATGTGCCAAAAGTTCAAGGATCACATTAAACTGATTAAAAGTTCATGGACCACATTGAATATTTGGGCAAAGTTCAAGAACCACATCACACATTAGATTAATAGAGCATTTGTCAATATTCCTTTCATATATTGAGCTAAACCATTCAGAAATCATCATAGTTCTTCACGACACTGATGGCGGAGCAAGAGGCACAAAAATGAGGGGTTGCTAATATTATGATAAGAGAATGAGAAGGTGACGGGATGGTTATTGGGAGGCGAGTGACGGTGCGCTCACCACAACACATATTACAAAAGAAACTGGACAACTTGCTTTACCGGCTTGTCTTTGCTTATTCATTTTCTGCACACCATCCGCGAGGCAAGCTTGGCACCAAGAATATCTCACTCTCCCACTTACGAATGGTCCATCATCACTTATTTCTTTTACTATGTTATATCTTTTGTATTAATTGCAGCTAAAAGATAATCCTTCATGTTACATTTTATATTTTTTCCTTCTTGCTAACACTAAAATGATATTCCGCGTGATTTTCGCATAGCAAAATATAAATTTACTTACTCAGTTCAGCTTTAAAAAATTCATCTAAACATGTACCATGAAAGGGAAAATCACTTCGATGTGATGTAATAACTTTAAATAAGACCAAATGAAAAAAGATCTGAGACTTTATCAAGCAAAAAGATCTCATAGACTTTCTATTCACTCCTCAATTTTGTTAATTGTAATGTCTTACTTGACTTAAAACTAATAGAAGTCCAAATCTTTATAATCAAAAAAATGATTCACCTTAGACTTTTTTTGTTATAATTTTTTATGTTACTTTAGGCTATTTCTGTAAGTAACGGTAACACCTAATTTACATAACTTATCGATAAGTTAAACTCAAGTGATAATAGTTCAAGTTTAACTTGAAAATCTAATTCACGATAATCTTATAACTAGCCAAAAATGAAATGCACTTACAAATTTAGAGTATATACAATTTTTCTAACTAAATTTTATCCTTAGTTTTATTTTCATACAACCCTACATTTTCACCATGCCAACCAACTTTCAATTTAAAATAACTTAACTAGACAAAAATGTACTGTGTCTTAGTTCAACAGAGAAAACAAGTTTTTATCCATTTATTGCCAACAAGCAAACTGACGCTTCCGAACTCATCATGTCGTTACTTGCTTGACCACAACTCCACAAAAACACAAACATAATTATTCGTAAACCTATCAAACATGTGGATCAAGCATAGATGGTTTAACCCAAATAAATCAATTCAATCTGTTTTGACCCATTTTCACATGGTGCATACCTAACCCATATCCAACACAACCTATACCTAACTTATATATGACCAAATCTAACCATATTGCTAAAACACTTATATATCTGATCGTCCACGGAGGGTGAGTCAGGGCCTAAGATCAGGCCGAAAGGCGTAGTCGATGGACAACAGGTGAATATTCCTGTACTACCCCTTGTTGGTCCCGAGGGACGGAGGAGGCTAGGTTTCGTCGCTTACTACGCCCTTCCTCATCTCTGGGTGCCTAGGTATCCACCGTAAGTCTTTCCTCGTTTGAACCTCGCCCTTCACTTTAAGGCTATGCCATCATAAGGTGCTGTGCCGGCTGTTAAAATGAGGTCTGCCTGTCTAGGACTCGATCTTGGTACCAGTCCATAACGATCAAAGTCGAATCGTGAGCCTATAATGTCACTCGATCATTATCAAACTGACTGTAATCTTTTTCTGTCCGTGAGGATCCCACCAGAGCGCCTTCTGGAAACTCATAACCAAACTAATGTGATAATGCAAAGTGAGTGAGTGTGGGATCGAGTGAAGGCAAGAGAGACTGAAAAGAGTCACAAAAATAGGTTGGGTCTAAGTAAGTCATATACCCATTTCTGGCCTATAATCCTCATATTGAGTTTAAACTCAATTATTACCCATTTACTTAATATAACCCATTTGACACCCATATGGGTTAAGAAACGGGTTTATAACCCCTTTTGACATGTACTCATTCATAACAAAATCAGGAAAACTTAATTCACGATTTACGCGTTATCTACAACTTCCACACAATTAACTGTAATTAACATCAGGATCGTCCAAATATCTTAAATGAAAATACCAAAACAAGAACAGACCATATCATGAGAACTCGAAATCGGAAATCGCGCTCACCGCATGGCGGAGCTCGGCGGGGAGCTGTTCAATGACGAAAGCAAAGGTCCTGGAGAACTTGCGGAGCGTGGAGTAGCAGAATCGCCAGTGAGGCTGCCGAGGGATCCGCTTCTCGGCATTCCTTGCCGCCATCTTCAGCTTCAACAGCGGGTAGAGCTCGTCCGGATGCTTCAGAATTTCTCCCAGACTAACCATCTCTCTCGCTGAACTTGAGTTCGGAGAAAATAGAGATCGAATCTGGGAAAACGTAATGGGGAGGTTTTGTAAGGTGAGTGAAACTGAATTTACTAAGGCGGCGCCGCTGGGGCGGGAGTAAACAATGTTACCATGTTCTCGAAGTAAGTGCCTTCATGTCTTCTGAGTGTCCCACACCAAGATCAGGGAAGATCTAGGAACCTCTCTGGCGATAAATAAAATAAAATAACGTACAAAATGGAGAATCTATGCTCTTTTTATTTTTTGGCATGACTCCAAGGTTGATCATTAATATATAATTACGAATTCGAGTCTCTAGCGGTACTGGATATATTTATTTTAAGGCATGTTTTGGAGTGCCGAGCGCCAAGCTTCCATGTGTTTTGCGAGTGACACAGGAAACTATGGAGAAGTGTTAAAAGAATCCTAAATCTTTTGTATTTATGCCAATTTAGTCATAAACTTTTTTTTATGCCAATTTAGTTCTAAGCCTTTTTACGTTGTGCCAATTCATTTCTTTCTGGCCAATTTTGGCCGGACATTACTGACTGGACGCGGGCCAACTGACGTGGCTTGATTGATGCTGACGTGGACAACTTTTAATAATTTTTTTTCCTTCTCCTCCTCCTTCCTCCAACTGATCGCCGAACCTTGGGAACCGACTAGAGGTGACGGCCGGCGAGGTCGACTTCAACCTTGCTGGCCACCTTGCCAATGGCTGCGAGGCTCAACTCTCGCCAGATTTGGGGAGAGCGAGCCTCACCTGCCCGGTGCAAGGCCGCCCTTGTGGCCACTAGTGAGGTGGCCGGCGAGGTCAACCTCAACCTTGCTGGTTGTCGCCTTTGGCCGGTCGCTGAGGTTCGACAACCGGTTGGAGGAAGGAGGAGGAGAAAGAAAAAAGAAAAAAGAAAAAAGAAAAAAGAAAAAAGAAAAAAAGAAAAAGAAAAAAAGAAAAAATTAAAATATTATTAAAAGTTATCTACGTCAGCGTCAATTAGGTTATGTTAGTCGGCCGTTATCCAGTCAACAAATGTGACCAAAATTTGCTGGAAATGACTAAATTGACATAAATGTAAAAGGTTTAGGACTTTTTAACACTTATCCCCTGCGAACTTTTAACAGTTTTTTTTTTAAATTTTTTTTCGGGAAGTTCATGCACAAGGAGTTTTACACAAAGTATTGAAGTGTTGAAGCTAATTAAATCTTGTAATAACATTTGTTTAATTTTTTGTGAAATTGACAGATTATTTGATGAGTATTTATGAAGTTAAACACTATGTGAGTTATTTATAGTTAGAGTTGAGAAATACTGTAAGTGTTTGAGTTATTCAAGTTTGGATTGTAATCTAATTTGTATTGCTTGATCTGCTCTCTTGTGGACACAAACCATGCCATCCGCACTAGGTAAATCTAGTATTCGATTTATTTTCTCGTTTAATTTATTTTGTTGTTCGATCACTTACACTCACAACAATTGGTATCGGAGCCAATAGTAGATTTGTGGGCCCCAAATCTATCCAATTGTTTGGTGAATATCTCCATGAATGAACACAGTTTCTTGATGGTAGGCATTGTGGTGTAACAATGTAGACTCAGTCATAGAATTTATAGTGCTGTTTGAAAAAATAGGTCAAGGATGAAGTTAGGTGTTGATGGAGATTCAAGTTGAATTATCTTGGTGTAGAATAATACCTAAATTAATAGGGAGTCAGATCTAGCAGTGAACTCATACCTAAGGAGAAAATTATTGAGATACACGCGTGAATTGTATTGGAAAAATTCCTTATTGGATAGGAAGTATGGTGTGAAGTAATTAATATATCTTAGTTGTCTTACATTTTATTGGTTTAAGCTTTTGAGTAAGTGTGTATCCAATTGAATCTATTGATGGGTTGGAACATGGGCTCCTTTTTTTTTTTTTGGATATATCGGATGAAGGTGTGAGGCTTTCACTAGATGCGCATCTCCAACCCGATCATCTGTGCCACAACCAAAGGCGTCTGACCTCATTGCATACAGCCTCGTTCAGGACCTCTAACCTTCAGCAAAAACTCAAGTCGTGACTTGTCAGACCAAAAATTGGTACTCTCCCTAGAACTTTCGGCGGGAGGAATATTTCAGATTGGAGGCTACTCGATTCAGATGTAACTACCTAATTTTGCTTCTGTGGTGGCATGTCATTGGAAGATTATCTGGTCCATTTTCTCTAACAGTTTCAAACGTCCTCAAAAAGCATGCCGAGTCATCCGTGCGTCTTTCCAGTTACCTCTTCCTATCGTTTGTCGATCGCTCCTCATGCACACAAATTCATTGGTTCCTTCAACATTGCAGTCATGAAGTCACTGGACTCTCGAAAATTTGTATGCACAGGCAATGGAAATTTGCATGCACAGGCAATGGAAGTTTCCTCGTCATAATGTCTGATTGTTCCACAGGCAATGAGTAGAAAACTCATTGGATACATCTGTTTTCGATTATCTAATAAATTAATTAAGGTAGATTATCTTTTTCATTTATTTCAAAAGTTCCATAATCCCTTCCCGAACCAGACATTAATCTATAAATTCATTTGGCTCTCACGCTCTTGTTCAGAAAAATATATAATGTTCAGAAAAAGATAAAGAGAATTTCAGGACTTACGTATAAAATTCATTAATAGATAAAAAATAGAATATGATTAAATACAGCTATTTGCTAATCCCGTGGCAAGAGAGATTTCCAAGACTGTTCCTCATTGACCTTCAGGCGCGGTTATGTGGCTATTCTGAGTAACTTACATGAGTTTATATACTATGATTTCATCTATTGATTTTGATGTCATGGGCCTCAACAAGATTTGATGGGCTGGGTCCGCCTCATACAGTCCAGCCTATCATCATTTATTAAAAAAGGAAAATACAAAAGAAAGAAAAGTAAGCGGCAGAAGCGGGAGCATGCAAGAAAAAGAAAGAAAAGGTGAAGAGACGGACAATTCTGCAAGGGAGAAGAAATAGCATCCTTGAGATGAAGATTCGACCGTGAAACCTTATTGGAATCCACTGAAATTTTAGTATGTTATTTGTGAGATCAACATCTACAAGTTGATTAATTCCATTTGATAAAATTTTTCTCCAAATTGTCTCTAAATTTCTCTAATCTTATATAAGATCTTTCTAGTTTTGTGTGATTCCACTTTTGAGGTGATGCCGATGTATTGTTGTATTATCGATGTATTGAGCCTCTAACTGTGTGCAGCGATGAATTATTGTATATCCCGCAAATTCATGGTGACTTAGTGGAAGTTTTGAGTGACACTGTAATTTTTCCCATATTAGGTTCTTCGCATAAAAATTTGTGGTATTGTTTCTGCCTTGTTTCTAAATTTCAGCATTGTAATTACTAGTTTTGTGATTGATATTGCTGGAATATTGTGACTAGTTCCTGCCGAGGTTGATTCAATGTTGGTTGAGTTTTAGGGAATATATTGATCCTTAGAAATGTTTAATTCTTAGTGAATTTTTGTTTCTCCCCCAACAAATTGACATCAAAATCGCTATTCCCGAAATTCTAGAAATGTGTTGCCCCATGTTTAATTCAATGTTCCTGCTGACATCAAAAGTGTTGCTCACAATTTTTTTGTAGAAACTCCAGACTTCCGTGAGATCTTCTTAATCATCTGAAAAGAATGAAGGCGAGTATAATCGTTATTCAGCAAGAGTCTGCTGCTACAGGAAATCATAGAGAATGGGAGGAAAGCACTTGCCCACCAAGATTCTGGCCTTAACTTGCAAGGTGGTGCAATAAACCACGGCATTGGCAATGAGTGTTGTCATCGTTCAATCAACCGAGAACTATGCCGCGTAACATTGCAACACCGGAGCATATAAGTGGGGACGAAATGGTTCTCATTAGCCATCCATCAAAAGAGGCGAACATAACTGCCTCGAGGTAAATCTACTCCACAAGACTTTATGCCTTGGGACAGGTCAAGGGGGTCATGGTTATGGGCAAGTAAACTAGTAAGGTCTTCAGCTGATAAGACCAGAAGTTTAGGGCTGATGGAGCACACGGAGGACCGACTCGTGCGCTGTGATTGTGACTGCCAAATGACATTCAGCAAAAATCCCAAGCGACAAGCAATGTGAAAGGGGGTAAAAGGATACAAATGTCTGAACCTTCCTTGTTTCCAGCCACGTTCTGCACTCCTAACAAAGGATGTGCATTTCAGATTAAGCCAAATCCAACATTAGGAGCTAGTTTCGCTGGTTGACGGATCATACACTGTTGCTCCACATAACGCCATCAACAAACAAGTAAACTTCAATCCATTCAATGCTGCACAAAGGACAACCTGCTGCTACTTTCCTGTGATGACTCATTTCCAGTGACATCGCATGATTCTATATTCCTTAACAACTAAAGCATATACATCCTATACGATCACGAGGCAAAAGCATATCTGCGCGTGTCACACAGAGAGAAATACTTACAAGCTTTCAGACTTATATCAACTCCATCCGGCATCCCTGTAAAGGTCGCGATTCTGCAATCTGAGTTCATTAAACCAACATATTAAGAGGTCACCATCAACAGAAAAGCAGAACGATTGCACCATCATACAAGTATGTACGTGACTGTACCGTTGATCACGACCTCACAAGACGCTCAGCCGTTAATTCAAACGCTCTGCCTCTTCAACTGCCAACCTCATTCTACCATCGAAAGAGACATCGTTTCGCTCCTCGTGAATCGCCAAGGGAGAGAACGGAGAGAAACACAAACAAACCCATGGAGAGACGGAGAGGTACAATTTCCAGAGGTCGTGACAGGGCAAGGAGGAGACAGTGGAGTGGTCCTCACTGTGGTCGAGAATCTGCAAGACGTCGTGTTAAATCGAAGAGAGCTGGAAGTCGAAGGAATGCGGAAACAATCGCAATTAGATATCCGCTTTGGCACTCCAGAGCAGCTTTTCAGCAGGCCCGTTACGCCGCCAACACCGGCTTCTTTTCAGCTGCCACTGGCGGTGCCCCATCGATAATATAGACCTTAGCATAGATAATCAATGATCATATATAATCATGAATCAGTGTTATATATTTATATACTTGTATATATATGTGTGTATATATAAAGTCACAGATTAAATACGACAATTCGAGACTGTTAAGATATTTTACACTCTAAAAAAACATCTAACTTTAGCTTTAGTCCCAATTGTACCCTACACTTTTCTTGTTTAATAATAAACCCAACTTTATGTGTAGTCCCAATTCTAGCATATATATATTTTAATATTATAAAAACCCTAAATTTGAGGCCCATATCCAATTCTACATTAAAAAAAATTTGTCTTATAAAAAAATCCCCAATTTTTATTCCCAAATCTGCCCCATTAACTATCAATCCAAAATCATCATTTATTGATCTTATGTGGTATTTTCATGTCGTTGCTCAACCTGTTTCTCCAAATTTCATATCCAAGAAGCCTTCCTTTGGAGATGGATTTCCATATCGGCCCAAATAACACCTTCATAGATATGAAATTTGGGTAATAGCTAGGGCAATTAGGTTTGGCTTTTATCAATGGCTATTATTCTAAAGAGAGTTTTCTTTCCATCTCACTTGGGATCTTCAATTTTGTGCTTGGTCTTCAATTTCTCATGTTTTGGAACATTTCATCTCTTGTAGTCAGAGAGCTCGCCCTCAAGGCACTCAAACAACTCGTGCTTGGGAGTTTCCCATCTCTAAAAAATTTCAAACATGGGGTTAATGGGGATAGATTTATGACTTCAGTAAAAATTGGTTGTTTTTTATGAGACTGAAAAAATATTAGGGTAAAATTGGGATTGAATGGTAGAATTGAGACATGACCTAAAGTTGAGGTTTTTCATGGGATAAAAAAAGTTTACTGTAGAATTAGGACTGGACTTAAAGTTGGAAGTTTTTTATGGGACAAAAAAAGTTGACTATATTGGAACTAAGACTTGAAGGATTTTTTCAGTGTATTAAGCCCAAAAGAGGTGGCCACAATAAAATAAAACAAAACTACTTAGAAAGTTGAGTGTGAGGAGATACATGGTAAAGAAAAAGTGGGACTCGAGAAGAGATTTGCGTATTCACGGCCACCGACTGTAGCATCATGGACTACTCATCGCCTTTGGTGTTTCACTTGGTTTTGAACTCTCACCGAAAGTATCATCGTCCGTGAAATCATCGTTGATGCCATTGTTGAGATGTGTCCTTTTCTGATCAGTGTTAAATCGATCAATGGTTCGGAGTTGAAGTGATTGCAGGTCACCGCCACGCCCTGTTTGCCGTTAAACAGCCGCCACCTGCTTCCTTTTGCGAACCCCACCGCTGCTGCTCCTTGCCTATTGTTGTGCACGTTGTTGGCTCATCTGTCAGTTGCGCCTTGCGCCCTGCCGCCGCGATCCACAACTGCCGGCAATTTCTACCATCCATACCAACAAGGATCCGGGCGGCCTCACGGCGACATAGCTGCTGTCCCAGCGAACCAGCAGTCCCTGCTGCCCTCAGACCAACTCCAGCGTTCCCAGTCCACACCAGTGATTTCGGACGGCTCTACAGGTTTCTCAGCGATCCCTGCGGATTTTCTCGCAACGATCTGGCCTCCTCCACGACCAGCAGAGATTCTGGCGATATAGCAGTCCTTTGTCAAGCCCTCAATCGAACCTCGCCTGCCCTTGGCAATTGTTACACGTTTTCCGACAAGCATCCTTGCGGCACTCGTAAATTCCAAGCATACCAGTTGCTTCCTTGATGGGGGAGCATTCCTAGAATTTGTTGATATTGCAGTCCTTTGTCAAGCCCTCAATCGAACCTCGCCTGCCCTTGGCAATTGTTACACGTTTTCCGATAAGCATCCTTACCGCACTTTTAAGTTCCCAGCATACCAGTTGCTTCCTCGATGCGGGAGCATTCCTTGAAGCCATCAATCCTAGAAGGAAGTTGTTGATTTAGTGGGCAAATTGTCAATCACATTAATTATTGACCGACAACATAGTCATTTATCAACAAGGCAATTATCGATTCGTACTTTGATCACTTTGCATTTGGAGGGTGTCTACATTCCTTGAAGGCCATTAACTCAAGAACATTGGAACAAGCAAATCTTGGATGCATGCACCCAAGAACATTTATTTCTTATATTTTCAAGGTCTAGTAAATGTCGTTTAAAGTTTCTAGAGTCCCTCTTTAATTTTTGTTGGTCTCTAGTTTGTCTTCCCTATGAGTCCTTTTGTCTTTCCAAAGAGTCTTAGTAATTACTCATACTTGGAGGGTTGTTCCAAGTTCATCTATATAAACATGCTATGATAAATAAGAAGGTAGCATTGTTTTGATTCATAACTTATTTAGCCTTTACCTTGAGAACAAGTAGGATTTCCTTTTTTGTTCTTATCTCTTAGGTGGATTCATATGAGTGATGAGCGACCTATCCCTTGAAGTTCTCACTTGTATGACCTCCTATTTCTCTACACTTTTGCTGGTGTCAATTCGGTATCAGAACTCTGGTTCAATGGCTAGTTGTCATTGACGTGGTGAAACATTGAGTCTTCTGCAGCTTTATAAAGAGATTGACGAGATGTGGAGGTGGATGATTTAAGGAGACAAGTATAGCAACTGCAGGAGTGTTTACAACACTTCGAACTTATGGAACGTGATGATTTGTGTCATGATTAAGACTATTCTCCCTTTGATAAAGAGGATGTCAGCTCCTTTGCTGGTGCTCAAATTCATGCTTCAAGTGAGGAAGAACTTCCTCGATGTCAATATCAAAGGTTCCTTGGAATTGAGCAAGATTCTGATATTCTTGAAGAATTTATGGATTGGCTGCAAGCTATAAAAAAAGTCTTTGACTACAATAAATACCAAATGATTGAAAGGTGAAGTCAGTTTCCATTAAACTCAAAAAGCATGTGTCTATTTGGTGGGAGCACTTGCAAAAACAAAGAGCTCATGAAGGAAGAAGCCATATCATAACTTGGAGGAAAATGAGGAAAGAATTGAAGAAGTTCTTACCACTGAACTACCGTCAATATACCTTCCTTCAATTTCGCAATCTCAAACAAAAGGAGCTATTCGTGGAAGAATACACAACATAATTTGATAACAATATTTCTGAAGTAGAAGAGCAAACTATCGTTCACTACCTTGGTGGGCTTTGATTTGAAATTGGTAATATTGTCCAACTACAACCTTATTGGACTTATAATAATGTTTGTTAACTTGCACTTAAGGTGGAGCGGCAACTTAAAGAGACTAGTGGTCATAACTCTTGATATCGAAACAAAGAAGACTATTCCAAAGGCGAGAGGGCATCTACTTTTAAGATTAGGACGATTGCTTCAAAGTCATCTCCTGAGAATGATGGACTGTTAACTTTAGAGTCCCCTAACTCTGTCCAATGTGTCAAATGTCAAGGGTTTGGACATATTTCATTTACATGTCTAAATCGCAAGATCATCTTTCTAGTAGAAGAAGAGCTTGAGGAAGAGCAACATCAAGGCTCCCTCAATTTCGACGAAACATTCGAGGAGAAAGATGAAGTTATATATGGAGATCAAGGAGAGTCTCTAATTCTATGTCAAGTCTTGAATGTTACTCCTAGTGAAAATGGTACGTGGCTTTGCAACAACATTTTCCATACTAGATGCACTTCTCATGGAAACATGTGTGATGTTATCATCGATGGAAGAAGGTACAATAATGTACTGGCTACAACAATGGTGGACAAGTTGCACCTCAAGACGGAGAAACACACACAACCTTGCAAGCTCTCTTGGCGGAGAAACGCACACAACCTTGCAAGCTCTCTTGGCTTTGCAAAGAGAATGAGGTAAGGGTTGATAAGCGATGTCTTGTTCACTTCTCCATTGGAAGAACATATAATGATGAAGTGTGGTGTGATATTGTTCCCATGGATGCTTATCATTTGCTTCTTGGTATGCCTGACAATTTGATAGAAAAATTAAGTATGATGAGTTTCAAAATACTTACATTTTTAAGAAAGATGCAGTCAACATCACCTTGGTTCCTTCCAAAACAGAGAGCTTTCCTAAACCATCTAATAGGGAGGGAAAATTTACTCTCTAAATCTGAAGCCGATAAAGCTTTGTAATAATCCTTGGAGGCATATGCTATGGTGTTAGAAGAGAATGAAGAACGCCATGATGTCCCTTTTCAAGTAGAACCTCTTCTTCAAGAATTTAAGGATGTTGTTCTATAAGAGATTCCGCCCAGTCTTCCCACCATAAGAGACATTCAACATTACATTGATTTTGTTTTGGGAGCGATCATTCCAAACAAGGCAGCCTATTGGATGAGTTCTAAAGAGCATGAAGAGCTTCAACGACAAGTGGATCAACTCTTGGTTAAAGTAATGGTAAGAGAAAGCAAAAGTCCATATGCTATTACTAATCTTCTTGTGCCAAAGAAAGATGGGTCTTTGAGTACGTGCATCAATAACAAAGCAGTGAATAAGTTTACTATCAAATACTGTTTTTGTATTCCTTGACTCAATGATCTTCTTGACCAACTCCATCGTGCTACTATCTTCTCCTAGATTGATCTTCGTAGTGGATAAATCAAATCCAAATGAGAGCTGGAGATGAATGGAAAACCATCTTCAAAACAAGAGATGGTCTTTCGGAATGGATAGTTATGCCTTTTGGCCTCTCTAATGCTCCAAGTATATTTATGTGCCTCATGTATCATATGTTTAAACCATTTATTGGTAACTTTGTTGTTATTTAGTTTGATCACATTCTTGTTTATAGTTATGTTCAAGAGCAATACTTGGAACATCTTTTCTAAGTTTTTAGGGTTCTTTGGGAGCAAAAGTTATATGCCAACATGACACTTCTTTACCAATAGCCTCGTCTTCCTAGGTTTTGTTGTTTCTAAAGAAGGCATCAAGATGGATTCTAGTAAGGTGGAGGCAATCATAAGTTGGCCCATTCCAACATTTATTTTTGATATTCAGAGTTTCCATGGTTTGTCATCATTCTATCACCGCTTTATCAAGCGTTTCAGCACCATTATTTCTCCTATCACTGAATGCTTGAAGAGGGAAATTTCAAGTGGAGTAAAGAGACAACAGAACTTTGAACTCCTTAAAAGAAGGTAACCGAAGCTTTTATTCTTACACTCCTAGATTTTAATGAAGTTTTTGAAGTTGATTGTGATGCTTTTGATGTGGGAATTGGTGTGGTTCTTAGCCAAGAATGAAAGCCTATCACATTCTTTAGTGAAAAATTGAATAATTCCTGCAAGAATTACTCTACTTATGATAAGGAATTTTATGCTATTGTTAGAGCTTTAGATAATTCGCAATATCTATTGTTCAAGGAGTTTGTTCTCTATTCGGATTATGTAGCCTTGAATTATGTAAATACTCAAGATAAGCTCAACAATTGACACTCCAAGTGGGTAGAGTTTCTTCAAGCATTCACTTTTCTTATCAAGTATAAAGTCGGAACTCTTAATCGAGCGGCGGATGCATTAAGCCGTAGGTGTTCCTAGCTATCCACAATGTAAATGAAGGTACTAGGCTTTGACATGATCAAGGAGCTTTATGAAGATGATCCAGACTTTGGGCAGATTTGGAAAGATTGTTCAAAGGATCTAAATCAGCAATTCTTGTTGCGAGGTGGGTTTCTTTTTAAGAATAGTTATTTGTGCATACTAGGGAGTTCTCTTAGAGAAGCTATTATCAATGAAGCTCATAATGGAAGATTAGCTGGTTATTTTGGAAGAGGCGAGACACTTTCTTTTGTCAAAGAAAATTTTTATTGGCCTTGAATGGAGAAAGATGTTATGAGACATTTTGAGTGGTGTCAAACTTGTTATGTTGCTAAAAGCCATACTCAAAACACTGGCTTGTATACTCCATTACCAGTGCCAACTGTCCCTTGGGAAGATGCAAGCCTAGATCTTGTGGTTGGTTTACTTTGGACACAAAGGGGTAAAGACTCAATTATGGTGGTCGTTGATTGATTCTCCAATATGATGCATTTTGTACCATGTAATAAAACCTTGGATGCTACTCATGTGTTGAACCTTTACTTCCAAGAGATCATGAGACCTCATGGTATTCCAAAGACTGACATCCGATTAGGAATCAAAGTTTATTAGTCATTTTTTATGCACACTTTGGATAAAGCATGGCACAACTCTTCAATTTAGCTTTTCTCATCATCACTAAACCGATGGACAAACTGAAAATTTTAATTGGAGGTTGAGAAATCTTTTAAGGAGCTTAATTGGAAGTAATTTGTGTCAATGGGACCACACTTTGGCTTAAACTGAATTTTCCTACAACAAGTCATCAAGCCAACCAATTGGAAAAAGTCCTCTTGAGGTTGTGTATGGGAATAATCCTATAGTCCCTTGGACTTGGCTCCACTTCCCATCTCTCAACATTTTAGTGGAGATGCTGAGGATCATGCTAACTATCTAAGAAGCTTCATGAGCAAATTTAGGAAAGGATCATAAAGCATAATGCAAAGTATCAAGAGAGAGCCAACAAGCATCGAAAGCTTGTAGCTTTTAAGGAAGGTGATTCTGTTTGGCTACATCTTAGAAAGGAAAGATTTCCTTGGGGCCATCATGGGAAGTTGAAACCTAAAGCTAATGGTCCTTTCAAAGTGCTGCAAAGGATTGGAGACAACACCTACAGAAGTATGTTGTTTCGGCAACATTCACTGCAGTGTATCTTTCTCCATGCCATGGAGATGAAGTCAACAAAAACTTTGGGATGAGTTTATGCGCAAAAAGCATTCAATGCTAGAGCATTCGTAAAATTCATCAATCCTAGAAGGGAGTTGTTGATTCAGTGGCAAATCATCGATTACATTAATTATTGACCGGCAACCTTGTCGTCGATCAACAAGGCAATTATCGGATTTGGGTCTACTTTGATCTCTTCGCATTTGGAGGGTGTCTACATTCCTTGAAAGCCATTAACTCTGTAACATTGGAACAAGCAAATATTGGATGCATGCACCCAACGACATTTATTTCTTAAATTTTCAAAGTCTAGTAAATGTCATTTAAAGTTTCTAGAGTTCCTATTTAATTTTCGTTGTTTTCTAGTTTGTCTTCCCATGAGTCCGTTTGTCTTTCCAAAGAGTTTTAGTAATTACTCATATTAGAGGGTTTTTCCAAGTTCATCTATGTAAACATGCTATGATAAATAAGAAAGTAGCCTTATTTTGATTCATAACTTATTTAGCCTTTAGTTTGAAAACAAGAAGGATTTCCTGTTTTGCTCTTATGTTTTGCTCTTATTTCTTAGGTAGATTCCTATGAGTGGCGAGCAACCTATCCCTTGAAGTTCTCACTTGTATTACTTTCTATTTCTCTACACTTTCGCCGGTGTCATTCCCCCCAGCATCCTCACAGTAACAATACGGCAGCCTCACTATCGCTGGCTTATTGCCACCGTGACTCCTCTCCATGCCAAGTCTCTCACCTCTGCTGTGAACATCATCCAACATGTGGTCGCCACGGCCAGTCAAGCTTCCAGCGAAGCCGACGTCCCCTGCCGTCCCTGATAAGCCCTTGCAATGCTCTCTCATGTCCGCGATTTTCAACACTCGCCAATTCAAAACCAAAAAAAGTTAAAAGGGAACACGGCTGAAGAAGATTGGTGGACTTGAAGAAAGCGGTCTGTTACGGTAAAAAAGAATTACGCTAACTTAGGTCAAATAATTCCGAGCGGTGGGTTTGTCTTCTTTTGCAGTTTGTCCATATTTGGCAATAATGTTGGGGGTTTTGTGATCTTACTTCATGCAAGCAAAAGAATATGTTTTTTTTTTTTTTGGCAAGAAGATCGTGAAGAATTTGGGTGATCGATGCAGCATTAGAATAATTAATCATTACATATACATTGCATATCACGTGTCATGTGTCACATCTAGAAATTAGGTGTATGCATAATTTATGTCTAAAGTAATACACGTTGATTTTAAAATTCATATAGACTTAGGATAGTTTGTAATATTCATTAATAAAACAAAAATCAGATAAATATAGTATCTAAGGTCGTATAGATTTCATATAAGTTTAATTGGTCCCTTAACATGCACGCACGTCATGACTTGTTTTTGCTTAATAATTGCATCATGTATATTAATAATTGCATTTCATGCATTAAATATAGTTTATTTATTTTTTAATAAAAAATAAACACAAAAATAATCTCTCACATAGTTAAATAATAGGGTTGATTCATAATTGATTCTATTCTATTAGAATTGCATAGGTTGCGTTGCAGTTAAGTTATAAAATAGCATATACATTACTTAGATTTCATGCTAGTTCATTAATGCATGTTAACTCAGAATTCATAAAGTCGTTGAATTAATTTAGCTTTCGATTCCATTCGTTCATCCTTAGAGTTATGGAACAGTAGAGGAGGAGATGCGGGAATTGGCAAATGGTTTGATAGATATCGAGTGGATGAACGAGTGGAATCGAAAGTTAGTGGCGGGGGGTGGGGAGGACGGTGGGATTGGCAGCTGGTTTGGAAAATGTCGAGGGGATGAACGAATGGAATCGAAAGCTAGTGGCGGGGGGTGGGGTCTGGTTGGGTCGGGTTGGGGCGAAGTAATTAGTACGACACGGCGTGTTGAAGAAATTAAAGGTCGGGGAGATTTTTGGGGGATTGTGTGGGGGAGGCAGTGGAGATCACGTGGGGTTTCTTTGATCAAAAGAAGGTTAGGCTGGCTCTAATGGCTCGGCTCAGCCCGGCCCGGCCTGGCCTGGCCCGGCCCCACTACGGGGATTTTGTGCGCCTTGGAATGAGTCAGTGGGAAAGCTGGTGATTTTCATACCGCCTTTTTCTTTTTCTTTTTTTAAAAAATGATTTCAAACTTGTGTATATGTATCCATAAATATATTTGCTTGAATGAGTAACATGCCGTTTGCATTGAATTGGGCTGTGAACACCCGATTAAAGTTTCACATGACAAAAGACTTTATCATAGAAGGAAGTAATGCTCTCGTTTATTCTCTTCAACAAATTTTTTGTTTGGCAGTTAACCGATTGCTTTGAGTTAGCGGTGCCGACAATTAATGTCAAGGCGGTTTTTTAGTTGTAAGTGTCGGATGAAGAAAATGGCCAATGAGTGATCTAATAAGTTATTATCATAATTTTCTTTGATGTGGTTTAGATTGAGAGTTGAAAGTGGAATCTCTTTCTTAGACTAATATTTTAACAATCAAATTTTCTTTCTTTGGTTTTTTTTCTTAGCTCTTAAAAGACATTAAATTAGGCGAATTTTAAACGATATTCTTATACTTCGTAATTGACATCAACATCTATCCACCGCATGTTACAAAATACCAATTCCAACTATTGTGCTAATTCTCTTGTTGAGCTTTTCTTATGATTTACAGACACATCTTACTGAATAAAATAATCATAGAAACCTACTGTGACTTTCTACTTAAATTTGAGTTCTTTGGCATAAGAATCGAACTCCCATTCATTAAATTTATGAGTCAAAGGATGAGATTGCTCTTACTACTGAATCAATCTAAGTACTAATTTCCTATTCATACAATGCTAAAATGTTTTTTGTCATTCTGACGTAGTATCTTTTAAAAAGGTCACAAGCTAAAATGTTTTTTCTTTTGCCTTTTCTTTTTCCTTCTAACTCCTCTATAGATACAACCAAACAAGATTTCAAACATATGCAGAACAATGCTTGAATTTAAATCAAACCTCAACAACGACTCAACTTATACATATACTCCTTTGGGTGTAAGTGACTCTGTCCACTCCAACTTTATGGAATTCTCTTCTCAATCATGGCCAAAGTGGAAGTTAGGTTCGACACGTGATGAAATCTAAACGTGCTAGAGGGCACACCATATAATCATCAAATCCACTTGGCACCGTACCACTACAATAGTCAAGCCAACCATTGACCATGTTCACTCCACGAGGAAAATTACCAAAAAAGTTATAAACTTATTGCAATTATGTCAATTCAATTCTAAACTTATTTTTTCGATGAATTGAGTTTTAAACCTTTTGCAATTGTGCAAGTTCAATCATTCTGTCTAAAATTAGCTAGTCGGTGCCAGCGACAATTTTTTAAAATAATATTTTATCTTATTTTATTTTCTTAATTTTATTTTATCTTTTTTTTCCTTTTTCTCTCTTTTTATTTTTATTTTTTTCCTCTCTCCTCCTCCCTCCTTCTTCCTTTGGCTCCAACGACTGGCCAAGGGGTTGCCTGATCACCGGACTGAGGTGACCAAGCAAGCTTGCCTCGCTGTCGCTTGGTGAGGGCAAGCTCGCCTACCCGCCATTGGCAGGGCAAGCCCCCTTTGGATCTAGGAAGGGCTTGCCTCGCTAGTGGTTGGGCGAGCCAACGACAACGAGGTGAGCTCGCCCGGTTGCCTTAGTTTGGCGACCAACTAGCCCCTTTGTTGGTCGCCGGAGCCAAAGGAAGGAGGAGGGAGGAGGGAAGAGGAAAAAAAAAGGGGAAAAAGATAAAAATTAATAAACAAATTCAATAAAAATAAATTATTATTAAAAAATTGTTACCGACATCGATCGCCAGCCACATTAGCGCCAGCCAGCCAATTTTAGCCGGAAGGACTGAATTGACACAATTGTAAAAGGTTTATGACTCAATTGATCATGACTAAATTGACATAATTGTAATAGGTTTAGGACTGCTTTAGTAATTTTCATGTGGGATGCATACCTGCAGGAAATTTACTCTCCTTCCCTGGTTCTAAGTCTAGGTCCATTCATGGTATCAGAGCCATGGTCCCGTTTTTAATATTATACATTCCATGCGCTTGGTAGGTGAATCCAGATCTGAGAAGATCTCTTCTCATCATGTCTACAGAACCAGAAATCCTCGAAGCACCAGTTACTCTTGCACCTTCAGCTTCATCTTCAACACCTCCAGAATTTCGTGTTTTTAATGCTTCTAAGATAGATTATCTCTATGAAGTCTCTCTTAGCGATGAAACCAAGATTTCAGAAACCCAACTCCCCCTCATGAACCCTTATTCTGCTTTTGCAAAACCAACTTCATCATTTTCACCTATCCGCTCCATTCGCTAGCTAATTCACCAAAGCCCAAAGTAAGTAAAGGAGTACGTCCAGTCCTCCAAATTTGATCAGCATCCTATTCCTGCTACTGAAAAGGAATACTTTGTTACTCTTCAGATCCCTCCAGAATTTCCCAGACAATGGGCTCAACAGGGATACACTCATGTCCATTATGGAGCTGTTCGTCTTGCTCTCACGTTCCATGGTCGTAAAGGTTTGCCGGTTGTGGCAAGAATAGCATTGCTAGACACCATGTTTTTACAATACCAGCATGCTTGCATTGGTACTGTTCAAACTACTTTGAATGCAGGAACGGTCTTTGTCACTCTATACCCCAACTTCAACATCGCCCTTTCAGATCCTCAGTTACTTTCTTTTATGAAAGTCCAAGTTCAACTTACTGGAGCCCCTCAAACTGCTGACTCTGTAGCTGCAACACTACATTATTAGATGGTTTATTGAGTGCAGAACCATGGGCTTGATCTCAACTTCAACAATGGTAATGAAGATGCCTGTTCATCTCCATGCAAAATGACCAGGCATCCTGCATCCATGTTTCTAGATAGATTCCAAAGGATACATTGGCCAAGCTTCTTCCAGAGACCTGGATTACCAACTATGAGAAGCTACATCTGCACAACAAACCTTTCCAATCTACGGACTCAGAGTTCGTAAGGAAAAAAGATGGAACTGTTTCCATCAAATTTGGCAAAGAAAAGGAAGAAAGTCCTTCTATTTTCCAAACCCTATTCATGATTGAACCATGTGTTCCTCCATCCATTTCCGAGCCAGATCCAAAAAAGCATGTTCGACACTTTGATGGTGATGGACATCCTATCCATTACTATAAGGACAATTATGGTCATTGTTTTTGGGATCCTTTTTGCCAATGTTCCTCCTGTATAAATTCTCCTGACGAGGTAAACCCGTTTGAAAAACCTCCACCTCGACGGAAAAGGCCAAAGGATAAGATGTTCCAAAGGTACTTAGATGGAGATTCATCCATCGATACTCTTGGTGAAAGCGACAAATACCAATTCATGGTTTCTTATGCACCACCGCCACCACCAGAGTCTAGTACTACATCCCAAGCCTCACCAGATCTACCAAACACACCACCACCATCTCCTCCCCAGAAAAAGCAAACCCTCTCTCCATTCTATAGGCCAATCCTTAAGTGGGCTAAGAATCATTCTTACCCCCTCGAAGTTCCAGAAGAAGCACCACCTACTTCTTCTATCGCTATGTTCCGGATATTGACTTTCCTCCTCTAGTCGTGAAGGTTCTAAACTCTCGTTCCCGGCTGCGAAAGAGTTTATTGATCCTCATGGAAGATACCGACATGTTCCTAAAGTTTCTACTCCCACTGATGTGGACGAACATGGGAGACAGAAAAAAAACCTCTGCTGCTGAAGCTGTTCTAAATTGGCAATCAGAGACTCTGTTAGCACAAAACAATGCCTTCAAGGCAATTGACTCCAAAATTGGAAATGTGCAACAAGATCTCCGAAGGTATGATGAAAGTACCAAGAAGATACTCTCTGAATTCCGTAAAAGGCTTCACGCCTTGGAATCGGACAACATCTTGGGTACCATTATCTTGAAAATCCAAAGCCGAAATAGAAAAGCTCAAAAACCAAATCCAGCTTCTTGAAGAAGGAAGGTTCAGACCGTTTGATCCTTTAGCACCTCCTGTTAAAACTGGGTATTTACCTCCACCACCACAAACATCCATTTTCGCCACCATCCCAACAGATCCTTATAGAAGAGAACCGGATATGGCAGATTTACGAAATCACCTCAAAACCCTACAGAAGGAAAAGGGGAAAGAAAAAACACCACCTACAGGATCAAGTTCCATTGTTATAAGAGAAAGGCTAGAACATATGATGCTATCAAATCCATTAGAATCTTTTCTAAAGGATTTAGGCACTCAGGAACCTGACTCTGTTATCCAACAGCCTGAACGACCTGATCCTCCAAAAAAACAGACTTTACTCTTAATAGAGCAAACTTCTCATGATACTGAAACAGAATCTTCAGTATCCCTTTCCTCCTCTTCAGTCGATACCCTCCCTATTGCACCGGTTACTTCATCAATATTCATGGCTGACTCCCCAGACGATGATATGGAATCATATTATTTTGACCCAGAAATGTGCCAGACAAGCAAGCCTACTCATCATGTGTCCACCGCATCAAAGCAATTCTTCACCATTGATGATATTCCTGATCAAAAATGGCCAATAAGGCTTGAAGAATTTCATACTTGGATGAACACCCAGTCTATCACCAACCATGATATGAATGATGTATTGTACAACTTTGTTACAAGATTCACAGAAGCCCGAAGCACCGGTGGCAATCCCTTTTAGAACAAGATCGAGATCCATTTTCTAATGTCACCCACTTTCAGCCATGCAATCACTCTCTTATACCATGTCTTTGTGGGAAAGCCCGGTGATCTCATAGAGATAAAAAAAGAGTTTTTCGAAAGACGATGCTGCTCCCTCCGGAAGAAACATCTTGATAAGCATTTTAAGTTAATGCTTCAAACCTTTTACCAAGTTGAAGTAGAACCAAATCTGAAGCATGTTTTCCTTACTTCCATCCCGAAAGAACTATCCCAAATGGTTGAAAGATCATTCTTTGGAAAACAAAGGCAGGTACAAGATATTCTCTTGGGAGAAATATAGCAAGAAATCCATCTATGCCTAGAAGAATTATGCTTAAAACGCAGGATGGTGCAAACATACATCACGTAGATGACAAACGTCTAGAATCGCCGCTCCCGATAGGAGTTGAAAATTAAATGCTCCAAAAAGACGTGATGGAACATGTGGCAAGTACTCCCGCAATAAGAAACACTACAAGAAGTTTTGGATAAAGAAATCCAAACATGGCTCCAAGAATTTCCGGAAAAAGAAGAAATGGCGATACCTACGCAAAAGAAAGGATCGCACAAGCCACGAAAAATCAAATCGTTGCTACATTTGCAATCGAAAGGACATTTCGCCAAAAGTTGTCCTCAAGCGAGAAAAGGTCGAATCATCTAATCCATCATATTGAAAACGAAATAGGTATTTCTCTTGAAAATGATGATATTGAATCCCTGTTCTCTACGATGAAGAACCATCTCGAACAAACTCTTTGTGCCATTCCCTCCTACCAAACTTCCGTGAGACGAGTCGACGCGAGTCTCGAAGATATTTTCCATATATCACCATCATCCCCAGAACCAAACTTTGACATATTTTCAAGTCAAACTCATTGTCCACACTTCCCAGTTAAAATCCTCACCTCAAAGTTTGCCAAACCCATCACTGTTATTGCTCTCATTGACACAGGAGCAAGTTGTTCAATTTCGGACACCAAAATTCTTCCCCGAAGAATTTTGGACTCCTTACACCCGATACTTTAATTCTGCGTCGGGGAGATACTTTCTCCACAAATGTCGAACCACTCAGAATCGTCCGTTCTTCCCGCAGTGCTCCATAACTGCAAATTTTTTTGGATCTAACCTTCCCAACAAAGACCTGATAATTGGGTGGGACATCATGACTCAAATCTCCCAACTTCGTATCATTCCTG
Source organism: Eucalyptus viminalis (assembly GCA_014182385.1). NCBI lineage: Eukaryota > Viridiplantae > Streptophyta > Magnoliopsida > Myrtales > Myrtaceae > Eucalyptus > Eucalyptus viminalis. Next base: position 28,511,985 of record CM024532.1, on the reverse strand, counting down.
GAAAAGGTCTTAGGTATAAAGATCAATTCTCTGAGTTTGTCAATATCCAGAGACTCTTTTCCATTCAAATGAGTCTACTAGATCCGATTATGCAAAAGTTATTAGAATCTTGTTCAGAATCCCATGCAGAATTTGCTCAAAAGTGCTCTCATCCTTTATGGGAAAACCCGAGTTCTTTGTTCGTCTTCCTTTTAAGAAAAATAAAGACATAAACCTAACTAAGGCGAGCCACATGGGAATGAAGCCAGAACATTTGGTTCTAGCTCAAAGGGAATGCTCGAAACTTTTACAACAAGGCCTTATTGAAGTTTCTAACTCACAATGGGCTTGTGAAGCCTTTTATGTCAATAAGCGTGCCGAGCAAAACAGAGGAAAAATGAGATTGGTAATTAACTGTCAACCTCTCAATCTTTTCCTCCAAGATGATAAATTCCCTTTACCATCTAGAGACTCTCTCTTCAGTGGTCTAACCAAGGTCCACATCTATTCCAAATTCGACCTCAAAGCTGGATTTTGGCAATTAGGCATCCATCCTGAAGACAGATCCAAAACAGGAATCTATATCCCGAACCAGCACTTCCAATGGAAAGTTCTTCCTTTTGGCTTAATAATAGCACCATCCCTTTTCCAAAAGGCCATGTGTCGCATTTTCCAACCAATTCTATCAAGTGCAGCCGTATACATTGATGATATCTTGCTCTACAGTCCTGATGAGCAGTCACACTGTCAACTCCTTGAGCAGTTTGCAGAAATCATAAAAAAGCATGGTATTATGCTTTCCCAAAGGAAGATGAATATTGCCCAGACAGAGATTGAATTTCTTGGTATGCACCTTAACAAAGGTACATACTTCCCAGGGCCGCATATAGCTCAAGAATTATTAAATTTTCCTTAGGACAATTTCACAACAAAGCAAGTTCAGCAATTTCTTGGGATAATTAATTATCTTAGTGTCCTTGTCCCGAATATTGCAAAACTTCTGATCCCTTTGCAATCCATGCTAAAGAAGAATTCCCTACCTTGGGGAAAAACTCAGACCAAATTAGTCGCTGAACTTAAGGAGATTATGCAGAATCTCCCACCATTACAAATACCATCAACAGCAAGAGAATTCTCCAAACCGACGCCGTGACGAATACCGGGCATATGTTCTCTTTGAAGAAATTGATGGTAAGAGACTCCTCTCGTGCTCATAAAAGTGGAAAGTTTTCCCAAGCTGAAATGCATTACCATTCCACTTTCAAAGAAATCTTAGCAGTTAAAAATGGAATCAAAAATTTGAGTTTCATCTCATCGGCCACCACTTTCGGTAGAATTAGACATGGCATCTTTCCCTCGATGACCAAGTTTAAACAGAAGCAGATTCCAAATTCCCAACTGCGTTCGATGGGCTGAATGGTTTTCAAAATACTCCTTTGAAACTAAGCATATTCCCCGGAAAGAAGAATGTACTTGCTGATTTCTTATCAATGCCAAAGGCACCAGCCGAGATCAACATGTATATCAAAAGGCATGCTTTCTATATGCTCAACCATGGAGTAAAATACAAAATTGAAAACATCAAAGATTCACAAAGCTGGAAATACCCGCAGGAGATTATTCAGCAAATCCAGAACGACAGCCTTGCTGAAAACTTGGAGAACCTCATGTGGCAAAGCCACACAGATCTATTCAGATTCAATGGAGGTTCGATTCTTTATCCTTTTGGGTTAAACATGAATTATCCATTCGTTCATCCTCTTATCTCGGAAAGAAGACGATTTCCCCGAACAGCTCAAAACGTTATTATGGTACTTAACCAATAAGTATCTAATAGCCTTTGAAATCCCAACCGAAGATTCATTGCTAACCTCACGAGGATATTCTTGCTCGGAAGAAACATTGAAAAAGAATGTGATAGAAATCTTTTAGAATTTCTAAATAGGTTCTATCATCCTACATGTTGGAAACAAGACTTGGAAAAAGAACTGAGATCCATGACACCAGATCCTAAAGTCCATACCATCCTATTTTTCCGACATCCTTGGAATTTTTGCAGAAATAATGGTAGTATTCTTGATGCACCACTGGAAATAGGAACTACATCCTATAAACCTAACTTGAACAGCTGAGAATCCCGGATTTACAAATCTTATCCCAGATCTGTTCAACTTTGTGAACATAAATATCGAGAACTCCAGAGTATCCTATGCCAGGAAAACTAGACCATTCTCGAAGATATTTGGAATAATGCACCCACTACGTGGGATCATTATGACCTAGCACCAGAAGCTAAGGAAGCACTCGGACAATACAGACAAGCCTCATCGTCCCAAGAGCCTGAAATGACAAGCGAAGATGACATTGTCCAATCCACCTAGGACCCCTATGCACGCTTTGGAGGACCTCTGTCCCAGGATCCCTAAGAACAATTCCAAAGCATGGACATATCTTTTTATGCAGAACCATCCAACTGGCCTCAGCCAAGAATTCCTGACCCTCAGCAAGAGGATGATACAAACTGGGCTGAAGAAGAAGCATTACATTGGGCTCATGAACAAGCATCCTCATCACGAAGGTTGAATCAAATTCTCTCACCAGAAGACCTTGAAGCCCTTGAACAAAAGTACGAGGCACGTCTCCTAGAAGACAACTCGGATGATTCAGTTTGTAGCTACAATGCTCATGACGGACGAGACCGTTGAGTCCGTACAGTTCCACTATAGCACTAGGCTAGGGAAAGTACATTCACGCATGCGATTCTACTCGTTCATAGTGTGCGAATAATTCCCTTTCGGTGCCATTGTTTGTATCCGAACCCGTGAGCTAGGTCCCTGTGTGTGTCCTTGTAACCTCTTATTGCTTATATAAGGCAAGGAGGGTGTATTGTTTTGGGCAGAGTCCCCTGAAGTAAAGTGCGTGCTTTGTGAAAATCTCTCCATGGCTTTCTAAATTCCTCTTCTTCTCAAATCTGGTAGGATCCTTCAAGAAATGCAGCTTGGGTAGGTTAGAAACGATTCCATCCCGGCATCTCTCGAGTGTCTCTAGGCTCTGAACTAAAGGGCCGAGTGGTTTTCTGCTAACAGGCTGTGTCCCTGAAGGGCTAGGTTCGCCCGTGTGGGATGCATACCTGCAGGAAATTTACTCTCCTTCCCTGGTTCTAAGTCTAGGTCCATTCATGGTATCAGAGCCATGGTCCCGTTTTTAATATTATCCATTCCATGCGCTTGGTAGGTGAATCCAGATCTGAGAAGATCTCTTCTCATCATGTCTACAGAACCAGAAATCCTCGAAGCACCAGTTACTCTTGCACCTTCAGCTTCATCTTCAACACCTCCAGAATTTCGTGTTTCTAATGCTTCTAAGATAGATTATCTCTATGAAGTCTCTCTTAGCGATGAAACCAAGATTTCAGAAACCCAACTCCCCCTCATGAACCCTTATTCTGCTTTTGCAAAACCAACTTCATCATTTTCACCTATCCGCTCCATTCGCCAGCTAATTCACCAAAGCCCAAAGCAAGTAAAGGAGTACGTCCAGTCCTCCAAATTCGATCAGCATCCTATTCCTCAAGCTGCGAAAAGGAATACTTTGTTACTCTTCAGATCCCTCCAGAATTTCCCAGACAATGGGCTCAACAGGGATACACTCATGTCCATTATGGAGCTGTTCGTCTTGCTCTCACATTCCATGGTCGTAAAGGTTTGCCGGTTGTGGCAAGAATAGCATTGCTAGACATCAGGTTTTTACAATACCAGCATGCTTGCATTGGTACCGTTCAAACTACTTTGAATGCAGGAGTAATTGGACACCAAACCTCGAGGGATCGAACAACCTTAGCTATAGATTAATTTTCTCTTGGCAACTGTCATTTCCGATTCCAACCCAAAGTTGAAGATGAAATTGTATTTACATTGATAAAGTAGGAACAATCACCTCACTGAATTTGAATGGTTGCAAGTTGATCAGCTCGGATTGAGCTTCAATTTTTTCTTTTACGGCATCGCTTTGCATCTGAAATTTTAGGTGCAACAATTAAAATAATTACAGAAATGAATTATTTTGTTTTTACACAGAACAAGGACGCCGCCAACCTAACAGAAGAAGAGAAATAGTTTAACATAGCAAAAAAACGCATTAAAAAAGTCCATCTCCGTGCCCGTCACTACGCATTATCATTTTTTGTTTGGCCGTTTCATTTTATAAGCACTTTTTTCTTGAAGATGGCAGTCGCTGGAATGCGTGTAACTCGTTGCAGAGGAAATGGCATCAATCCGTGCGCGCAACAAACCTGGGAAATATGATTATGCTACAAGTTCTGAAATGATCCCACACGCACCAAACGTGGAAAATCATCTTCACGTTTTATTCCAAATTCCCAGGTCGAGAGTCGCGTGGAGCCCTTGATGCGACCTCGGACACAACGATCGTGCGACAACCTTGGACACGATGGGAAAACCGAGCAGAGCCTCTGCTTGGACAATGAACAGTGGAGAAACGAGCCGTCCTATTTTCATTGGCTGGCTGGTTGACCTTTGTGTCAATAGCATTCGTCGGCTAGTCAACTTTTGTGTCCTACGCGTGAAACATGTGATTTCAAGCAGACCTCGAAATCAGATGATATTATCAGATTACTTTAGCCTATAAGTACCCATCAGTAAGGTCGCGTGAAACATGTGATTTCAAGCAGACCTCAAAATCAGACGATATGATCAGATTACTTTAGCCTATAAATACCCATCAGTAAGGTCTGGACACCCACCGAGAAGTTTTTACCGTCTAGTGTTCTTCTTCTATAGTTGGTCAGACACCTAAATCCAGAAAATTTGCGACTAAGAGATGTCTCCTCAGATTTCAGCAATGCCATCTCCTTCTCCTGCTCTTGAAACAAGCCACGTCGCTGAACGCCGGTCGGGAAATTTTCATCCAAGCATATGGGGAGATTACTTTCTCAAATATGCTTCTGACTCCAGCTCAAAGGTAGCATTTAAGCTAATCTTTTTCTGTTTTGGATCTCCTTCAGAAAATTTTTCTATGGTTATATTTTTTGGAAACTGAGTACATAAAAATAATTATCTTATATTACTGGGCAGCATCCCACATAATTTGGTAAAGAAAAAGAAAGGAAATTCCAGTTTAGGAACTCCATGCATGTGTCGGTCCTTACTCGATTCAAAATATTTATGTGAACCCTGTGGCATGCACAGATGGCTAAAAAATGCAGAAATGATTTTGCTTCTATCAATAAAACTAGTCATGGTGATATAATTTTTAAGAAATTTCAGTTCCTATTTATTGTGATCGATTGGGTCATAAAAGCAATATATTTCTTGCATCCTTACTAAATTTTTGTCATTTTCCTCTATTTTTAAAACTTTCAATTTCATATTATTGTAGAGTTCTCAAGACATTGCAGGGGAAAGGATTGAGAGATTAAAAGGAGAGGTGAAAAGATGTTGACAAGTGCTATGGATAAGCTTTTGCAAAAGTTGAACTTGATCGATCAAATCCAACGCTTAGGACTTGCCTACCATTTTGAAATTGAGATAGACAAGGAATTGGAACAAATCCATAGAAGCTATTTTGAATTTCACTGCGGCGATAATGATGACGACCTACACATGACTGCTCTTCTCTTTCGATTGTTGCGACAACAAGGTTATGACGTTTCATGTGGTATGTCATTTCAAATTCTCATTGATTGATCAATTAACAAAATTTTATTGCAAACACTAGTTTGATAGCCAATTTGATTGATTAGAGTAAAACACATAATATCACCAAGATGTTTAGCTTACTCCAATTTTGATTTGCTCATTCGTTCAACTTTTTTCTCTGTACAATTCTCATATTATGAGTTCTTCAAATTTTCTTGCTTTGAGAGGTGAATAGTACTTTCTTCCAGTTTCTTGGTTTAGTACGTCATTTTTCCATTGTTTCCAATTCATGTAGATATTGTGCAAGATGTTTTTCAAGGCATCTCTTGATAGTGCTTTTTCCCACATTCCATTTGGCTATACAGAAATCTTTAACAAGTTCAAGGACAACGAAGGGCATTTTAGCAAATCGCTCATTGCTGACGTGCGAGGATTGCTAAGTTTGTTTGAAGCTTGCCATGTGGGGTTTCACGGTGATGATATTTTGAATGATGCACTTGCTTTTACTGTGACTCACCTTGAATCAATTGACAAAGGAAAAGTAAGCCGTAATCTCGAGAAAGAAGTGAGTCATGCCCTAAGCCAGCCAATCCACAAGGGACTATCAAGGCTAGAGGCAAGGCATTACATTCAACTCTACCAAGAGGAGCCTTTGCACAATGAAGTCTTGCTCTCTTTGGCTAGACTCGATTTCAATTTATTGCAAAAGCAACACCAAGAGGAGCTTGGCAACATCACAAGGTTATCTTTGTGATAGCATGTCTAAATTGGCTAGATGTTCTAAGAACCCCAAATTTCCATGATTGATTCGTCCAATTTAAATTTATCCTTTGACAAAAGAAACTAAATTTGGATTGTCGTTCTAAAGTACTTTCTATATATAAACTTAAAATTCTATCAATGATACGTTTGCCATAAATATGATTTATTGGTAAATTGTAGGTGGTGGAGGGATTTAGATGGAGAGAGGAAGTTCCCATTTGCTAGAGATAGGCTTGTGGAGTTGTATTTCTGGATGTCAGGAGTTTATTTCGAGCCGAAGTACGAAGCCACTAGAGAAATACTAACCAAAATGATCGTGATTGTTTCCATATTTGATGACATGTATGATGTCTATGCCACATTGGAAGAAATAGAAGTCTTCACAGAAGCAATTGAAAGGTACAGTTGGCACTCGGATGCTTTTATAATTTACCAATTCTATATTGTAATTTGATAAATTGATAATTAGGGTCAAGTGTGATAATTTTGAACATGAACTCAGGTGGGATGTTGATGCCAAAGATGGATTGCCAAAATACATGCAAGTGTGTTATGAGACACTTCTTGATTTGTATGATGAATTTGGCAACAAATTTACTAGAAAAGGACAATCATACTGCCTCTTCTATGCAAAAGAAGTGGTAAGCCAATCTAAGATAGATCAATCAAATGCAATTTTTACTCTGTCCACTTGCAACTAAATACGGGGCTTTTGGATAAGCATGAGAGAACGTCATACATCCAAATCCATCAAATACATTAGAGTTAGACTACTGACATAGCTTTATGTTTGACAACGAATTCTTAGATGAAAAACCATCTGAAAGCATACTTTGCCGAAGCCAAATGGTTCCACCAAAACCACATGCCGACAATGGAGGAGTACATGCCCATTGCATCAACATCCATTGGCTGTGAATTGCTACTGGGGACGTCGTTTCTTGGAATGGGAGATATCGTAACAAAAAACGATTTTGACTGGTTATTATACAGCGATTCTAAGATGGTGAAGGCTTCAAAAGTAGTCGCTCGACTCATGGATGATATTGCCGGACATAAGGTACACAAAATCTATACTAGCGAACAACATTAATTATATCGATTGTCTTATATTTCTTTTTTTTATCAATAGGAGAATTCACATAATTTCCACAATAAATTTGTTTATAGTCTGAGCAAGAGAGAGGACATTCGCCATCTTCAGTGGAGTGTTTCATGAAACAATATAGAGTTACAGAGGAAGAGGCTAAGGAGGAACTCCGTAAACAAGTGGTCAATGCATGGAAGGACATGAACGAAGAGCTACGCCGTTCAAGCGCTGTTCCCAAGCTACTCCGCACGAGAATTCTTAATTTTGCACAAGTCTTCGATGTGGTGTATAATGATGAAAAAGATCACTACTCTCATGCTGGAACCAAGTTCAAAGAGCACGTGACTTCTCTGTACGTCGATCCATTGCCAATGTGATGGTTGGAAGAGCAAGTTTAATTACCTAGCGTATTTAGATTGCATTAGAAATTTTCGAGTCTGCACTGTGCACCATTGGAATTGTGTTGACACTAGATCATTGCTCTTCACCCCCCCCTTTCTCTAGGTAGATCTCAATGCAAAAAATAAGGAGTCCATAAAAAATGGCATATGAGAATGTAATAATGTTCTATATATGCCTAGTTCAGTTTCTTGATCAATGTCATATGCAAAAATTACAATATCCAACGGAACTAGAACAAAGTTTCGCATTTTTTGACAAAATAACTCATCTGTTGGTTGTATACCTGATCTTGTAATGTTTCAATCACTACACCCACGTGCTATAAACATCAACCTACTTTGCATAGTGTTTATTATATTACACTTATCTATATCATCCTTCAATGTAACTAAACAATCTTTCTTAAGTCAAAGAAGTGGGATAACCGCTAAATTAGTCATAAACTTATTTTACAGATGTCAATTGTGGCATCCCAAAATTCATGACGACCTCTAGCTACATTAAATTATATGAATAGGTGATGGAAGTACCATCAAATTATGGCCATTTAATCCATAATTTGCAATAAGATATATGGCCAAGCTTTTAAGGGATAATTATGTGATAGGAAATAAAATTCTATCATTGGTCATGTGCATCATAAATTGAAATTTATGGATTTGTGACTATAAGTTTAATGGCCTTATTATTTATGCAATTAGATATTATTTAAATGATGATTAAGATATATTATAAATAAAATAGAATAAAATAAACTTGGGCCATTTAAGTTTGGGCTTTAGGCCCAAGTGAGATGGGCCTAAAGTGGGCCATAAGCCCGGCCCATTGTCGCATGGAGGGGTAGCCGCATGGCTTCCAAGTGTCTTCGGCAAGGGAGACACTTGTCTCCTTCTTAGGGACAAGTGTCCCCCATGCAAAGAGGGGGTGCATGCAAATATATAAGCATCCAAAAGAGAAGAGAGAGAGAAGGAGAGAGAGAGAGTGGCTGGTGGAGGATTCGGCCAAAGGGAGAGAGTTGCCGAGAGAGAGTGAGGAACCGAGAGAGAAAGGGAGAAGCCGCGCGGGGGAGGAGGTCCGTTCGTCCGTCGCCGGTGTGCCGTCCGTGTGCTCGTATTTGCTCGGTCTTAGAGGCAAGTTGGGACTGATTTCCACCCCTTGCATGTGTGCCTTGCATGTGTGGTTGAATTTTGGATGTTTAGAGGTTAGCAATCGAAGTACATGAGGTTTGTTCTTGAGAATGTTTGTTGTTTTCGTGTGAACTGCTCGACCCAGAATCTTGTGAGAGCTTGCATGCATGTTTTTAGTTCGATTTTGACTTTGATATCTTCATGAAAGTTGTATCTAACATCTTTAACTACAACATACTAACATTTCGTGGAAAATTATGGATATTTGAGGGGTTAAAGTCTCATCCTACGGAGACCTCAGATCTGGAGAGTTTTTACTGACCTCTTGCTGGATTCGTGGTTGCATGTTGGTTTGTGTTGAGAATATCACTTCGATTTCTTCATGAAAGTTGTAGGAGAAATCTTAAAATACAACATACTCAAATTTTAAGTGAAATGAACAAGTATAGCCTAGTAAATCAACCAGATCTTGAAGACGATGATTCTGGTGATGTATTCCGAGATACCCGAGACTTCATGGACATAGATGATGACTATAATCTGGTTATTTGACTTAGATCTCTTCATAAAACTTGTAGAGTACATCTTGATGTATAACATATTAAAATTTCAGAGGAAACGAAAGAGAATGGGTAGGTGAAATCTCAATATTTCGGAGATGTGTACACTGGACGATGCGGTAAGGGATCCAGAAGCTTCGTGAGACTGTATAAAATAATCTAAAAATAATATGGCTTGTAAGTATTCATGAAAGATGTACGAAAGTGTCTTGCCTATAACTCGGTAAAATTTCGTAATTTTTGGAGGTCATATGGATATTTTAATCGAATTTCTTCAGCAACTGTGCATTCTGATTTTACCGAAAATGACATGCCATTTTGTGAGAATTGCGAATTTGTGTGAAATTCTATTTGGCCATACATTTTGCATGAAATTATTATCCTATTGGCTAGTTTATGACTTGCCTTAATTTTTGGGAATTTATAGATATTAAATTTAATATTTTTGAAAATAACAAAAAGCTGGAATTTAAATAAATGAAAAGGGCATGAAAAATGGATTATTTTATTGGCCATAAATTCCATTAATTTTATTTCATAAATAATTATACCATGTTGCATGTATGGTGAGGTCTTGATGTATGCATGACATTGAATTTGAGATGCATGTGTGAATTCCATGCCAAGTATGACTTGTTGGATGTCACGCCATATGCCATGCTAAATTAAGACTAAAATCGGTAAACATGGATAATGTTAAATGAGGAGATTGTTGTGGTGGATGATAATGCCCGGTGGCCTAGTGGCGTAATTCCGGAGATTCCTCGGGAGTGTCGGGATGCCCGATGGTATACGGTACGTAATTCCAGGGGAGGCCTGGTCGTATGTTGGTACATAATTCCGGAAGCCTTGTCGGAGGTCTTTGCCCGAAAGGAATGCCTCGCGATGCCAGGATTGGGGTGCGGGATGCCCGGCCAGGGAGTGTAAATGCCGGAAGCCCTGTCGGAGGTCTTTGCCCGAAGGGAATGTCTCGTGATGCCAGTTGGGATGCGAGATGCCCGGAATGTGGGGGGCCGGATGCCCGGTGGCCTGGGAGGCTGAATGCCGGAAGCCTCGGAGGTCTTTGCCCGAGGGGATGATGAAATTGATGATTTGAGGAATGGGTGATGTGGTGATCAAATTGAAAGCTAAAAGTGGAAATTAAACCATGATATGATATGCATGATGATATGCATGATGATGATGATGATATGTGATGTGAAATAATGATGATCACCCATGATAATGATGATATGCATGATGATATGCATGACGACGATGATGATGATATGTGATGTGAAATAATGATGATCACCCATGATATGATATGCATGATGATATGAATGGTGATGATGATAATATGTGATGTGATATGATGATGATCACCCATGGCATGATGATATGCATGATGATGATGATGATACATGATGATGATGATGATACATGATATGGCATGATGACATGTGTGATGTGATGATGCCATGATGATGATGACATGCGTGATGTGATGATGTCGTGATGATGATGACATGTGTGATGGGATGATGTCATGATGATGATGACATGTGTATGATATGATGATGATGGCATGTATGGTATGATGATATCACGTATATGATGATGATGACATGTGTGTAATATAATAATGTTATGATGACGCCTATATGATACACATGTATGTGTTATGATTGCGGTGATAATGCATGATGATATACACATGGCTTCAAGGTAAGTAATGCCTGAAATGCATGTATGATTTTTATGATGCATTGAGTGGTTTATTAGTCCTTTACCTGCTGAGTGATTGTACTCACCCCTTTTGGGGACCAACATTTCAGATTAGTAGATGGATTGAGCGGTTGGATATGACCGTGAGGAGGAGGATAGCAAAGGAAGGAGCTTTTAGACGCTAACGCTGACACTAATCGATAGACTTTAAGTGTACAACTGTTGGAGGGGATGTCGGCGATCCTTTGAAGTATAGCCATGCATAAGAAAACTATGGCATTGCGATGTACCGACTAAAGATGTCCATTTGCTTTATGTAAATAAAAGTATTCGACTTTAAACTTATATAAGATGTTTAGTAGGCGTGCATCTTTTTCTGAATATAGGGAATTGAGTTTGTTGGATGTGCTTTCGTATATGAATTGCGCAAGGGACCTATAAAAAAGAAGAAGTATAAACCCCCTATGTTGTAGGGACTCGCTGCAATTGAAATGGTATCAGAGTGACATGACATAGAAATAGTGAATGGTAAGCGAATTGTGGCGACCCTAATCGGATCGGGGGCCGTCGAGGGGTGCCACATCAATTCAGTCCCGAACTTTTCAATTTTTTTTTTTTTTTGGTTTAATAAGTAAGTGTTATATAAATGAAGTACAACAGCTTAGGGCATCCCCCGGCATTACAAATAGATCTAATAATTCAAAATGATGGAGGTAGGAAGTCTCCACATAGTACGACATTTGACAAGGAAGGTCTAATTTTTTGGTAAAGTGAATCTCTATCTCTTACATTTCTACGCATCTTGGCTAAAACAATATGGATGTCCGTTAATTTGTTTTGACACTATCTATGGTTGCACTCCATTCAAATGCAATATATGGTTGCTAGGAAAGACATTTTGAGGAGTCTCGCAACCAAATCTTTGTCCTTTGTTGCCCTAATCATCCATTGAAGTTTCTCATTCCATCCTCATAAAGATCGCCTAATCCCATGTTGTGCAAGCATACTTCACCAAATGCTATACATCCATTCGCACTGGAAGAATAAATGAGTTATGTTTTCTATAGCGGCCTTGGAAAAGTTACACTAGGTATGAACTGAGGTCATCCACCATGCTATAATCTTTGTTGTTGGCAGTTTATCTCTACAAATTAGCCATCCGATAAAATTGTGTTTGCTAATGCTACTACTCCAAATTAGGTTGTACCACTCCACAATTGGATCCCCATGTCTAAATTCATCATATGTATCACAACAGTACCCTAAACTATAAGGCATTGAGGTTAGGGTATGTCATAATTTGAAAAGATACCGCCAACTCCAAGCCATACGAGCCCTAATGTCAAGCTGCATAATTAGGGTACCTTTGTATTTTGTGTTGTGAATTCAAGTGCTCCAAAGGGAAGAAAATGGATGATTAATAAGGTTCCATAGGGAGCAGTTTAACAAAACTCTATTCCATATGTGCAAATTAGGCAATCCTAAGAAATGTCAAATCCTCTTCTCAATCTCATATACAGTTTGCTTTAGGTGAGCCAACTACCTGCCATGTAACCTTGTGCGATCCATGATTAGCTAGGGAAGCAGCCCATAAGAGATGTCAAATCCTCTTCTCAATCTCATATACAGTTTGCTTTGGAAGTAAGAACATTTGCATCCAAGAAGAGCAAATGGAAATAAGGACTGATTTAGTTAGTTGTAGACACCTTGCATAACTCATATGCTTCATGCCCCAACTTTCTACTTTCTCAAAGATCTTGTCAGTGAGATTCTTATAGTCTGTATGAGTGAGCCTTCTAGTAAAAAGGGGAATACCTAGGTATTTGATAGGTAGCGTACCTATGGAAAAAGGTGTATGGTCCAGTATAAGGAGCTTCTCATCCACGTTCAACCTAGAGAAAATGATTTGACATTTGTTTGGATTAAACCACAGTCCTATGAGAGCAGCGAACTCTTCAAGGGCATCTACCAGGCAAAGAAGAGAACATACATCTCCACAAGCAAATAAGAATAAGTCATCTATGAAGCATAAATGAGTAATCCTTTGCATTTTGTAACGGTAGTGATATTTGAAAGAAGACACAACAACTTTCACACTGACAATTCCATTAAAAATTTCCATAACCAGGACAAAGAGATATGGAGAAAGAGGGTCACCCTGTTGCAGCCCATTAGTGCTATTGAAATAGCCAACTTGTTCGCCACTAAATTTCACTGAAAGACTCAGGGTGTGGTGATGCGCTCGATTATCCAGTCAACCAAGTCCTATGGTGTATTTAGGGTTTTAAGGACCCTAAAGACTGCATCACTATTGACCATGTCGTAGGCCTTCATGAGATTAATATTTGTGGCTACACGTTCACCTTTGTCTCCCTTATGATAGTTGTTTAATAGTTCTTGGCACAGCAGGATATTCTCTGAGATCCATCCAGTGATGAAAGCAGTTTGGTTAAGGCCGATGATCAGAGGAAGCATACACCTTATTTATTCTGCAAGGAGTTTGGATATAATCTTGTACAGGATATTGCAGCATGAAATGGGTTTAAAATCCTTGAGGTAGGATGGATTCAGAACCTTTGGGACAAGGAAATATAGGTGGAGTTTAAAGACTTCAGCAATCTTTTCATTGAGAAAAATTCTATGATAGCTTCCTCAATGTCTTGTCCTATGATGGGCCAAGCACTTTTGTAGAAGCAACTGTTAAACCTGTCTGGACTCGCAGTTTTGAAGTAATTGAAACCCTTTAAAACTCTAAGGATATCTGACCTCTGAAGTGTTGGGAATGTAACTAGAGTTTTGACATCTTCATGAAATAAAGAAGCATACCTCTTAAAAGGAACACATGGACACCTGGAATGTCTTGTCCTATGATGGGCCAAGCACTTTTGTAGAAGCAACTGTTAAACCTGTCTGGACTCGTAGTTTTGAAGTCATTGAAACCCTTTAAAACTCTAAGGATATCTGACCTCTGAAGTGTTGGGAATGTAACTAGAGTTTTGACATCTTCATGAAATAAAGAAGCATACCTCTTAAAAGGAACACATGGACACCTGGAGTTACCAAGAAGGTGCCAGTAATATAATATGATTGCATTCCTTAGAGCACCCTCCTTGGTAATTATGGAGCCATCCTCGAGTTGGAGATGATTTATCCTGATTTGGGCACTTCTTCGCATCATGAAAACCTCGTTATTGTTATCAGCCTCCTTGAGCCAAAGATTTCTAGATTTATGTTTGAGCAAAACTTCTTCGTGTTTACTAAGAGCAAGAAAATCCTCCAATTGTGTATTTTCTTTAGCCCGACAAATGGGATTATAAGGGTCAGTCACAAGCTTTTGTTGAATTCGCTGAAGGCTTTCCTTAGCTTACTTAACCTTTGAGTGTAAGTCACCAAACTGAGATCTATTCAGGCCCCTAAGTTGCTATTTCATTGGCTTGAGCTTCATCACCACCCTGAACATTCTTGAACCTCTTACTTCTTATTGCCAGCCAGTGGAGACCATTGTCAGGAAAATGGGGCTGGTAGTCCAGAAATTGAAGAATTACAAAGAAGATTTCCTTTTCCTATATGTGGTGTCCAATTGCACCAAACGTGGGGAGTGGTCTGACACCCCAGGAAGTAAGAGTTCAATTGAATAGTGGTTGTACTTTTTTTGCCATTCTGCATTGATTAGGACTCTGTCAATTCTGCTTGCTCTAAGATTTTCCCCAGGGCTTTTCTTTGTCCATGTGAAGAAAGGGCCTATAGATGGAGGTTCAATCAGTGCTAGCTCCTCAATCATGTTGTTCAACTCCTCCATATCTGAAGTCCAACAAACAGTGGATCCAATCCTTTCACTAATGTCCCTAGTTTCATTAAAATCCCCCATAAGAAACTGTTAAAAAATGATCCATTTTTGGAAAGATCTAGACTACACCAGAATTAATGGAGAAAGAAAAAATGGCAGCAATAATTTTTCCAAGACAAAGTTGAAGATTCTCGTAGAGAAATTTTTAGTACATGTGCATGCAAGAAAAAGTCAAGAAAACCCTCAAATGTTAAAGAAGTTTCTGGTACGTGGGCAGCAAGACCATGGTGGAAGCAAAAGGCAAAAGAAAAGTCAACAAAAGCTACTGAGATTAGAAAAATGAAGAAAAATAGAGAAGCCACCAGAAGATCCGAAGAAGCCAAACGAGCAAGAGATAAAAAAGCAAGTTTGTAATTTTATATTAATTTTTGTACAATGTTGGTTGTGTAAGGTGGTGAACTCACGCCTATAAATAGGAGTTGAGGTCTGTGTTTTATGTAGCATAAAACCAGCAATACTCCTTCCTTTGTAATACGAATTTTCATAATAAAAGTTTTTTTTTTACCCATACTCCCTTGCATTATAGTCCATTTTTATTCACACATACACACTTGCACACACACGCTTCCGCAAAAACATCCAACAGAAACCAAGGCATGTTTCTAGTATGTCTGGTAGAGAAAGTTGATATATTGCGCCATTATATCCTCATTCAACTTTAGAGTTGGCAGAAAGTAAAAAAGGATCCAACCCAGGTTTTTCAATGAGACAATGTATGACTTGAGCAGAAACTTCCAACATAGTTAGGCTAGGAATGGACGGCTTCCATAAGATCCAAATTCACCCTAGGCTGCTACACATATAGTTATGAGTATATTTCTAGTCGCGAAAGCTACTATCAACAACAAAACCAGCATTCTCTTCTTTAATTTTGTGCTCAATCAAAATAAGAATTTGGGGATCTTGGGATAGAGCAAAGTCCACCAATTCCCTTCTTTTGGGGCTGCGATTAAGGCCCCTCACATTCCAAGAGGCAATGTTCATAAATCAGGAGGCTCTGTTACATCCCTCGAAAACCCCATTACATCCACCACTTCCAAAAGAGCAAATCTATTCTAAGAAGACATTAAATTGGAAGCATCTCTATTTCTACTGATTGAGTCATAATCCTTGCTACCAATTAGTTGTGAGGAGGAAGGATCAGATAGTACAAAAGGAGGGCCAGTTGTTTGGGTGACCAAGGAGTTAATAGCTTCCTTTAAGGTGGGAGTTGGCCTAAAAAAGCTAGAAGTAATCCGTGCAACTTCTCCATTTGTTTTCGGCTCTTGTTGGCTAGAGACCAAGTTAGGAGGGCAGCAGATTTTTGGTTCTTAGTAACCCACATTTCTTTGCTTCTACCAATACAGTCTTTGTGACCAAAGCAATTACACTTCTTGCACCTCAAAGGCACCCAGTTGTAGTGCACCATGGCCTCAAAAATTTCACCATTACCCATGTTGATATCATTTTTTTTTTTTTTTGGGAATGTGCTATCAATGTTTATGAGGATGCATACCTTCGCATAGGATAACCACCGTTTTTGTTCAGTGGCTATATCAATGTACAAAGGTATTCCAAGAACATTACAGGCATAACTTAGACCTGTTTTGCTCCAAAAAACATAAGGAACATTACAAAGCCGAACCCAGATAGGCACAGAAGTGATCTTTTTCTTTCTCTAATCTAATAAGGGGGTGCCACTTTTGCATAAACATAGTTTTCCCTGCAATGTCCCAGACCCTAACCTCCATAACTTCCACCATTTTTGCAACATTTGAGAAGCGAAAGAAGAAGAAACCATCCTCCGTGGCAGTACTATCTAGAAGATTCTCTTTGCCCCATAATTTCTCAATAACTCCTCTGACTAAGCAAAAGGATGCATTGGCAGCAAGGAAGTATCCAACAAAGCAGTTTTGGAAATGTGATTTTCCCTCGTCTCTAGCCTTGGGGGGAGGAATTGCGAAAAGTTTATTTCCATTCTTGATAGGTGGGTGAAAATCTAGTTGAACAGACTGCAAGGTTGCCCATAGTAATATCTTTCCAATACACATCTAAAGTAGCAATTGCAATAGCTTTTTGATGGTGAGCAATGGCAGGTTCTCACGCTATATCAGTTTTTGAAGTACAAATGCTAGCCCCATCATCAATATCAGCAAATTTCCCACCACCAAAAACAGCCTCATCATCACATGTGTGTTTACTGACAGAACAATTATCCGCAGCCAAAGCATCATCATCACAACTAGGGAGAGCGATACGAGTTGTACTTAGAAAGCTTGTATCCTTGTCAGCTTGGGTTCCTGCATTTAGTTCCTCCTTCTTCGAGCAGAAGAGGCTGTTCTTTATTTCGGCGGAAATAACATCTAGTTCCAAGGTGATTGAAGGTGTGGCTTTCCGACTACTACTTTTTCTACGCCGTGTACTTAGCACATTGTCGAAATAAAACCCAGCGAGATGGGTTGAAGCCTATGGGCAGAAGGGGCTGGGTTGATATGATTAAGAACTTGGACCATGAACTTTGATGCGCTGACTCAAGACCTTGACCTCAACCCTCACCCCACCTAGAAGAGCAAACCCATAGCCGAAAGGCTACTTAGATTCAGCTATTGAACGCTTGCTATGCGCACTTGATTAAGCCAAAAAAGTGAACATTAGGGAGCGATTTCAGTTCTGGTTTTGGGGAGGAAATGGAGAATGGCTACGGAGATGGAGCAGAGCTGAGAGTAAAGACTATGGTGGCGGAAGTCCTGGGAGGTAGAGGATTGGAAACTGAAATTTGGTAAGGGTCGGCTTAAGCTAGAGGATGGAGAAAGGGTGGAAGATAAGGAAGGGTAGAGGGAAAGTGGCAGCGACAGGAGGAGGGACGAAGGAGAACGCTAAGATGGCAACTCATGCCATCCTCAAGAGCGGCAACACCCAGCCCAGTCCATCACCTAGCTCAGGAGTTCTCACATGAAATTTGTTGAACACTTTCTATGCATACTCGGTTTAGCCCAAAGGAGAGCACGTGAGAGCGATTCCGAATCTCGTTTAGGGGAGGACAAAAGAGGGTCTACGGAGATGGAAAAGAGCTATCTGTAGACAGTAGTGGCGGAGGGCTATGGATGGAGGTGGACTGGATACTGAAAATGTGTAAGGTTCGATCTAGGGCAGGGGATGAAGAAAGAGGGTGGAGACGGATGGTGGAGGAGAAAAGCGGCACCCAAGAGAGCTACATTTTTTGTGAGGGAACCTTGAATCAAGAGAGACTTGAGAAGTGGTGCCACCCTCAGAATCCAACCATGTTAGTTCAAAGGTAGAGGGGGAGGGAGGCGAGCGACGGGGAGATTTTTCTTTTTTTTTTTCTTTTTGAATGAAAGAGACTCAACTTTTCAATTTTATCAAATATAATCCTAAATTTTTGCGCGAAATTCAAATATAGTCATTCCGATTGATATGACATCTAGTTATCGCCAATCATCTTACGTGTCATATGAATGTTGACAACTTTATTAGAAATGACGTCCTATGTGGATTGCCATGTTAGAGATTGCCACATACAATTGGTATGAATGATCACATTAGTAGAATTGAAAAGTTTAGAATTTAATTGATGTCTGAAAAATATATTTAGGACTAAATTGATATTTTATGTCATAAAAATATAGCCCTATTACACCATATCTTTTACAAGGACGTTTCTTAATCCTACTTTTTGTTCTTCATGACGGAGCAATTTGCGCTCTACGAAACCTAGGTTCAGAGCTCGATGGAAAATGAAATATGTTTAGAATTTAATGAAAAAAAATGATAAGCACGATGGTTTCAAATTCCTGATCAACCAAAAACCTAATAAGTTGTAGTTAGTGATTGGATGGGTGGTTTGGGCTAGACGAGTTTGCGGTCCCGCACAAAAAATAACTACAGTTTTGAGAGGATATGCATGCAAACTTAACTAATCAAATTGCTAAAATATACTTTCAATAAAACACAACATTATCTGGAAAACTTCATCAGATTCTCAACAAAACCAAAAAGAAAAACACAAAGGTATAAAGAAATTTTATTGTTTATAAACAAACAAATCCTTGTGTGATCTAAGATTTTAAAACATCACATAATATATTCCCTATCTTGTAATTTCTGGCAAGACATTGATTGCATAAACAAATTTCCAAAGTACATGCAAATGTTCTACAAAGCACTTGTCTATGTCTACATTGAATTGAAGATGTATTGGCTTGCACAGGAAGATCATACTGCTTGTACTGTGCAAAAGAAGAGGTAGGGAAAATTGTCTAAAAAGTCATAAACCTATTGCATTTTTGCTACTTTAATCATAACTTTTTTGATTTTGCAAATTCAATTCTAAACTTTTTAACTTTTTGCCAATTGAGTCTATTTAGCCAATTTTGATTGGAAATTGCTAACATAGATGGTCGTGCTAATGTGGCACTTTTTAAATAATATTTTATAATATTTGGAATTTTTATGCTATTTTCTTCTTCTTCTTTTTTTTTTTTTTTTTTTTTAGGGGTTTTGGACCTAGGGTTGGCCTTCAAAGAAATTGTAATCTTTCATTTTTGCTAATTGAATCATAAACATTTTTACTTTTTGCCAATTGAGTCATAAATATTTTCACTTTTTGTCAATTGAGTTCATTCAACCAATTTTAGCTGAAAATTGCTAACATGGATGACGGACGCTAACGTAACACTTTTTTAATAATACTTTGAATTTTTATGGTATTTTATTTTTTGTACTTTTTTTTTTGGGGTTTTGGATCTAGGGTTGACAAAGGTTGCTGACCAACCCTCGCCAGATCTAGCCAAGTGATTATTGGCAAAAGCGCGAAAGGTTTAGAACTTTTGGACAATTTTCCTGATCGTACCATGTAGCCTGGTTGGGCGCAGCAATGAGAGTTGAACCCTTGCATTTTACAATCTTCATCTCTTCCTTCTTCTTTTTATTTATAATAATTTAATTTAATTAATATTTAAATTAAAAT
Organism: Eucalyptus viminalis; assembly: GCA_014182385.1. NCBI lineage: Eukaryota > Viridiplantae > Streptophyta > Magnoliopsida > Myrtales > Myrtaceae > Eucalyptus > Eucalyptus viminalis. The sequence goes on along the minus strand of CM024532.1, from coordinate 28,491,888 downwards.
TAAAAAAAAAAAGAGGCAAAACAATGTCGTTTTGGCTCTTCTTTGCTAACTCAGCTCACCGACGAGCCATGTAGGTGAATTATATTATTAAAAAATTGCCACATGGGATTTTCGGCTAGATTTGTCGAACTTGGCACTCATGTGTCCCAATTTTCGAAAAAAAGTGACATTTAAGTATACCTTCCATAATTTTTTACACTTAAGTGTGCCTCATGCCAAGTTTTGACACTTGCGTTGTACTTTTGCCACTAGTTTTGTGATTGATATTTTTGGAATATTGTGACTTGTTGTAGCTGAGGTTAATTCATGTTAGTTAGTTGACTTTTGGAGAATATATTGATCTGAGAAATGTTTAATTATTAGTGAGTTGTTGTTTCTCCCCAACAAAATTGACATAAGGTGCTTTCATCCTAGTCCACAATGAACGTGATTGCTCATAACAACCTATGAAATCAAAGTTGAGAAAAACCTCAACTATATTTTGAAGTTGACTAAACTATCCATGATTTATACTGATAAATGCAAAAATTGTCTGTATTTTAGGTTGTTATAAAAGAAGACCCAGGCATCGAAAAGAGAGATTTATAATTCATTATTGCAAATTTCGAGAGAGTTCTATATCATTTTGAATTTTCTTTTGTGAGCTTTAATATTGTAATATTAGAAAAGTGTTGCTAGTAGGCGTGAATAGTGAGGTCAATCTACTTGGATATAAGCAACACCAGTTTCAAAGAGAAGTGTGTGAATATATGTAGCGTCAACAATTGTAACTTCTCAACATTTTATTAGTGGAATTCAACTAGTGGCATATTAGTCTAAGAGAGTGGAGGTAGGCTTATATTAAGCTAAACCACTATAAGCTCTTATGCATTGTTCTATGTCTATTTGCTCTTATTTATTTATCATTTGATAAAAACATTGCCCTATGCTGTTGGATATAATTAAAACTTGCTTTATCAACACTTCGGTCACAATTACTTTAAACTCAGCACATCTAATTCCACAATATCTTGTCAAATTTTTTAAATCACCTATTCACCCGCTTGAGGTGATACCATTAGCCAAGCTCAATTTGTATCAAAGCCTAGTACTCACTATGTTGAAATATTTATTTCTGAGCTAATGATATATTATGGCTAGAACTCTCGAACTAGATATTATTAAAGGATAGAGTACGACTAGACCTCCCTACTTTGATGGGATCGATTGTGATTTCTAAAAGAACAAAATGAAAAAACCTTCATCGGATGCATAGATCCTTTGATGTGGGATGTAGTCTGAAATGGAGTGAACGTTACATCAAGTGCAACTACTACACGTGCATCCTCAAATATAGGAGAAACAAATGACAACATAACTCCTATACCTGCAATTACTCCAATGGAGTTGGGTTAAAGAGACGTTTTAGATGCCAAAACTCTTTATTCTCTTTACAATGCATGATAGGCTCTCTATTGTTTCTTAATGCTTCTAGACATAATATTATTTTAAGTGTATGCATGTGTCACACCCCAAACCTCGAGCATGTTCACATCCCTCGTCGATAGAAAGTGACGTTCCCAAGATGATCGCCGAGCCATTTATTTTTATTGTACATGTAGAAGCGAATTACTAATCCCCTGACCACAAGAAATATGTGATAGAAAAGTAGGAAACAATTTTATTACAAGCCACACTTTCATAAACAAACTAGTTTATAAACCAAGGCCAACTCTAAGGTCTATGTATAGGAGATCTATCTCCAAAAAAAACTACTGAGCCATCCATACTCCTGACTCTTCTGCCTCAAGCTCCAGATTCTTCACACTAGGGATCTGAAAATGGTTATATAATAACCAGTGAGATATAAATCTCAGCGAGTCATTCCCTAAGCCCTGGTTAGTACACCAACTCGACTCAGGATATCTCTTCAAAACCACTCCACAAACAACCAACGACCCACAACTAACAACCAACAATCCATAGTCGGTTCACATGCAACCTTATTTGGTATGCCATACCTTACATGTTGAATCTTAGCATAATACACGCAATGTACATGGCCATTAGATGATGCAGTTCATCAAACACATGTGAGTTGCGTCACAAGCGATCTCACCTAGCAATTGCCACACCCTGCACGTTATTGATTCATGCATGTGTGTCATAAATAATGTGCTCAACTCATGCATGACTCGAACCAAAGATGCCATGATTCTCATGCGTTCTTACACATTAGCATAGTTCAAAAACATAATGCATATAATCAATGCACACAACAATTGAAACGCCTCACTCAACTCAATCAATCATAGGGGTCTTGATTATAAGGCCAAACCATTATAACACGTCCTATATCGTGCTACATAGTTTTGTCTCAAAATCAGGTGCATCAAACTCAATCAATCATGCATTCCAATTGTTAATTTCACCCCTCTAGGGCACAGCCAACTCCCAAGTTCGGCGGTCAACTAGCGTAGCCAGGCAACGTCTCTTCCCTATTGAGCACAGTTACGTCTTTCAAAGACGGCTTTCCTGAAGGAGCGTAGGTCTAAAATCTACTGCGACCCGCTACCCTAATGCATAGGTAACCTGAAAAGGGATTTAGAATCTCGCACACATGCACACACTGAATAAAATATTAGGTTGAGAAGAAATAAGATAGAGAAGAGAACTGATCATACTTCTATATGTCTTTTAGTCTACTTTCTTTCCATCTTCATTCTTGTTGAGTTTGGAAGAACTTGACATAGGAGTATCAGTCTTCTTACAGTTTTATATTCCAAACTTCTTGATGACATCTGTCGCGACCTACCCTCGGGGGGAGGGAACAGGTTTAGGGGTATTGCCTAAAGGAAGGGACTAAGGCCCATGATCAGGTGCGGGCTCTCCCAAGCCCATACCCCGCGTGACATTGGAATATTCTTTAGAAATTCTGCATAAAATGAGTTGCCACTAGCCTATTGGGGTCGGCTAGAAACCAAGTGAGGCATGGGAGCGTGCCTCACTTTCTACGCAACCAGAGAATCTAGGTTCGGGGAGCACTTTTTACACTAATTAACCAATTAGTGCCCTTTCGGTACCTAATCTTGTTCATTTTAACAAAAAGATTTTTCATAGGCAGTTTGAATTGATTTTATACTTATCCACTAACATATGAGGTGATCATGCGGGTGCGCAATCATTAAAGTAAACATCATAATTATCAAGATTCTAATTGCCATAAAATTAAACACATGCAATCAAAAGTAATTAGATTTACAAATTAAACATGCAACATAATCAATATACGAGCGCATAAAAGTCTAATTACGCTAAAATAGCAATACATGGCAAGTCCTAATCAAAGCCCATCATTTTTGGATTTTCGAAATTTTTAAATTTTTTAAATTTTTAATTAATTAATTCTTTTAATTTTTTTTAAATAAAAATAACTAATTTCTAATTTTTAAATATATTATTTTTTTTTTTGTTTTCGAAATTTTTTTAAAATTTTTAAAATTTTTAATTAATTTTTTTAAAATAAAAATAACTAATTTCTAATTTTTAAATATTTTTTTGTTTTCGAAATTGTTTTAAAATTATTTAAAATTATTTAAATTTTTTTAGTTAATTTTTTTAATTAATTTAAAAAAAATAATAATAAAAATAACTAATTTCTAATTTTTAAATAATATTTTTTTTTTTGGATTTTCGAAATTGTTTTTTTTTTAATATTAAAAAATGGACCGGGGACCGGTCCGGTCCAACCCGACCCGGGTTCGGTCCGGTCGGCGTTGATCGGGTCCGGTCTCCGACCGGACCCGGGTTCGGTTCGGTTAGGAGCAGGTGGGCCCGAATCGCGGGTCCAACCCAAGAGGTCCCCTCTTCTCTTTTTAAAAGAAACTAAACCTATAAGCCCAAACTTAAACAGCCCAAACCTACAAGCCCAAAACAAAACATGAGCCCATATGCAATAATAACCTAAATCCGGCCCGAATTAATTAAAAGAACATACCTGGTTTTGGGCCGAAACCCTACCCGATGGAGCTTTCGCCTGAGCCGGCCAAGACCCGGTTCGTCCCACCTCTCTCCTACTGTGTTGCGGCGGCGAAGGGGGATGGTCGAGACACCGAACGATGGTTCTGTGTTGACGGTGGCGGCAAAGCGGCGGGTGGCGAAGGCGATGCGGTGGCGGCAACGGCGTCGGCTTGGAGGACGGAGCAACGAGGCGCGGCGGCGGGGACGGCGGCGCGAGCTGGAGTGCGACCGCGGGTCGTCCGGTCGCGGCGTCGATTGGCGAGGCCACGGGAGTAGACGGGTCGCGGTGTCGGCCGAGCACGGGCCGTGGGAGCAGATGGGTCGCGGCGTCGGCCGGCGTGAAGCCCGATGTTTACGGGCGTCGCGGGTCGATCGGGTCGCGATCGTTGAAGCTTCGGCACGGGGGGCTCGCGAGGATCTGGTGAAGGCGAGCGCCCGGAGTTGGACAGGGCGAAGGCGTGGTGGCTCGGACGGCGTCAAGTTGTCACGGGCGGAGGCGAGCGCAATTGGTCGGGCGGTAGCAAGCAAAGGCCGCAAGTCTTCTCCGACTTCCTCTCCTTCTCCCTCGCCCCTGCTCGAGGTTTCTCCCTGTTCTTCCTCCGAATTCTCTTCGCTCGATTGGCGTCGGGAGCTGCGGCGACGAGTACGATGAGTCGACGCTCGGAGGGCAACGGCGGCGTCGCAGGGGGTAGCGGTGGCGCGGCGAGGGCTGCCACCACGACTCCTCCTTCCCTGTGCTTCTTTTTCGTTTTTCTTTATCCGGTTTTTCTCTGTTTCTCTTCTCTGTTTCTCTTCGTGCTCGGTTGGTGTCGGGAGCTGTAGCGTTGGGCACTAGGGGTCGACGCTCGGAGGGCAGCGGCGGCGTTGCAGCTTCGGGCTGCAGGCGTCGCAAGGGGTAGCGGTGGCGCGGCGAGGGCTGCCACCACGACTCCTCCTCCCCAGTGTTTCTTTCTTCTCGTTTTTCTTTTTTCTATTTTCGTGCTCCGTTCCCCTGTTCTCTCTCGATCTCTGCTTCTTTTTTTCTCCTGTTTTTCTCCCTTTTCTGGTGCAGATCCCCCCTGCTTCTCTTCGCGTGCGCGCGAATCAGCTCAGTGTGCGTCCGAATCGGCTCCCCCAACCCGCTGACCTGCCGGCGAGATGATGCTGTCTCCTCTGCCCCTCCAGCCCTGCTTTCGGCTTCACCATTTACCCAAGCCGACAGCTACTTTCTACTTCGCTAGTTCCCCGCGCAGTAGGCGACTGAAGGAGAAGACAAGGAGGTGGGCCGGGCCAGAGGGAAAAAGAGAGTTGGGCTGCGCGAAGGGGAAGAAAAGAAAAAGAAAAAGTAAATGGGAGGGTTGGGCTTAGGCCCACGCAGGAAAAAATAAAAGGAAAAAAGGGGCCGGGTCGGGCCAAGGCCGGATCCGACCCGACCCGGACCTCACAACTTTTTTCTTTTTTTAAAAGAAATTAATAGCTAAATTTTTTGATTTTGATTTTTGATTTTTTTTTATACTATTTGAAAGATAAAAAACTAGGTGTCAACAACATCTTTGGCATATTTCTCTTGATAGATGAAGATTTCTTTCTTTGATTGTCTAACTTGTAAAGCTAGAAAATGTTAACTCACTTGTCATGCTCATTTTGAATTCTTCCTACATAGACTTTGAAAATTTCTTACACATACTTGCATTAGAAGAGCCAAAAATGATATCATCTACATATATTTGAACGAGTAAAGGTCTTTTTCTTCCTTTTTTGACAAATAGAGTTGTGTCAAGCATCATTGTCTAAGACTTCTTTTCCTTTATTAGATGCAAAAGTTGCCTTCAGTTTAATTTATTTTTGAACAACATCTCATTCTAGAGGATCTCTGAATTTTAGGAATGCCTTCATTTTATTTTTCCACACACTGTATTTTTTTTCCATCAAAATAAAGGGGCCTATAGTTGTTTTGCCTTTCCACGAGTCCTGGTGCTAAAATGTTAGCCATAAAAAATCTTTAACTTAAAAGTAAAAACACTTTAACAGATGAGCACATGGTTTTGATACCAATTGATAATGCTAGTAGCAACATCTAGATGGGGGTAAATAGGTGTTCAAAAGAAATTTTGATAAATAAATGAGGAATAAAATAAATTTCAAACAAACTTTGAGTAACGAACAGAGTCGCCACCAAACTTCTGGTGAATGTTCATAAAGAGATAATAGATGGAACTAATTTTTGAAATTCCTATAAGAATGCAATGGACTTAAATAAGAAGAGTTAAAGGAAGAGAAGATTGCACACAAAATTTATAGTGGTTTGACTTAGATCAAGTCTACGTCTACTCTCCCATGCTGACAGCCTTCTTATTAGAATTCATTATAGCATCAACAAAGGAATTTCTTCTGATCAATCCGTTGGACATAATCGATTAAGAAGATCTTGTAGCCATTTGAAAATTGAGATGGAAAATCCATTGATTCTTGTCGTCTATACAATTAGAATCTAGGTTTCCATACATAGATGCTTCCCATAAAGGAACTTGTCTTCAAGATTGATTTCATCAATTTGTGATTGATTCCATCAATGTATTTATAGAGGGAAAGTGAAATCTTTCACCAAAGAGCTAGATGTTGTTGAATAAAGTCCTAATAAGTTCATCTTGAATCCTTGTCACAATATCAATAAATCTAAGTTTGATTTCATCCTCATTCTAGACACGATTTCAATCTAAATTTTGTTAGAGTTGGAAATATTAAATGAATAGATTTTGGCAAAAGTCTTCGATATAACGTCAGAAGCATTTTGTTCTTCAAAATAAGAGTAAGAACTAGAAAGTTTTGTCAACTTCAAAGCTTGATAAGAGTTTTCTTAACAAACTAAACCCTAATTCCTTGAGAATAGAGAGAGATGGTTTGAAACATGGAGAGAAAGAAAGATAGGGAATATATTTTTTCTTTTCGTCTGGGCTAGGTAATTACTAATTGGATAGACATCTCGTGTGTTATAATGAGAGAGCCCCATAATGTTGAGTGGTCCCTATTTCATCATTGATCATTGGGAGTTGCTCGGGATTTCTTTGTCTAATTTTTCCTTTATATCTCCATGCAAGATACCATTGTAGCGTGGCATTAAATGCACATTCAATGAAAAACGTTTTTTTTTTCTTTTGGTCGTAATGAAAAACGCTTTTCATTTAGCAACTTCCGCTTAAACTTTGAACGACCGGACCACGTGGATCCATACTTGAAGGAAATATCAAAAACATATCTTAATGACCACTTACCTAACCCAATTTTTTGCAGATGACATTCACGTGCCTCTAAATAGAACCCTATATTGAGAAGACCAATTTGCCTAACAAACACTTTATCATTTCTTGCTTATGGATTGAAAGGTTAGTGTTTTAGTTGTTTTTTAGTATTATGGATGGGTGTGAGAGCTTAGGATTTAGGGATGGACATTTTGGAAAGAAAACGATATTTTCATTAAAAAAAAAACACTTAGATAATTGATATGTATGTGTAAAGTGGTCTTCAAAGTAAAATTCGTATCTATTTGGTTTTTTTTTTTTTTTTTTTTGCAGTAATAATAAGAAAGCGATTTTTGAATGAAAGGCGAGTTATCCTCTTGATATTTTTCCTCATTAGAAGTTAAAGGGGTTATATTGGACAAGAAAATGATCAAATAAGACGGGGAGCAAACGTTCAGAAATTTGAGTGATTACCTTAAATTATTTAAGTGTATGCACATCATATTATGCCCATGAATGTTGGCCTCTTGCCATCCTGCATGCATCAAAACGAGTAGGGAACACGACAAATTGCAACCATGCCCTCGTCACGGCAAAAGGCTGTTACTATGTTTTCTTTTTTCGGTGGAAAGGCTGCTTCTAATTTGTTCGGTTCTTGCTAGAACAAAATCCCAAAGAGAACCCATTCCTCTCAAGTTTTGAAATCCTCAACCTAATTATTCAGTGTGGGCCAAAAAAATTACTTAAATAGTTATTTGTAGCCAGGGATAAAAAAAAAAAAAACTATTTATTTTCTGTCAATTATGAATCCATGCCAAAAGTCCATAAATATGTAACGACGATAAAGGGCAGCGAACAAGATAAAGGAAGCTAAGCTGCAGCATACTGAAGGTGGCTCTCCCTCTAACCATGGATCAGATTCTTTGCATGAATGGAGGAGAAGGAAAAGCTAGTTATGCCCAGAATTCCTTCGTCCAGGTCTCTCTCTCTCTCGCTCTCTCTCTCTCGAACTAGATGGAATCCTCCGCATGCATCTTTCTCAGATTAATTGCTTTGTTCTGTTAAATGTGGTGAATGGCTAAGGGTCTCATGCATGAAGTAGTGGTCCAATGGCTCTCACTCAACAAGTCATTTTCTCCACCGGCCTGTCAATAACACATGTTCTGCAAACAACTTTATTTCCATCCGAACCGAATAATAGAATAGTCTTCTTCCCTATCTCATATGCTGTCTTGCTCTCGAGATAGCACCACGCGCCCATCTATTGGAGTGCTGATTACACTAATCAAATCTCCTCTCTACCCTCATATTTTCATCGGCCGCTGATGCCGCCAGTTGTCACCGCATGCCATCCTCCACTGCTGCCGACTTATAATTTAGATTGGTGTCGCTTGCGGTCATGCTTGCTGGCACCATCCTTATCCCTTTTCAACTAGTTCCCTCTGCAGCCCATACAGCATGGCCGTGATCATGACCTCCATTGCTGTCAAGGTCTCGGCTAGCTTGGCATCACCTTCAAGATCTATATGATGATGGAGACTGCACCGAGCCTCCAAACACAATTATCTCACGTGCTGCCCAGATGATCGTCTAGTACATAATCATTCCTATTCACTCCAAACACCCGAGCCACCAGTTGTAGGATTTTTATTTATTTATTTATTTTAATTCACACCTCACAGGTATAACGCACCTGCAAGAGGTTAATTTTTTTCCCATAAAACCTTATAAGAGGTTGGTTTAACTGCAAAAGAAAACTGGAGATTCAAAACATGCACGTTATTGGTTTTGATTCTATAATTACTTCTTTTCCATGCGCACAAACACAGGAACAGGTTATGTCCAAGGCAAAGCCTGTCTTGCAAGAAACCCTAAGAGAGCTCTATCTAGAGAGCTTCCCTGAATGCTTGAAACTGGCAGATCTGGGATGTTCTTCAGGTCCCAACACACTACTATTGTTAAGGGAAATAATCGATTCCATCGATGCGATATGTAAGCAACTAAATAAGAAGGAACCCTTGTTCCAAATGTTCCTAAACGATCTCTTCCGTAATGATTTCAATACCATATTTAGATCAATCCCGAGCTTTTATGAGGAGTTGAGGAGAGAGAAGGGAGGAAATTTTGGGCCTTGTTTCATAGCAGCAATGCCCGGGAATTTCTATGGGAGGTTGTTCCCTAACCGTTCTCTTCATTTCATACATTCTTCATATGGTGTCCACTGGCGCTCTCAGGTTAGTGATTACTGATATTTAGCCTCCACATGAGTTCACGTTGGATTGATTTATTCACTCTTCTTTATTTGATTCATGCAAATCATGTTACTTCTGCACCTTATCAGGTGCCCGGTAACTTCGTCAGTGAGTTTGGATCGCCCTTAAATAAAGGCAATATTTATCTGGCAAGGACAAGCCCCAAGAGCGTACTCGAGGCATACTTGGACCTTTTCAAGAGGGATATGACTTTGTTCCTCATGTCTCGTTCGGAAGAGTTAGTCCCTGAAGGTCGTATGGTGCTCACAATGATCGGCAGAGATGCGAGCATCAATTTGCCTGACGATCAAGTCTCTAGTATATTGGAACTGCTGGGAATGACAGTGAGCGATATGGTCCAAGAGGTCTCATTATCTGCTATCTCTCTGTGTGCTCGTGCATAGATGCGTACTTGTGTGCGGGCCTATTTAATGCATGTGGGTGAATTATTTTGCGTAAGAATTTCTCTGGTTAATTGGCGTGGCCCGGAATGACTCTGCTTCAAACAATTGCTGGTAAAAAGAAGATTAGGAGAGTATCATTTCACTTTGTTACAAATGGCAACTTCCCATGAGGTTAATTATATTGACAGCCCAATTTCCATAGAAAAAACTTACAATTAAGTCCCTATGACAGGAATTTTAAGAACTTTACCTGAATCTTGAAAAAATAAAGGCAATATAATATGATTTGTCTTTTAGTTCTGTCTGTTATTCTGCAATAATTGTTTTATGTTTAGCGCTTTCTTCTCAACAGGAATTTTTCTGTTTTTTCTGTTAAAAGGGTCTAATCGAAGAGGAAAAACTAGATAATTGCAACATGCCCTGTTACTTACCTACTCCCGAAGAAGTTAGGCATGTGATTCAAGAGGAGGGCTCATTTCACATAACCAGATTCGAAACGTTTAAAGTCAACTGGGACGCTGAAATGGGTGATGGTGATGTACAACTGAGGGGCAAATATGTGGCAGCAAGCATAAGGGCAATCGCAGAGCCCATCCTGGCAATGCATTTTGGAGAAGAAGTCATGGATGTCTTGTTTGAGAGGTTTGCAAGGAAAGTTTCACAGTACACAGAACTACATAAAGGAGAATATTTCAACATCCTAGTTTCAATCAAGAACAGATGAATACCATGCCTTGTGCAATCCATCTTTTAGCCCTTAACTTGAGGGAAAGCAATGTCGAACATATATAGAGATGAGTGTCATGGAGCAAGCGAACTTGTTTTGGGTGAGTGCACAAAACATTTTTTAGTTGCTATCAAGCTTCTGAAATCAATTTGGTTCTTATTGTATATACTGGTATATTCGAGCTTCGTGGAGTCAATTCCCCTTGGAATTCACTTCATTGTTCAATCAAGGAAACCGGTTCATCAGTTTTTCTTCTTTTTTTTGGTCTTAACGGTTCATCAGTTGACTGGGCGGCATTGCATAGAAATAGTAGCAAGTACCTTGAGCTTTTGATGCTACGGTGGTATGACTGGTATTTGATGTATTTCTTGACATCCAAAGATCCAAGGGCTCGAACCAAAAAGTGCAGCTTTAAGCATGAACTTTACCAGTTCACTATTCCAAGATGACCCTTCCATGTGCCTTAAATGAAGAAGAAATACAATGGAACAATGGATATTTGTTAAGATCCTTTTACGTCAGTCACCCACAATTCATTTCTCTTATTCTTTCAAATTTTTTGTGTAATTATTAGTCACAATCAATTTGGAGGGACATATACTTTTGATTTATTAATTTATTTAATTTTGTAAGATATTAATATTTCCGACTTTCTTTTAATAGCGAAACATCTAAAATTATTTAAATATACGAATATTGATAGTGCCATTGTAAATTATTTGTTTTATAATTTTTTGAGATTAAATCACCCTATTTCATTTAAAATGTTAAAGAGAAAGTCATAAGTCTAAGTCTGAAGTACTAAATAAGTGTCACATGGAATGGGCTATACTTATACTTAGGTAAAAGAATCTTATAAACTGATTTGATGGGTCAAGCGAACATCTTTTACTTATAAACCGTAGGACCACGATGCGCCTTACACATCATGTTGAGGAGTTTGATCCTCATGCTAGAGACCAGTCCTCCGCCTGTGATTGTTAGAATGACTACGAAGAGCCTCCCTTCTAATGATTAGTCCTCATGCTAAAGCTCAGTCTTCACCCCCTTTCAACCAGCCATAGGCGAGGGATGGTGAGTGACAATTGACCACAAGCTAGACGAGTGAGGGCCACAACGCCCTCGCCAAATTGGTGCGAAGGCAACTCTCACCCACCTCTCTTGTGGCAAGTCGCAGATGGCTAGCGACCGGCCACAAACTAAGAGAATTATAAAAGGGAAGAATAAAAGAATAAAATTTTATAAAACGTATTCATTTTAGTACTGATCATATCACGTAAGATGATTGGCATTCACATTGACAATGTCTTTTTTCATATTAGCCACCGTAAAAAATGTTTTGGACTAAATTAATAAAATTGAAAGTTTAAGACTGAATTAACCATTGTACGATAGGTTTAAGATTTTTTGGATAATTTTCCCAAAAATATATTATGTCAAACAAGTGAAACAAATGCATACAAATGACAGGGAAAATGCAAAAAAGAAAAGAAAAAGACATGGCAAATGAGCATGTGAGTGATAAATAAATAAAAAAAGGCATACCAATGACATGGCAAATCACAAAAAGATATGCCATGAAAAATGAGCAGAATTAAAATCAATACATATGACATGGTAAATCACGAGACGATATTACATGGCAAACGAGCATGGATATGGAATGGCCAATTTTGTTTTCCAATTAGCTTGACGTTTATTAAAATTAAGCCTTGTTATTTTCTTCCAAAAACTCAAAGAAGTAAGAAAAAAAAGATTAGGGTTAATACCCCGAAAAACCTCAAACTAGTACATTTTTGACAAATTTACCAAAAACTATTTTTTTTACCATGAAAAACCCAAAACTGGTACACCTGTGACAAATTTACCCCGACTGATTATAAAAAACCATAAATTGGTATATTTATGACAAATTTACCCTAAACTAATTTATTCGACAACGAAAATTGGTATACTAGTCAACCGTCAAGTGTCATTTAACTTAATAATTTGACAATAAAATTTAACAAAAATTAACAGAGGGTAAATTTGTCACAAGTGTACCGGTTTTGGGTAAATTTGTCAAAGGTATACCAATTTGGGGTTTTTGGTGGTCAAAAAAATAGTTTGGGGTAAATTTGTGACAGATGTACCAGTTTAGGGTTTTTCAGGATATTAACCCAAAAGATTATCGGCATATTTGTTTTCCATTAAGCAAGGCAATTACATTTTTCACTTTCCCGATAGAATTTTAAATACTATTTAAAATATCTAAAAAAATTGAAAAATTAAATAGAATTGGTATTTATTTAATAATTGAAAAATTATCCAAAAAGTCCTATTTGTACCAATTTAGTTCTAAACTTTTAACGATTTACCAATTTGGTCATAAACATTTTAATCCAATTTAGTTTTAAATATTTTGATGATTTGCAATTTAATCATAAATATTTTGAATTTTTTCCAATGTTCCTCCTAGTCAAATATCTACCTAATAAGTTTAAGATTAAATTGGCAAATCTTCAAAATATTATGGAGTATAGACATAAAGAAAGGTTTAAGATTAAATTGCAAATCGTTAAAAAATTTAGGATTAAATTGACATAATTGAAAAAGTTTTAAGATTAAATTGGTTATCATATAACAAGTTTAGGACTTTTTTTGAATTATTATCCCTAATAATAACGGTTCATATTAGTTTTCCTTGACTCTTGATCTAAAATATGTACTAAAATTGGACCAGAGTAATTATAAGTCATTTGAAAATTAAGCCACCTCCGAAGAAAAGCGAACTTGTTCAAGCTCAACCAACGAGGTGAAACAACACTTCTAATCTGGCAAAGGAGAAGTTGATGGCACCGTCACTCTTGGCTTTCTATTGTTTTTCTTTTTCTCTTTTTACTTTTTGCTCGGCCCTTTTATCCTTTTCGTACAGAGCCTCTTTATTCCATGACTTTTTTTTTTTAATCGGTCACACTCTACTCCTACCCTAACTCTCACTCTTACTCTCAAAATTTTGCCCTGCCTTTTTGTAAGGCATGGGAGTTGAAATTCACACTTGAAACTAAATCGTTCCCACCCGAACCTCCATAAGAAGATATGGATTTGAACCCCTCACCTCCTCCTTCCAATGTTGGAAGAGTGGCCACTGAGGCAAACCCTAGTGGTTTCTTTATTTATTCCATGAGTTACGAACAACCAAAAGGGACTATCCAGACACTTTCCACTTCTATCCGATCAACATAGCTTGTAAAACAAAAGAATGAAAAAAAAAATCAATTTTATGAATTTACAATGTAAGGATGTCATCAAGTACAAAACATTACAAAATATGCTTTTCTTTATCTATGATTATGTAAAGATTTATTATGTTTGATCATCATCAAGCTTACATGATGTCTTAAAATCCATTTTTTATTTAATTTTACAATGTTGCACCACCATTGACGACATTTTATTTGTAACCAACCAAGTGCAACATATTATGAAGTTCAAGAAAATGTGAATTTTTAATACAACAATTGCTATAGTATTTAATGGATTTTTTTTATGGTAAGTCATAAGTGCTAAACTTTATAAAATTTGAACTTTTTTTTTTTTTTTTTTTTTTTATCTAGATCATTACTTAATTTTAACGTAACCAAGTGAATATCATAAGTTTATTGTTTTATTTAATGAGATATAGATATCATGACATCTAACAAGTTTGAAACGCCATACAATATGAATGTCTGTATTTTGTGAGAATTACGATGTTTCATTTAGGGGTAATCGATTCCCGATCTAATCCAGTTCCACTTAGAAATGGAGAACTGGACTAAGAGAACTGGTTCCCAATTTTTGGGACTAGGAACCGAACTAGACCGATGGGTCGGCTTGGTCTAGTTTGGGCGGTTCCCAGTTCAAGCGGTCCCATATGCTCATCCCTAGTTTCATTATAATAGAATACCCTTCTTTCTTGTTCTCATCTATTGTTTCGCTTGTGGGATCGCCCTACCTGTCCAATTTGTTTGAGTGCTCCTCCTACCTATAAAAATCATATGAAAAATTAAGCCACCTATTTTACCGATTTTGAATCCCACAATGAAATATCTTTCACAAATTATTATATTTTGGTTTTCATTAAAGGAGACTTGAGTTCTGTGTTCACTTTGAACAGAAGTCGCTAAATGCACTTAACACGAGCCTAATACCAACGATAATCAATGTCAAAATCTAATCAACAGTCTCATCTAAACTCACTTTAACATAATAATAAAAGCCCATTAAAATTAAAGCGGTTTATACAATATCGAAGATGATTCGACAATGCTGGATATTAATAAAAGCACTCGAAAAGCACTGCTTTCTAATAAGTTCGAGGTCACAATTTCATAATCTAATCGATGATGCCAGACAATGAGAATAACACTTGGTAAACAGTACTCCTAGATGGATATGAGGACACAACGTCGGAATCTAATCGACGACGCTAGACAATAGTAATAACACCTAGTAAATACTGATCGTAATTGAGTATGAAGAAACAAGGCCGATATTTGATCAATGACGCTAGATAATATGCACAACATTTAGTAATCACTACTCTTAGATGGACATGAGGACACAACATCATAATTTAATTAACGACGCTAAACAATGTGTTAGCATTGGAATCTAATCAACATCATTGCTCGAATATAGATATTCACCGGAATTGAATCTACGATAGGGATCTTAAGCTATAGCTAAGCTAGACTAAGCAAAGATAAAATGTAAGATAAAGTAGTTTTGTGTGTTGTTCAGAGGGGGGGTTTATGTTGGATAGCCCGTGGTATTTATAGGCCAATTTAGTAACCATCAATGATCGGT
Source organism: Eucalyptus viminalis (assembly GCA_014182385.1). Classification (NCBI taxonomy): domain Eukaryota; kingdom Viridiplantae; phylum Streptophyta; class Magnoliopsida; order Myrtales; family Myrtaceae; genus Eucalyptus; species Eucalyptus viminalis. The sequence goes on along the minus strand of CM024532.1, from coordinate 28,476,458 downwards.
TGCTTCCTCCTCAAGAGTTGCTCCATATTCTATGTTGAACCGCCTTATCAACATATGGTTTTTGACTTGTTCAACAATGTTCTCATAGCTTGTCTAGCAAGAATTAACCGATCCTCTTCAGTTTGGTGCGTTTTTAACCATTCCTACCTTAATTCACCATCAATGTTATGTCTTCAAAAGCGTCTCTTGATTTCGACACATGGCAACCGACTGCTTCATTATAGAATTATGTATCTTTGCTTGTATATCCATAGAAATCTAGCCTAAGTTCTGGAAATCCTTGACCATCCTTTGTTTTCATAACCATTATGGGCTGGGCTGATGTAAATCATACCCTATATGCAGCAATGAGGGATAGAGTTTTCTGTCCCTCATGGCTAGCACCTGTTTGTAGGGGTATTTTTGGGTCTCAACACTACCCCTGGAGAAAAACCAACTTTGTTCAACCTTGACTCATGGGTTGAGATGAGACTTCTAGTTGGGAAAAGGAGAAGCTAACTACATTGTTACTCTTGGTCTTCTATTTCTTTTCTCTTTTTTTTTTTTTCTTTTCTGCTTGATCCTTTTCTCCTTTGGTATGTAAAATTATATGGGACCATTGAGAAGGCAAATAGACCTTCAAAAGATTCAGACAAATAGACCTTGAAAAGACTCAAATTCAAGAACTCCTGCTCTAATATAATATGAGATACAATGAGACCACTGCCCGGCTATTCTAAAAATTTTAACTATTAGTTTTTTTTTTTTGTCTGCAAGCTATTAGATGAAAATGTGATTTAATATTTAAATATTTTATCAATGCATGGTGTGACATCCCGAATTTCTGATTCTATTTTCAATTGAATGAGTTGGGCTTTTCATCGATGCGCCTATAGTTCTTTTCCTTGAGTTGATCACTAATAGGATAACTAGTCTATCTGGTGAAGCCGTTAAGGGATTTTAAAACAATAGACTTAAGAATTTGACCAGAAATCGACTGCTCGACTATGCTAATCTACAAGGGTCAATAAAACACTATCAAAATCGATTAGAGATCGGAGATAGGTCGATTCGACTGAGGTATGTGATTAAAGTGTTGGTGATTCCACCTAATTGCAAAATTCTAGTCGAACGACACTAAAATGATTTTTCTATCAATTCTTGTACCCTATGCCCGTATTTGAAATCTCAAGATCTTCACGACAATCTAGAGTTGCCAATGAATAAAAAATGCATAGTGTGACACGAAAATAATCGACCACGGGTCAATTGTACTAACAATTCCTAAAAGCTACCCGATAGGCTAGGTTACGCTAAAAATCGTACCCAGTTGACATTAACTGTGAATTTAAACCCAATTTTAGAAATTGAAAGTTCTGTTATGTCGCAATTCAATTTAGGAACGTCGACTCATCCTCCAAAGATTTTTCTGCAAACACGAGATTTCGGTGAAAAATCAAAGTTAGGTTATTTTGGATCGGGAAAATCAGATGGCCATTTTTTGTTGCATTTTTTGCTATCAAGTTGGTTCACTTGATGAGGAAAAATCATGAGATAGATGATGGCACCTTGGCTGATTTTATAGACTCCAATTTGAGCCCAATTGGAGGGGAATTTAGTGAAATTAGAGGCCAAATGCCACAAAATTCGTAGCTAGGGGGCGCTGCAACTTTTTGGACCATTTCAATGGCTTGTTGGGGAAGTTTGGGTTTGCAAATGGCTGAGGATTGAGAGCTGAAGGTGGTGGGGACAAGCAATGAGCACAATGGTATATTTTGGTTGACATTGAGGACAATTGGGTCCTCCCTTGCTTTAGCAGCCTACTTTTTCTTCATTGGGCCTCCTTTATCCATTGTTGAGACATTTGAGAGCTTGAGAGAACTAGAGAACCAGCTAGTAGCCTCTCCCTGACCGTCGACCACCACTCGAAGCCGCCAGACTAGTCGCACGCTGCCCGCGAGCCATCCGCGCGTCCCTCATGCTCGCGTGCTCTTCCCGCCTCCTACTCGCATGTGGCATCTTGAAATTCCTTGCTAGCCAATTAGGGGTGCTTCAGTTATTATCTTGTATTGAAATCTATGGCCGAGTTTAAAAGAATAGATCTTGAAAAAAAATAAATGAAAATGACTTGTCTCTGGCCATGTGCATCGTGAATTAGAATCCATAGGTTTGTAATTCTAAGTGTTTAGTTATTTAATTTTATCCTATAGTACTTTAGTTTGATAAGATTTAATTAGTTTTTAAAAAGGAAATTAAAATTGAATTGAATTAGGTTGGGCCTTAGGCCCAAAAGCATTAATTTTTGGTGGGCCGAATGGCCGGCCCAATTGAGGCCCATGAGGAGTGACCGTCGACCAAAAGGGGGGGGGGAGGAGTGGCCGGCCCACTTCTTCCAATCCAAGCCCAAGCCCATCTTGCATGTGGCATGCCAAGTGGCAAAAAGGAAGATTGCATGCAGAGGAACCGAGGAGGAGGAGGAGCTCGCCTGTCACCGCCCGCATGCCGTCCGTCCGTCGCCGGTGTGCCGTTCGTGTGCTGCTGTCCGCTTGGTCTTTGAGGCAAGTTGGGATCGATTTCCACTCTTGCATGTGTGTCTTGCATGTGTGATTTGTTAGTGGTAGCTTTCGGATGTTAGGGTAGACAAAACCGAAGCTAGAATGTGACTTGTTCTTGAGTACGCTTGCTGTTTTCGTGTGAACCGCCTGACCCAGAATCTTGTGGAGGCTTGCATGCATGTTTCGAGTTGTATTTTGACTTTTATTCCTTCATGAAAGTTGTAGAAAACATCTTAAAATACAACATACTAAAATTTGGGACAAAATGGTGGATATTTAATGGGTCAAACCCTCATCCTACGAAGATACTAGATCTGGAACAGTTTTGCTGACCTTTTGGTAGATTTGTGGTTGCATGTCGATTTTTACTTAGAATCTCTCTTCTACTTCTTCGTAAAAATTGTAGAGAAGATCCTAAATACTAACATACTCAAAGTTTAAGTAAAATGAACAAGTGTAGCCTAGTGGATCGACTTACTCTTGAAGACGGTAAATCTGGCGATGCGGTACAGGACACCCGAGACTTTATGGACCCATATGGTGACTATTATTTGGAAATTTGACTTAGATCCATTAATGAAAGTTTTAGGGGACCTCTTGAAGTAAAACATATCCAAATTTCAGAGGAAACGAAGAATAATAAGTGGGTGAGAACTCGATATTTCGGAGATGACTACACTGGACGTTTCGGTGCTAGAACCAGAAGTTTCGAATGACTATATAAAATTATCTAAAACGAATCTGTCCTATAAGTCTGCATGAAAAATATAATTTATTGTATTAAATATAACCTGGTAAAATTTCATAATTTTCAGAGGTGGTTCGGGTATTTTAATCGAATTATTTCGAAAACTGCACATTCCGTTTCTATCTGCGTGTGCATGCTGAAATCGTGTGGATTATATCTTCTTGTGTGGAACTCTATTGGGCATGTGTTTTTCATGAAATTACTATCTTATTGTCTTGTCTATCACGTGCCTTGATTTCATGATTTTTGAGAAGCATATGGATATTTAATTTAAATATTATCTAAAAATGGTACATGCTGGAATTTTGTAAAAGGCATGAAATATGGACCATTTAAAATTGCATGGACTCCATGAATTGTATTGATTGGATGATAGTGTCTTGCTGCATGAATGATAATGATTTGAGATGCATGTATAAATTCAATGATAAATATGATCTTGATTGCCATCACATCACATGCCATGTTAAAATTGAACTATAATTGAAGATGAGAAATTGAGACAAATGAGAAGGCCGTCGGAGGTGTGAGCCGACGATGCCCGGGAGTGTCGGGATGCCTGGCTAGAAGAGTACGGCCAGTTGTCCGGTGGTCATGAATGGCCGGATACTGTAGGGCCTCGGGAGTACCGAGAGGTGTTGAGATGCCCAGAGAGTGGGGGAGCCGGAAGCTCGGCATGTATTGTGCCGAGAGATACCTCGCGATGCCAGTTTGGGTGCGAGATGCCTAGCTAGAAGGGTACGGCCGGTTGCCCAGTGGCCTTGAATGGCTGAATGCTGGAGGGTCCTCGTGATGCCAGTTGGGGTACGAGATGCCCGGAGAGTGGGGGAGCTGGATGGTCTAATTGTATCTTGGATACATGTGGGATGCAAACATTGGTGCCAGGAAAGAGAAACGTGGCGGTCCAAAATGAAATTGAAATTGAATTATGCATGATGATATATGCATGACATGATGATGGTGATATATGCATGACATGATGATGATGATATATGCATGACATGACGATGATGATATATGCATGACATGATGATGGTGTTACATGCATGGATGCATGGCAATGATGATGGTAAGTGTATGATATGATGGTGATGTCTATATGATGATGATGATACATGAGGTATGATGACAGGTGCATGATGCCATGGTATGTTGTGCATGGGTGCTTGTATGACATGTGATGCTATGATTGTGATGATTGCATGGCATGATGTATTGAGTGGTTTATTAGTCCTTTACCTGCTGAGTGGTTGTACTCACCCCCTCGGGGACCAACATTTCAGATTAGCAGGATGCCGCTCCCTGCTGTCACACGGGGTGTATTTTACGGCATTCCTTCAGATGTAGAGGTCGAGTGTGTGGAGATCAACTGTCCCACCATTCCTGGACTGACATTTATTCGAATTCGCGCCTTAGTGATGTATGACGTGGGCTTGGCTGGGGGCCCTATCATTCAAGAGTTCATATCCATCCATGTTCGTCGAGACGGAGTGATGCGTGGGATGTTGCCGCTGCCACCACCTGATGCATTTGGATGGGTGCGAGGGCCCGTGCGTGAGAAGTAGGAGCTGAAACTTTTTGGGATGATTAGCCGACACTAGTGATGGGGGATCTTGCACAATAGACGTAGTGGGTCGAGTGTTTCTTTTTGGGGTTATGGCCGAGTGTGGCTATATGTCCTAGCCTTTCTTTTGATGTATGGACCCAAGGAAACTCATCTTGAAAAATATGTAAATAAATTGTCGTGGCTTTATCTTTTCTCATGATGATTAGTGGTGTGCAATTGTATCATGGTTGATGGAGGGAGAGATGGTGATATTATATTTTGCTTCCGCTGATGAGTCGCGCTGGGACCGTGTTAAAAAAAAATGTCAATGATTTACGACGCTTCTTCTAAGAAATGTAACTAATGTTCCATTAGGTGTAGCATTAGGTGCCTGTGGCGACCTAAGGTGGTTCGGGGTGCCACATCGCACCTAGCCGCCGTCCCGAGCTACCCTAGCCACCGTCACAGTTCACCTGGCCGCCATCCATCACCATTTGCCACCGTCGAGCACCGTCGTCACCTGCTATAACCTCCGCCAACCCACTTGGCTTGTTTTAGCCCAAGCCAAGCTCTGACCAACCTTCTCGGCCCAAAAAGCAAAAGTTGAACCTTAGCTTTAGGCTGAGGCTTCTAGGCTCGTTTTAAGGCTCATTCGGACCTCCATTGGTGTCGTCGTAGGCTTGAGTGTTGATCACCTTTATCGTGGACACACAGCCCGCTAAACCGGTGAGTTTACTTGCTAAACTTTGCTTATGGAGTTAATGACGTTTAGCGGATAATTAGTTTAGACTAAGTATGGATTAGGTGGTTAGTTAGTCTAGATTAGTGATCTAATTGTTTAATTATGCATGTTAGGTGGTTAGAATAGACTAATTAAGGGCTAATTAGATTATATTATTTATCTAGATAGGTGTGGTAATTTTCTAGGCCCGTTTAGGTGGTTAGATTAACGTTTTCAGCCTAAGTTAGTATTTATTGTATTTAAATTGCATATTTAATTATTTTTGCTATTTATTTAATTATTTTATATTTTCCGAAAATTATACCAGGATAGCCGATGACTGGAATTTTGTGCCGATTGTAGTGGTGTGCTTAGTTTATGTAATTGAGTGTTGTTATATTGTGCAAATTGATTGGTGATTGGAATTTTGGTTATTTATTCCAAAATTGTGAAATTTCAGTATTTAATTTGAAAATCCCGGGTGTTGGGTTTTGACACCGAAAATGGTTTAAAGACTATATCAAATAGTGGGATTTTAAAAAGGAAGGGTATTAATTTTTCTTGTTCAAATTGACCATGTACCCACACACGATTATTTTACGTGTGTTTTTAATATGAAGAGAATAAGCCAAGTTCACTATTTTAATCGAGGCATTTGAGTGCAATGCATGGTGTTCTTGGCCAAGATTGAATGATTGTGTGTTGGTTAAGAGAACCTGTCCACGATGTATGTCGAGTAGACGTTGCCCCTATATGGGATGCCCTATCAATGGATGTAAGATCGTGGTAGAGGCCGGACCGAAGCTCCTTCGGGAATGCCATCCCCGATGTGTGTAGAGTGGACATTGCCGTGTCAAGGGATGAGGCGATGCCTGGTTATGCTAGAAGACCGCCGAACGTCGAGTAAGCCGTGCTCGTTGGGCCGTGATAAAAATTGGAACACACGATTGAGTGAAATTGACGCGCCTGATTATGGGAAAAAAATTGTGTAGCACGGTATGTAAAGTGTTATAATGATTTGGCCTTATAATTGGGACTCCTGTGGCTGTGTGAGGTGTGGCATTCCAATTGATTGAGTATTATTACTGCTTATGTCTGCAATATGAATTGTGTTGACATGCTGGGAGGAACTAAGGGGAGGTGAGTCTCTGCGGTTATATGGCTAGGTGTATTTTCTTCCTAGTCGGAGTTTAGGGGGTGGACTTATTGAGACGTTGTCTCACCCCATTATGGGCTCAATTCTTTTCTGGTCCATAGATGACAGTTCCTCCAGTGTGTTTTGGGAAGCCGTGTCACACCCTGATCCTCTGAGCACGTGCTCATCCTTCCTTGGTCGATTAATAGCAACGTCCCAGAACACATTGCCGACCCATTCTTTTTAGTACACATGCGGAAGCATATAAATATCCCCAAACAATAAAACAATGTGATAGGAAAGCAGGGCCAAACTTTTCAAACCACAACAAGTCATACATGGGTCTCGATTATAAGGAACTTTTCTATGACTAACTAGCCATACAGGTTCACCGATTATGCTTCTTCCACCTTCCCAAACTCTGAGACTCCCGACTCTCCACGGCCGTCATCTAAGGACCTGAAAATGTTATCCCACAACGGAGTGAGACAATGTCTTAGTGGGTTCTACTCCCTAAGACCTGATTATGAAGAAAATTATGCCCTAAGGGCTGCCTAAGCACAATCAGGTGTCAGAGGGCTTACCTTGTCCTTAGTTCCTTCCTGCAAGTCAATTCAAATCATAAATATGACAATCATAGCATCCAATGAAACGGATTGAACCATTGATCAATCGACTCAGTCGATTACATGTCATCAAAACCATTTCCCAGTCATCTCAACTATTCAATCTCACTTCTCAATCACGACTCAACGAGCAGAGTTTATAAAATTCTCAATCATGAATCACGGTCCTAAGGACACAACCTATCTTTAGGTAGTAATCATGGCCTAGTGGATGCAACCATTAATAGGTGGCAGATCACGGCCCTATTAGGCACGACCCCTGTCAGGTGGTGAATTGCGGGCTGATGAGCATGACCTTTAACAGGTGGCAAATTACGGCCCAATTGGGCATGACCGACTCCAAAATCGGTGGCAAATCTCGGCCAAACTAGTATAGCCATACTTACGGTGGTTTTCTAGATCTACTGATAACCTTTCACAATTAATTTCCAATTAAATACTGACACTAATCAATTTTTAGAAAAATCCCCACATAATTGTCAATTCACTCAATTTTCATGATCTAGTACTCAATTAAATAAACAGAGAGCATCACTATAATCAGCACGAAATTCCGGTCACCGGCCATCCCAGTTGAATTTCCGGAAAATAAATAATTCATTAAATAATTATGGAAATTCATAAATAAATACAAATAAATAGACTTAGGCTTGGAAAAGCCTAATTGGAAGCCAAAACGGGTCCAGAAAATTACCGAACCACTCTAATTAAATACTAGAGCTTGTCTATGCTCTACTTGCACTAACTATCCACCTAACATGTATCGGTAAATAATTTAAATTCACTAATCTAGTCTAACCTAATAATCTAATCCATCTTAGCCTAAACTAATCAACATCTATACATAATTAACATACTAAGCGAGGATTAGTGAGTGAAACTCATTGGTTTATTGCGAAGACCGGAATACCACGATGGTGGCGCAACAATGGCCGAATTCCGAATTGCGGCGGCACCAACGGGCTTGAACCGGGCCTAAAATTGACCCAACAAATCTCAGTCCAAGTTGAGATTTGTTCTTGAGTTGGGTCGGGCTTGCTTCGCAAGCTTCAGTTGCTGAAAATGGCAATTTGCCGGGCTTCCAAATGGGCTGAAATGGGCTGACTTCAATTCTGGTTTGCAGGGGAGTTGGGTTGCAGAGAGTTAAGTCGTTGAGGCGGGCTGAGGAAACAAAACACGTGGGCTGCAGATCTTCATGGGCTGTTGCAGATTTGGGCCGAAGACACGTTGCTGGAGAAGACCACGCGGAATGGAGCTGCTTCGGGTGTGGCAGACGGCGTGATCTGCTGGCAAGACACGAACGAAGATGCTAGACTGCTCGGTGGAATAAAACAATTGATGGTGGCTTCGCTGGCAGGGGAAATGGACGCTGGCTACTTCGGTGCAACGGGACACGTGAGGAGGGGTCAACCTTGGGGCTTCAAGGGAGAGAAGTTGACCGGTGGGACATCTCGCAGAAGCTGAGCACGGATAGATGTAAGATTCATGAGGAGCTGAGTTGCGAACAAGAGAGGAGCGATCGAGGGCTGGGCTTTGCTGAAGAATTTGCCGAGTTTGATCGAGAAGTGGGCTGGCGTGGCTTCAGCAGAAGCTGGGAAGCGCGTGAACGATGCTTCGGCGGGTTGTGGGCCGAATGGAAGAGAGCCAGCGAAGGAGTCAACAAACCGGCTCTGCTGGTTGACTCTGGTGGATGCTTCAGTGGGTGAAGCTGCAGGAGATGGCAGCAAGCTGCCTTCGTGGCAGAGAAACAAAGCGAAAAATGGAGCAGCTTCGATGGTTTGACGCTATGGGGAAAATGAAGAAAAGGCAGCATGGTTGCAGCCCTCAAACCATAGCTCCGAATTTCACTAATTTTATACTTCAATTTCATCTTCAATTATCCAAATCGAGGTCCGATTTCACTGAAGAAAAATCCCAAACAATTTTCTATAAGTCCCCTACTCTCAAAGGCTTGGCTTGGAAGTCCAAATTTCCTTTAATTTGGACCATCTAAATTTTCGCTAATTTTCCGCAACGTCTGAAACGGTTTTCCATATAAACCTCGGAATCTCTGGAAATTTTTTTGGAGGATGAGTCAATGTTCCTAGAATAAATTGTGACATGACATAATTTCAATTTCTGAAATCAGGTTCAAATTTGCGGTTAATTTTGATCTGAATTGATTTTAGCGTAACCTAGTCTATCGGATAGCTTTTAGGAATTTTTAGTGCAATTGACCCATGATTAATTTATCTCGAGTCACAATATACCTCTTCAACTCATTGACGACCCTTAGTTATTGTGAAAATCTCAAGGTCTCAATTATAGGTACTAGGTATCAAAACAATAAAAAAAATCAGTCTAGTGCCGATCGACGAGTATATTGCAATCAGGTAGAATCACCTACACTCTGATCACATATCTTAGTCAAATCAACCTATCTCTGGTCTCTTATCGATTTCGACAATACCGTAATGACCATTGCAGATCAACATGGTCAAAAAATCAATTCCTAGTCAAATTCTCAAGTCTATTGCATTAAAATCCCTTAATGAATTTCCTATATAGTCTAGTTATCTCGTGAGTGATTAGCTCAAATAATAGCACTATCGGCGCGTCGATGAAATGCCCGATTTATTTAATCGAAAAAAAATTCTGAAAATTCAGGCCGTCACAAGCCGATGGGGTATACGGAGCAGAGTACTGACGTCCCTATCCCCGAGAGTCCCTGGCTCCATGAGCTCATAATGACCACTATCTTGGTCGATGAGAGCCAACCACAGTTTGTACCTCATCGATTTTGGACGTGGTTTTACTATGGGATCAATGGAATCAGGGAAGGTCCCTTGCAGGGTTCCAACATCCCTGCCGTTGCGATCAACGTCATGGAAGACCCAGATCCCCCTGAGGTCTCAGAGGTCTCGGCCAAAGAGTACTATGCCTAGTTAGCTGGGTGGCTCTTCTTTTTGGTTTAGACCTTTGTTTATAGTCTAGCGTTGTATATAAACTTAGCTTGTTTATGAAAAGTGTTTTGTGAAAATGTTTCCTGCTTTTCTATCCCATATTTGTGTTCTATGAGGATTTTATTATATGCTTCCACATGTGCATTAAAATAGATGGGTTGGCGACGTGTCTTGGGACGTTGCAATTTTATCGACCACCGAGAAATATGCATGCGCTCGAGGTTGGGGCGTGACACATGGCCTCTTTATTCCATCAAGGATATGACCGACCAAAAAGAATTATTCTGACATGTTCCAATTAAATTTGACCAATGTAGCTCGTAAAACAAAACAATAAAAAAAATCAAAATTTGCAAATTTACAATATAAGGATGTGATTAAGGACAAAACATCATAAACAATATTTTTTATATTTTACGATATTCTCTAAAGATTCATTATGTTTGATGGCAATCAATTACACACGGTGTCATAAAATGCATTTTTATCTAATTTTTCAAAATTGCACCACCATTATACGACATTTTATATTGTAATTGAGTGCAATATATTGTAAAGTACAAGAAAATATGAAATTTAAATCCTACAATTGCCGTGGTATACAATGAATTTTGGACGGTATGTCATAAGTTCAAAACTTAATAAAATGTGGATTTTTTTATCTATCTATCTATATATATATTAATTTTAATGTAAGCAAGTGAATGTCATAAGTTTCTTGTTTTATTTAATGAGATATAGATATTGCAACATTTACCAAGAGGAAACGTTGTAAAATGTGGATTTTCATTATAAAAAAAATGTAGATTAATTAAAAAAAAATGAATATCATATTGCAAAGTAGTTCATAGAGGAGAGATGGGATGAAGATTTAAATTCGAAAGAAGTAGTTAGGAGGAGCAAAGAATGGTTTCTAAATTTCATTTTCTTCAATGTGAATTTATTTAGTTTTTATGGAAAGAACATATTACCTACAAACTTCTAGTAGCCATTTCTTATTGGAGTGAAAATTGTGGTCAACATGGCACCATTAGAAACTTAGCATAACAGTACCATCACACTAGCAAAACTCTTTTAATTTCTTTTGAATTTTATGGTTAATTATGAAAATGTCTGGCTTAGCTGACCATTCTCCATCAAATGATGGAGTGACGATCAACTAAGGACCCCACATTTTGGTTGGAAACCGGTTGACTTTTTCAACCGGTTTCTATCTTTTACCCTATTTTTCTATTTTCTTTTTTTTTCATACTTGAGGAGTTCTATTAATATCTTAAATTTGTCAAATTTAAGTTCTCATGTCCTCATTCTTCAACCACAAACGCTTGAAACGATTTATTTGTTCTAATCCTTGCATCACACTACAACTCGATTTTTCCTTTTGTTCTGGACTCGATATTCCTATATGATGTAAAAAATTTAGCGCTTCAAGGAGATGTAAAAAGATTATGATCGAGAACAACTTTTGTTATTTCCTACTTATGAAGCCTAACTAGATGTACTCTAACAATTGCTGGACAACTGCATTTTTTTCTCGGTCTTGAATTAACCTACTTCTTTTTGACTTGTACCCTTGACAACTGCAACAAAGTACTGCACCACATTTTTCCTTGCTACCTTTTCTTTTGTATGAGTTTAACACTCTAATGCCAAATCCCGCTTCTTTAGCATAATTTTTATAAAATGCGTAAGTATCATCATAAGAATTAAACTCCATGCCTATGCAAGGTTCAATTTTCATGTTCTCTAGTATTATGGCTCTTTCATGATTAGCATCTTTGGTTGCATTGCTTATCTTGTCCTCATCACCACCATTATTTTCATTGGCAAAGTTGCTTTCAATATGGACTCCATTAATCTGAATAAGATGTCACGAAAATATTAAGAATTATATGTCATACAAAGTAAAATTCGACAACAATTCACACTATTTTAAAAGTTGCATTCCCATTTTTTGAGGTATTAGTTTTATTTATTTATTTATTTGGGAATATATCTACATAATATTTTCTTTTGGCCAAAGAATAATTCACACTATTTTAAAAGTTGCAATTCAATTCTTCATATATTTCTTATTATTTGAAAAAAATTGTAGGATTTGTTTCTTATTGTGTGAATATTATTACTTTGATTTATTTCTCGATTTGAGCTTGCATAAAGAATTATATAAATCTTGGGAAAAATAGAGTAAAAATGGAACTGGTTGAGGAAGCCAACCTTTCAAGAGGATGTTAAAGAAGGGGGACATGAGAACTTTGATTTGACAAATTTAAGATAACAACTCTTTAAACATAAAAATCAAAAAAAGAAAAAGAAAAAGGTTAAAGATGGAAACCCACCCAAAGTATGTGGTTGCGAGAGTATTGTCGGCTAAGCTTTTTCCATTATAAATCTACTTTTAAAATCCATATGAAGGTACGGGCAGGGAAACGATAAATGAAGCTAAGATTACAGTGCTGAAAGTGGCCCTTCCTCAAATTATGGATCAGAGTCTTTGCATGAATGGAGGAGAAGGAAGAGCTAGTTATGCCCAGAATTCCTTCTTCCAAGTCACTCACTCTCTCTCTCTCTCTCTCTCTCTCTACTGTCGTTGCCCACTGCCGACGCCTCCACGGTAATGATTTCAATACCTTAATCAGATCGATCCCGAGCTTTTACGAGGAGCTGAGGAGAGACAAGGGAGGAGATTTCGGGCCTTGTTTCATAGCAGTAATGCCCGGGAGTTATTATGGGAGGTTGTTTCCGGCTCATTCTCTTCATTTCATACATTCTTCATATAGTGTCCACTGGCGCTCTCAGGTTAGTTAGTATGAATTCACTTTAGATTGATTTATTTGCTTTTCTTTATTTGATTCATGCAAATTATGTTACTTTTGCACCTTATCAGGCGCCCGCCAACCTCGTTAGTGAGTTTGGATCGCCCTTAAACAAAGGCCATATTTATCTGGCAAGGACAACCCCCAAGAGCGTGCACGAGGCATACTTGGACCTTTTCAAGAGGGACATGACTTTCTTCCTCAAGTCTCGTTCGGAAGAGTTAATCCTTGGAGGTCGTATGATGTTCACAATGATCGGCAGAGATGCGAGTGAATTATTTGTCCGAGGATCAAGTCTCTAATATATATGAACTGCTGGGAATGACAATAAGCGATATGGTCCAAGAGGTTTTACTCTCTACAGTCTCCGTGTGCTTCCGCGCTAATGCGTGCCTATTGAATGCACCGTGTGAATTATTTCGCATAAGACTTTCTTTGTTTGATTGGTGTGGCCCAAATGACTCTCTGCTTCAAATAATTGCCGGTAAAAAGAAAAGGGCAACTCCTCACGAGGTTTGTTATATTGACACCCCAATTTCCACAGGATAAGGGTAGTCTAGAATAAATAATTTTTTTAGTTCTGTCTGCTGTTCTGGATTAATTGTTTTATGTGCAGCGCTCCGATTTATCGTCGCTTTCTTCTCACCAACAATTTGTTGGTTTTGTGTTTAAAGGGCCTAATCGAAGAGGAAAAACTGGATGATTGGAACATGCCCATTTACCTACCTACTCCTGAAGAAGTTAGGCATGTGATTCCAAAGGAGGGCTCATTTTCACATCACCAGATTCGAAACATTTAAAATCACTTGGGACGCTGAAATGGGCGATGACGATTTACAAATGAGAGGCAAATATGCGGCAGCAACCATTAGAGCGGTCTTCGAGTCCATCCTGACAACACATTTCGGAGAAGAAATCATGGATGGCTTGTTTGAGAAGTTTGCTAGCAAAGTTTCACAGTACATGAAACTACATGAAGGAGAATATTTCAACATCCTAGTTTCAGTAAAGAACGGATGAATATCAGCCCTCATGCAATCCAGCTTTTAGCCCTTAGCTCGAGGGAAAACAATGTTAAACATAAGTAGAGATGTGTGTCATGGAATAAGCGAACCTTTCTTGGGTGAGCGCACGAAACATCTTTGAGTTGTTATCAAATTTCGGAAATCAGTTCGGTTCTTATTGTATATTACCGGTAGATTCAGGCTTTACGGGGTCAATCCCCCTCGAAGTTCACTTGATTGATCAATCCAAGGAAACCGGTTTATCAAAATAGTAGCAAGTGTTATAATATCAATAATGCAATCCGCATTTAGTTTACTATTCTCACATTCAGTTACTTTCGTTAACATTTATTGTTCAATTTAAGTTGCACAATAACTGCCCACTGTATAGTGATTGTCCAAAGGGCAAAATAACATCTTGCTGGAAGATGTTATAGGTTATAGCAAGGTGCGTGAATGGAAATATAAATAGGTTTAAGCCAAACTCTCTATTGATTTGAAAGCACACCATCATGTTCAATGGCGAAGTTAGCACATAATTCTTCACATTTCCACTTTCGATCCAGATTATACATGAGTTTTGTTCATTCATGATAATCGGGTTTCATCACAATGACGTCGGCTGGCGCGTGTGGTGAACACACGGAGCAATTACCCCCACGCGTGGCTCACACGCTCCAGCAATTGCCAGGGCGCGTGTGGCGCACTGTGCCTATGCAAACCGCCTTGGCACGAGGCCGTTTCTTCTAGCTGCGCGTGGCAGCGCATCCGACAGCCCTCAAAGGCATATCACGGAGATGGACAAGCCTTGATTGCCACATATTAAGTACCATCCCAAATTTTTTAGGAGTCCTTTGAAGCTCTAGAGTTCCGTTCGTCAAGAGGAGCATACTGTTTCAAGGGAAAAAAGTGAAGAAACATATTTCTCTTTGAAAAGCGCTACTATTTAGATATCCCCTTTTTTATTTTATATATTACAGTAACCGCACTTTTTTATGGGCCCTTCACTTATGGGTTGGGTTTTGGTCCAACATGGGCGGACGGGCTTAAGTTGGCTCAAATTAAAAACCCATCAGTGTTGCTTGCGGTCATGCTTGCTGGCACCATCCTTATCCCTTTTCAACTAGTTCCCTCTGCAGCCCAAACAGCCTGGCCGTGATCATGGGCTCCATTTGCTGTCAAGGTCTCGGCTAGCTTGGCATCACCTTCAAGATCTATATGATGATGGATACTGCACCGAGCCTCCAAACACAATTATCTCACGTGCTAACCAGATGATCGTCTAGTACATAATCATTCCTATTCACTCCAAACACCCGAGCCACCAGTTGTAGGATTATTATTATTATTTTTTTAATTTACACCTCACAGGTATAACGCACCCGCAAGAGGTTAATTTTTTCCCGTAAAACCTTACAAGAGGTTGGTTTAAGTGCAAAAGAAAACTGGAGATTCAAAACATGCATGTTAATGGTTTTGATTCTATAATTTACTTGCTTTCCATGCGCACAAACACAGGAACAGGTTATGTCCAAGGCAAAGCCTGTATTGCAAGAAACCCTAAGAGAGTTCTATCGAGAGAGCTTCGCTGAATGCTTGAAACTGGCAGATCTGGGATGTTCTTCAGGTCCCAACACACTACTATTGTTAAGGGAAATAATCGATTCCATCGATGCGATATGTAAGCAACTAAATAAGAAGGAACCCATGTTCTAAATGTTCCTAAATGATCTCTTCCGTAATGATCTCAATACCATATTCAGATCAATCCCAAGCTTTTATTAGGAGTTGAGGAGAGAGAAGGGAAGAGATTTTGGGCCTTGTTTCACAACAGCAATGCCTGGGAATTCTATGGGAGGTTGTTCCCTAACCGTTCTCTTCATTTCATAAATTCTTCATATGGTGTCCACTGGCGCTCTCAGGTTAGTGATTACTGATATTTGGCCTCCACATGAGTTCACATTAGATTGATTTATTTGCTCTTCTTTATTTGATTCACGCAAATCATGTTACTTCTGCACCTTATCAGGTGCCCTGCAACTTCGTCAGTGAGTTTGGATTGCCCTTAAATAAAGGCAATATTTTTCTGGCAAGGACAAGCTCCAAGAGCGTACTCAATGCATACTTGGACCTTTTCAAGAGGGATATGTTTTTGTTCCTCATGTTTCGTTCGGAAGAGTTAGTCCCTGAAGGTCGTATGGTGCTCACAATGATCGGCAGAGATGCGAGTGTCAATTTGCCTGGCGATCAAGTCTCTAGTATATTGGCACTGCTGGGAATGACAGTGAGTGATATGGTCCAAGAGGTCCCATTGTCTGCTATCTCTCTGTATGCTCGTGCATAGATGCATACTTGTGTGTGGGCCTATTTAATGCATGTGGGTGAATTATTTTGCGTAAGAGTTTCTCTGGTTAATTGGCGTGGCCCGGAATGACTCTCTGCTTCAAACAATTGCTGGTAAAAAGAAGATTAGGAGAGTATCATTTCACTTTGTTACAAATGGCAACTTCCCATGAGGGTTAATTATATTGACATCCCAATTTCCATAGAAAGAACTTGCAATTAAGTCCCTATGACAGGAATTCTAAGAACTTTACCTGAATCTTGAAAAAATAAAGGCAATATAATATGATATTGTTTTTTAGTTCTTTCTGCTATTCTGCAATAATTGTTTTATGTGTTTCTTCTCAACAGGAATTTTTCTGTTTTTCTGTTAAAAGGGTCTAATGGAAGAGGAAAAACTAGATAATTGCAACATGCCCTGTTACTTACCTACTCCTGAAGAAGTTAGGCATGTGATTCAAGAGGAGGGCTCATTTCACATCACCAGATTCGAAACGTTTAAAGTCACGTGGGACGCTGAAATGGGCGATGGTGATGTACAAGTGAGAGGCAAATATGTGGCAGCAAGCATAAGGGCAATCGCAGAGCCCATCCTGGCAATGCATTTCGGGGAAGAAGTCATGGATGGCTTGTTTGAGAGGTTTGCAAGGAAAGTTTCACAGTACATGGAACTACATAAAGGAGAATATTTCAACATCCTAGTTTCAATCAAGAACAGATGAATACCATGCCTTGTGCAATCCATCTTTTAGCCCTTAACTTGAGGGAAAGCAATGTCAAACATATATAGAGATGAGTGTCATGGAGCAAGCGAACTTGTTTTGGGTGAGTGCACAAAACATTTTTTCTGAAAGCAATTTGGTTCTTATTGTATATTACCGGTATATTCGAGCTTTGCGGAGTCAATTCCCCTTGAAATTCACTTAATTGTTCAATCAATGAAACCGGCTCATCAGTTTTTGTTTTTGTTTTTTTGGTATGAACGGTTCATCAGTTGACTGGGTGGCATTGCATAGTGTTGGAATTCAAGTCGGTAAAAGATGACTTACCTTTATCCAATGCGCAAACAATAGTTAACCTCGGAACGATCGTTGAATTGCGGATAAATCACGAACAATATTACCTCACGTTGGTCTGAATGTAATCATGAGGAAAACATCCGATTTCCACGGCGTAAATGCAAACTATTCTCGTAAAGAAGAAATGGAACGCCTTCTCTTTGATGGAAAGGGGACAAGAAAATAAAAACTATCTTTTCTGTACGTACGTTCTTCCAAAAGAACTTACCAACAGTTGTCTTTAGGAGTCTTTTATGTGACTCCATCACACCCCTTCAAAAGGTGTATTTCCATCATAGCGTATCAAGGAGAAATAGTGCGTTCTCATCGCACCCCATTATGGACGTACTAATTCAGTACAACATCTCCCATTCGGATATAATGGGCTTGATAGCGCTCTATCAATAATATAAAGCATTTAACATTCATCAACTTTACAAAATAATTCATACTAGCAAGTAAGCCGTGCAACCAGTGAGTACACTTACACTTGATAGCTCAAATTATGAACCTGTTAGGGATGACATAATGGCTACAACTTTGAAAAAGAAATAAACAATCGATGTCTCACAGTACCCCAGACATATTTTGTTACATCAATTCAAGTATACATATCTCTTAAAGGCTCAAAACACCATGTATTTATAATTATATCCGGAACCACATAAGGCGATATAATTGATCGACCAATAAATACATGTAATAGATGTAAAACAACAATAATCTTCCTTCACACTTTTGTCTCTCTCCATTTCAGAACAACTGCTTTCCTATACACGTCCTATAAAGTCATATCTATTCATGACCGCCGATAACATGCTAAAGTAGCAACATTGATCTTTCACTTTGTAAACATAGTCAGAAATAACATATAGCACAAAATGAGGTAAAATATAAATTACCCCAAGGGCTCACACGATGAATAAATAGAGATAATTTTACTCATCTTCCCTTATTGGTCGAATAATGCACATGTAGTATGAATTACATGCTATAGTGGATTTCTCTTTCTATAAGAGCGTATATTATCATTAATTAAATATTTTCACTATATGGATCTTAGCCTAAATATAGTCACGTGTTTCTCTCGTACTCATGTTTAGCCCGAGTGCTATATCGGTTCGCTTTCTATAGCGCCTAATGAAATACTTGCATCCGGCATCTTACAGGCATACATAATTGTGGGACTATCATGTTCAGTCTTATTATAAACAAATCACATATCTCATCTTAACTCCAATCAAGGCGACATATTTTATGTATCAAACTTACTCTTCAGCATTTATTTGTACATAATGTCTCATCTCAACATACTAACTATAGCACTTGAGGCGATTTCTTGTGTGAGTGAGCCAATCATTGCTTGCTGACATACTTTCCAATAATATATGTGTGTATATGCTAGTCTCATAATGGATTTGTACTTATTGATAAAACATTAAGTTACTAATAAACAAATAAGTACAATACATATGTCCACAAATATATAAACTAGTGATCCTCTATAATAATATATATCACATTCTACGCAATCCTAGTAACATCCTATGGGTCAAAGATATGTTTCTAGGAATAACCTTCGTAAATAGATCAGCAACCATTATATTGGTTGAAATGTATTGTAGAATCAATTTTTTTGGCACTATTATATCTCTTATGAAGTTGTTCTTTATTTCAATGTGCTTCGTCCTTCCATGATACTTAGGATCCTTCACATAGACAATGGCTGCTTGACTATCACAATAAACTATCACCGGTCTAGGAATCTCAGTGATAGTGGCTAAATTTTTCAAGAAATGTTTTAGCCATACTGCTTATTACACTATGGCAGAGCATGCAATAAATTATGCATCCATCGTAGATAAGGCTGTGCATGTTTGTTTCTTTCTATTCCAAGAAATGACACCTCCATTAAGTAAGAACATATATCTAGAAGTTGATTTACGCTCATCGAGGTCTCCACCCTAGCCCAATAGGCATAAATCATTCCATTGGTAACAAAGTCGATAGTCCATGGTGCCCTTCAAGTATCTCATAATCCTTTTCACTACTTTCTAGTGTGCTTGACCGGGATTTGATTGATATCGGCTTACCAATCCCACGGCATAACATATGTCAAGTCGAGTACACATCATAGCATACATAAAACTTCCGACCACACTATTGTAAGAAATAATTTCCATCACTTTAATTTTTTCTGGAGTCTTAGGACACATCTTAGTACTTAGGCCTTCACCTTGCATGACAGGGGTATCAATAGGATTACAATGCTGCATATTGAAACGCTCAAGAATCTTC
The DNA here is from genome assembly GCA_014182385.1 of Eucalyptus viminalis. Lineage (NCBI taxonomy): Eukaryota > Viridiplantae > Streptophyta > Magnoliopsida > Myrtales > Myrtaceae > Eucalyptus > Eucalyptus viminalis. The sequence goes on along the minus strand of CM024532.1, from coordinate 28,456,687 downwards.
ATTATATAAGACTCTTGTGATAAAGCAAAGAGTTTCATTGATCGATCTCTTTCGATTTTAACTCATAATATATAAGCAGCTTCTCCAATGCCCTTCATGTTAAAATTGGAGGACAACTATTCTTTTATGATGATAACCAAAATCTTGTCATTTCCAACCAATAGAATATCGTCAACATAAAGTAATAAAATCACAAATTTATCTTTGGATTGCTTGACATATACACAGTGATCTTCTTCGATCATTATGAAACTAAAAGTGGTTTATATAACTGTCTAAATGATTTCTTAAGGCCATATATTGAGCGATGAAACTTGTAAACTTTATGCCCTTGACCTTTAGCTATGAAACTTATTGGTTGCTTCATATAGATTTCATCATCTAGTTCTCCATTGAGAAATGCCGTCTTTACATCAATTTGATGTAATTCAAGGTTTAAATATGCAACAATGACTAGAATAAGGCGTATTGAGACAAACCTTACAACTAGTGAAAATGTTTCTTCATAGTCCATACCTTCTTGTCTTATATTTTTCAATGGATCCATTCGCCCTTCACTTAATCTTAAAGACCCACTTGTTTCCAATGGCCTTACAATTAGATGGTAAATCAACCAAGTCCCAGACATGATTTGCCCTCATTAACTCAATCTCATCTTCCAAAGCTTTTCTCAATTCTTCCTTATTAGAGGATGAGAGAGTATCTTGAACAGTCTTTGGCTCGGCATCGTCTTTTTGAGCAATCATAAATGCTTCCCCTTCAATCTCAAAACAACGACGAGGAATACTTTTACAATTACTTTTACGCAATTGAATTTATCTTGAATTCAGTTCACCAGACAATGCAACACTCCCACTAGGTCTTGCATGTTGAGATAAATCTCCATTTCCGTCTACAACATTAGTGAGTGTGTTATTAGGGTCTTCCATTTCATATAATTGAAAGTCCTTATCAATCTCATATCTATTAGGAAAATTGTTCTCCAAGAACGTGACATCTCATGACTTCATTTCGGTCACACTTCCATCAGCTTGTTCACCTATGAACACGTACCATTTAGAGTGTTCAAAATATCTTATAAATATACATTTCTTCCTTCTATGACCTAATTTGCCATATTTATGGGAAGAATCATGAACATAACCTGCACATCCCCATAGACGTAGACTATTCAAGTTTGGTTTCCTACCAGTCCATACTTCATAAGAGGTGGAAGTGACCAAATTTTAAGAGCACTTGGTTAAGTATATAGGCAACAGTCAATAACGCATCTCCCCAATAGGAGATAGGTAAATTTGCTTGCGCCATCATAGACCTAACCATTTCCAGTAGAGTTCTATTCCTTCTTTCATCTACCTCATTTTATTATGGAGTACTAAGAATAGTCAATTGTCGCACAATTATCTTTTCATCACAAAGAATTCAAATAAATGGACCTAGACTTAGAACTAGGGAGGACCAAGAAATTTTCTGCAAGTATGCCTTCCCACAGTGGGCGAACAACTCCATTCAAGCTTTTCAGGGACTGCCTTTTAGTAGAAAGCTCACGCAGCCCTTTAGTTCAGAGCTTAGAGACACTCAGAGATGCCAGAATGGAAACGTAATCTACCTGAGCTGCATTTCTTAGAAGATCCTACCAGGCTGGAGAAGAAGAAGAGTTTAGAAAGCCATAGAGAGGTTTTCCACAAAGCACACACTTTACTTCAGGGGACTCTGCCCAACACATTACACCTTCCTTGCCTTTTATAGATGGTAAGAGGTCACAAAGACACTAACAAGGACCAAGCTCATGGGTCCAAATACAACAAAGGCACCGGAAATTTCCGGGAGGGAATTATTCGCACACTATGAACAGTAACTGTACTGTGAACAGTACTTTCCTTAGCTTAGTGCTACAGTAAAAGTGAACAGTGATTTGCTATAGTAAAATTGTATGGACTTAGCGGTCTCGTCCGTCACGAGCGTTGTAGTCATAATCGGAGTCATTTGAGCTGTACATTGTTGCTAGGCAATGTGCATCATAATTCTGCTCAAGGACTTCAAGGTCTTTAGGTGATAAAATCTGGTTGAGTTGGCTAGATGAGGATGCAGAGGCTTCTTCATGAGCCGAGTGGGATGCTTCTTCTTCGGCTCAGTTGGTGTTGTCAGTTGTAGTGTTGGCAGGAATGCTTGGCTGAGGCCAATTGGATGGCTGTGCATAGAAGGATGTGTCCGTATTCTGGGATAAGGACGAAGGTCCTAGATCATAAGGATCTTGGGAAAGAGGACCTCCCCAATGTGCATAGGTGTCCTGAGTAGATTGGACAGCACCATTTGCACTTCTCATTTCATGATCTTGGGATGATGCAGCTTGTCTGCATTGCCTGAGTGCTTCCTTTGCTTCTGGTGCTAGGTCATAATGATCCAACGTAGTGGGTACATTGTTCCATACATCTTCGAGAATGGTTTTGTTCTCCTGGCACAAGATTCTCTAGAGTTCTCGATATTGTTGTTCACAATATCTAACAGATCTGGGATAAGATTTGTGAATCTGAGCGTTGATGATGTTGCCATTGTTTCTGAAAAAATGCCATGGACGTCTGAAAAACAGGATGGTATGAACTTCAGGATTTGGGGTCATGGTTCTTAGTTCTTTTCCAAGAGATGTTTCAAGTGAGTAGGATGATAGAACCAATTAAGAAAGTCTAAGAGATTCTTATCACTTTCTTTCTCAACATTTCTTCCGAGTAAGAATATCGTGGTAAGGTTGGCAATGAATCTTCGTAATATCTTGGTAAGGTTGGTAATGAATCTTCTGGTTGGAATTTCAATAGCTATTAAGTACTTATTGGTTAAGTACCATAATAACGTCTTGAGTTGATCTGAGAAATCATCTTCCTTCCAATAAGGGGATGAATGAATGGATAATTCAAATTTAGCCAAAAATGATAAAGAATCGAACCTCCATTGAATCTGAATAGATCTATGTGTCATTGCCACATGAGGTTTTCCATGTTTTCGAGTGAGGCTGTCATTCTGGATTTGTTCTACAATCTCCTGGGGATATTTCTAGCTTGGCAAATCTTTGATCTTCTCAATCTTGTATTTTACTCCATGATTGAGAATGTGAAAAGTAGGCCTCTTGATGTACATGTTGATTTCGGCTGGTGCTTTTGATCTTGACAAGAAGTCGGCAAACACATTATTTTTCCCGGAATATGTTTGGTTTCAAAATAATATTTTGAAAACCATTCAACCCATCAAAGCAGTTGAGAATTTGGAATTTGCTTTTGTTTAAATTTGGTCATCTAAGGGAAAGATGACATGTCTAATTCTACTTTGGGAAGTGATGGCAGATGAGATGAAATTCAAACTTTTTTATTCCATTTTTTACTGCTAGAATTTCTTTGAAAGTTGAATGGTAATGCATTTCAGCTTGAGAAAACTTTCCACTTTTGTGAGCACAAAGATGTCTTTTACCATCAATTTCTTCAAATAGGATGGCTGCCCAGTATTTATCACTGGCGTCAGTTTGAAGGATTCTCTTTCCCGTTGATGGTATTTGCAATGGTGGGAGATTTTGCATAATCTCCTTGAGCTCAGCGACTGCTTTAGTCTGAGGTTGTCCCCAAGGTGGGGGATTCTTCTTCAGCATGAATTGCAAAGGAATCAAGAGCTTTGCAATGTTTGGGACAAAATCCCTAAGATAATTGATTATCCCAAGAAATTGCTGAACTTGTTTTGTCGTGAAGTTATCCTCATGAAACTTCAATAATTCTTGAGCGATATGTGGCCCTGAGTAGTATGTACCTTTGTTGAGGTGCATACTAAGAAATTCAATTTCTGTCTGGGCAATTTTCATTTTCCTCTAGGAAAGCATAATCCCATATTTCTTCACGATTTCTGTGAACTGCTCAAGAAGTTGGCAATGTGACTGCTCATCAGGATGTAGAGCAGAATGTCATCAATGTATACAGCTGCACTTGACAAGATTGGTTGGAAAATACGACACATGGCCTTTTGGAAAAGGGATGGTGCTACCTTTAAACCAAAAGGAAGAACTTTCCACTAGAATTGCTGGTTAGGGATACAGAATCCTATTTTGGATCTGTCTTCAAGATGGATGCCCAATTGCCAAAATTTGACTTTGAGGTCAAATTTGGAATAAATGTGGGCCTTGGTTAAACCGGTAAAGAGGAATCTCTGGAGGGTAAATGAAATTTATCATCTTGGAGAAAAAGGTTGAGGGGTTGATAGTTGATTGCTAGCCTCATTTTTCCTCTGTTATGCTCGGCACACTTATTGACATAAAATGCTTCACAAGCCCATTGAGAATTTGAAGTTTCAATAATGCCTTGTTGCAGCAATTCTGAGCATTCCTTTGAGCTAAAGCCAAATGTTCTGGCTTCATTCCCGTATGACTTGCCTTTGTTGGATTGATGTCTTCATTCTTTTTGAATGGAACGTAGACAAAAAACTCTGGATTTTCCCATAGGGGATGAGAACATTTCTGAGCGAATTCAGAATGGGATTCTGAACAGGATTCCAACAATTTTTGCATGATTGGATCTAATAAACTCATTTGAATTGAAAAGAGTCTCTGAATATTGACGAACTCGAGAGAATTGGTCTTTATACCTAAGACCTTTTATAGGAATGATTCGAAGATGAGAAATTTGAGTCATGATGTCCCAACCAATGATTAAGTCTTTGTTGGGAAGACTGGATCCAAAGATCTTTGTGGATATTGAACACTGGGGGAAGAACTGGACAGTTATAGGGGTGCTTCTGACATTTGTGGAGAAAGTATCTCCTGAGGCAGAATTGAAATATCGGATATAAGGAGTCGAGAATTCTTTATGAAGAACTTTGGTGTCAAGTATTGAACAACTTGCTCCAGTATTAATCAGAGCAATGACATTAATTGGTTTGGCAAACTTTGAAGTGAGGATTTTTACGTGGAAATGAGGACAATGAGTCTGACTCGAAAATATGTTATAGCTTGGTTCTAGAGATGTGGATGATATAAGAAAAATATCTTCAGACTCAGAATTTGACTCAATTTCACTAGAAGTGGATATAACATGGAATAACACAGAGTTTGTTTGCCTAGTTCTTCATTAACAGAGAATAATGATTCGATATCATCATTTTCAAGAGCAATACCTATTTCATTCTCAATTTGATGTATCAAATAATGCTGACCTTTTCTAGGTTGGGGGAAATTTTTGACAAAATGCCCTTTCTGGTTATAGATGAAGCAGCGAGTTGATTTTTTTGCCTGTGTGATCTTTCCTCTTATGAAGGTATCGCCATTTCTTCTTTCTTCGGAAGTGTTTGTGGCCATGTTTGGATTTCTTTAACCAGAACTTCTTGAAGTGTTTCTTCTTTCGAGAAGACTTCCCACAAGTACCATCACAGTCTTTCTTGGAACATTTGATCTTTAACTTCTGGCGAGAGCAAGCTGTCTCGAGTTCTCTATCATCTGTGATGTAGGTATGGACCATCTGGCGCTTCAAGCACAATTCTTCAAGGCATAAATGGATTTCTTGCTGTATTTCTCCCAAGGGAACATCCTGTACTCTCCTCTGTCTTCCAAAAAAATATCTTTCAACCATCTGGGATAGTTCTTTAGGGATGGAAGTCAAGAAAACATGTTTCGGATTTGGATCAGCTCCAATCTGATAAAAAAGTTGAAGCATTTCTCGATAATGTTTATCAAGATATTTCTTTTGGAGGGAGCAACATTTTCTTTCGAAAAATTCTCTTCTTTTCATTTCTATGAGATCAATGGGTTTCCCTACAAAGAAATGCTATAAGAGAGTGATGGCATGACTAAAATCAGGTGACATCAAAAAATGAATCTAGTCTTGTTCTGACACATATTTCCACCAAAGTTTGAGGCTTCCTATGAACCTCGTGACAAAATTGTAGAGGACCTCATTCATATCATGGTTGGTGATAGACTGAGTATTTAACCAAGTATGGAATTTCTCAAGTCTTTCTAGCCATTTATGGTGGGGGATGTCGTCTATGGTGAAAAATTGTTTTGAAGCCATGGACACATGGTGTCCTGGGATTGTTCTGAACAAGCTCTGGCTCAATTTGATTCCATTTCCTGATCTGGAGGATCAGTCATGAATATGGATGAAGTTATCGGTGCAATAGGAAGGGAATCAACTTCAGGAATTGAAAAGGATGAGGATGAGGAAAAGGATACCGATTCTGATTCAGTATCAGAAGTGGTAGGAATAGTTTCAACGGGAGCGAGAATCGATCATTTGAAATGGTAGGATCGTTTGTTGAATAGTAGGGTCGGGTTGTTTCGAGTACCCAAATCCTTTAGAAAAGATTATAGCATATTGGATAACATCATTTGATCCGACCTTTCTTTTATAACCATCGAACTTGATTCTATAGGCATTTTCTCTTTTCCCATGTCCTTTTGTAGATTTTTGAGACGATTTCGCATTTCGCCATATTTGGTTATTTTCTAAAAGAATCTTCTGGGATGGCAGCAAAAATAGACAGCTAGGGGTTTTGGAGGCAAATACCCAGTTATGATAGGAGGTGCTAGTGGATCGAAAGGTCTAAACCTTCATTCTTCAAGGAGTTGGATTTGCCTTTTGAGCTTTTCTATCTCCGGCTTAGGGCTCTCAAGATGATGATACCCTAAATGTTGTCCTGATTCCAAGGCATTTAACTTCTTTTGGAATTCAGAAATAATTTTCTTGGTGGTTTCATCATACTTTCGAAGGTCTTGTTGCGCATTTCCAATCTTGGAATCAATTGCTTTGAAGGCATTGTTTTGTGTTAACAAAGTCTCCGATTGCCAATTTAAAATGGCTTCAGCAGTAGGAGTTCTTCTCTGTCTTCCATGTTCATCGACATCAGTGGAGACAACTATCTTAGAAGTATGACGGTATCTACCTTGTGGATAAATGAATTCCTCTGGAGCAGGAAACGAGAGTTTTGAACTTTCTTTGACAAGAGGAGGAAAGTCTGTATCATGGAACATAGCAATGGAAGAAGTAAGTGGTGTTTCTGCTGGAACCTCAAGTGGGTAAGAATGTTTCTTAGCCCATTTTAGGATTGGTTTGTAAAATGGGGAGAGAGCTTGTTTTTTCTGAGGAGGAGATGGTGGAGGTGATTTTGGTGGATCAGATGAAACTTGAGATGTAGTACTGAACTCTGATGGTGGAGGTGGTGCATAAGATACCATAAACTGGTATTTATCATATTCACCAAGGGTATCAATGGAGAGATCTTTGTTTAAGTACCTTTGGTACACCTTATCCTTTGGCCTTTTTCGTTGAGGTGGAGATCTTGCAAGAGGATCTACCTCATTAGCAAAGTTTGTACAATAGAAACATTGGCAAAAAGGATCCCAAAAACAGTGGCCATAGTTGTATTTGTAGTAATGGACAGGATGTCCATCACCATTGAAATGTCTAACAAGCTTTTTTGGATCTGGCTCGGAGATTGCTTCTAGAACGCATGGTTCAATCATGAAGAGGGTTTGGAAGATAGAAGGACTTTCTTCCTTTTCCTTACCAAATTTGATGGAAACAGTTCCATCTTTTTTCCGAACAAACTCATAGTCCATAGACTGGAAATGCTTGTTATGCTGGTGTAGCTTTTCGTAGTTGGTAATCTAAGTTTCTGGAAGAAGCTTGGCCAAAGTATCTTTCGGGATTTGCCTAGGAACATGGATGTAGGACGCCTGATCATTCTACATGGAGACGAACAACGCATCTTCGTTACCATTATTGAAGTTGAGATCAAGAACATGATTCTGCACTCAATAAACCATCTGGTAATGTAGGGTTGCAGCTACAGAATCAGCGGTTTGAGGAGCTCCAGTAAGCTGAACTTGGACTTTTAAGAAAGAAAGTAGCTGAGGGTCTGAAAGAGCGATGTTGAAATTTGGATATAAAGTCACGAAGACTGTTCTAGCATTCAAAGTAGTTTGAACAGTGCCAATGCAGGCATGCTGGTACTGTAAAAACCTAGTATCTAACAACGCAATTCGTGCCACAACTAGCAAACCTTTACGACCATGGAAGGTAAGAGCAAGACGAACAGTGCCATAATGAATGTGAGTATATCCTTGCTGAGCCCATTGTCTGGGAAATTCCTGAGGGATTTAAAGAGTAACAAAATACTTCTTTTCAGTAGCAGGAATGTGGTGCTGGTCGAATTTGGAGAACTAGACGTACTCATTGACTTGCTTTGGGGTTTGGTGAATAAGTTGGCGGATGGAGCGGATGGGTGAAAAAGATGTGTGTGGTTTAGCAAAAGCGGAGTAAGGGTTCATGAGGGGAAGTTGGGTTTTAGAGATTTTGGTTTTATCACTAAGAGAGACTTCATAGAGATAATCTATCTTAGAAGCATTAGAAACATGAAATTCTGGAGAGGTTGAAGATGAAGGAGATGAAGTAAGAGAAACTGGTGCTTCGAGGATTTCTGGTTCTGTGGACATAACGTAGTGAGATCTTCTCAGCACTGGATTCTCCTACCAAGCGCATGGAACGGATAACATAACAAATGAAACCATGGCTCTGATACCATAAATGGATTTCTTGATGAATTTCTACTAAGCGCACTAGATAGATACTCACATCCGCGATTGGTTCTCAATGCCTTTGTTGTTTTATTCAATTGATTTTCTACCATCATTATATATCATATAAATCAGTCTAATGCTTCTGATTTATGGGAGATCAAAAAGACATAACCGAAACACGTGAAGTCATCTATGAAAGTGATGAAATATGAGGCTCCATGTCTCGTCCTCACATTGAAAGGACCACAAATGTTAGAATGTATGAGTTGCAATGGAAATTCGACTCTAGTCCATTTTCGAATGGTTTTCTAGTTACTTTACCCGCTAGACAATGTTCACATATAAGTAGATTAACATTAGTGAATGACCCTAAAAGGCATTCTCTATCTAATCTTTGCATTCTTTGCAATCCAAAGTGGCCTAATTTAGCCTACCAAGTACTTGCATCAATCTCAACATTACTAGAAGATGCAATTAAAGAAAAACAACCATCGACATTAAGATTGTACTAATTATAGTCAATATCTAACATTATAAAATCATTCAATACATGACTTGAACCATAATAAACTGTTCCATACAAAATGTCAACACGATCACCATGGAAATTCAATACATAACCTAAGCTAAGAAGAACGACTATGGAGATTAAGTTTCGTTGAATATCTAGAGCATAAAGGACATCATGTAGGAATAGGTTTTGACCGCCACGTAAAATTAATTTACATGTGCCGATACCCTTCACTTCAATTCTTGAGTTATTCCCAACATATATCCATCTTCTTCCAGGCTGAATTCGACGATACTCCAAAAATGCTTCTCAGTCTCTAGCTACGTGATCTATTGCTTCTGAGTCTATAGTCCACATTGGTTGAGATTCAACAAGCATTACAGTGCTAGAAACAAAAGCATTACTTAAAGTAATGGAATAATAGGGTACCTCTTTCAGCTTAGTGCATTCACGAGTAAAGTGACCCACCTCGCCACAATTGCAGTACTTCATCTTGGCCTTGTCCTTATTCCCACCACGCTTCTTGCATTGGAAGGTCTTAGCCCTCTTAGGTGCTTGATCAGTTTTCTTCCATTTGTTGTTGAATTGAGAATTTCTTTTGTGCTTGAAGCCCGAAGCTTTGCGCGAACTCGATTTAGTAAGATAAGCATGGGTGGAGGATCTCGCAGCCTTTAGGTGCTCATCCTTTAATTCCAAATGACGTGTTATATCATCAAAAGTGACAATATTCTCATTATGTGTCATATTGATCTTCATATCCTCCCAATTGTAGGGAAGAGACCTTATAATAGCCTGAACTTGCTGTTCATCAATGAGGGAGTGACCCGCCGACTTCAGTTCACGAATCATATTTGACATATCCCGAAGATGCTGCCTCATCGTTACATTTATGCGCTTTTAGTATGTGTCAAACTTGATGGTGAGTCTCCTCAACTTAGTGGCAAATGTACCCCCAAACTTATCTTTTAAGGCAACCCACATAACTTGAGCTTTATCAAAACTTTCAAACTCACACATGAGATCATCTTGCATACAGCTCAACAATGTGATGCGAGCAATGCTATTTTTCTTTTTCCAAGCTTGATAAGCTTCTAGATCTTTCCTGTGTTGAGCTGAAATTCCATGCTCGGGTTCATCCATAGTGCGGTTAAGGGTTTCCGAAACCTCTTGCTCCTCAAGGATATACTGAACCTTTTGGTGCCAAATATCATAATTGTCACCGTCCAGTTTCTCACCCTTATTGAGGCAAGCCACGATGGTCTTGGAACTAGAAAACTACAAATATATTAAACTACATACATGCTACCATCAAACCAAGCTCTACTCAACATATATGATATCATTTTCAAACAGGCTAGCTACTGTATTTCCTAAAACATAAGAAAATATAAGCTAAAAATGAATAAACTATGCATTAAACCCCCAAAAATACGCGCACTTAGGGTTTCTTACACATTTTTATACATTTATAAAAATAAAAAATAAAAAATAAATATATCACAGTGTAGAGAATATCCATACGAACCAAAAGTCTACAACCACGCACGCTCTAATCAAAGCTCACATGCGCCCACACGCATCGCCTGAATCTATGGCGCATGTGACGCATGCGCCAGTGAGCTTGACGGCTCCTAGCCAATCCAACCGGTTTGATCCATTGACCGGTCAACAGTCGGGTAGGGTCATAAGTCAGCCTCGGGTCGGGTTGCGGGTTAGGTCACCGGTCGGTGACCGGCCAGCCAATTGCCGCAGGCGATGACATCATCTAGCAACCAACCGTTGGATGACGTCACTGTGCCATCATCACGCGTCGATTCACCGACCGGCGCGTGTTGCGCACGCACCGGTGTTCCCAGCTCTTTAGGGGTGTGACACCCACGCGCAGCGGCTTCTGGCTGCACATGAGGGTGCGTCCAGCATCCTCCGGCAACGTTCTACACATCGACGAACTTGTCTTGACAAGTACTTTCAACCTGTATATTTTTAAATTGATTTTGGCCAAAAAATTATTTCGAAAAATGGCCAAAACCGTATGGGTGTACGCAACTTCGAACCCGTACTTTACTTCGATTTGATTTCAAAGATTCAGATTGCAATTTTGACCATTAGACATCCAAACAATGTAGATTTCATGTTCTTGATCTCGATATCAAATGGTAAACGAGAAAATTCAATGAAAAAAAAGGCTGATATCACAATTGGGCTCTGATATTAATGTTTGAATTTAAATTGGCGGAAGACGACTTACCTTTATTCGATGCGCTAATAAAAATTAACCCCGGAATGATCGTTGAATTGTGGATGAATCACGAATAATATTACCTCACATTGGTTTGAATGTAATCATAAGGAAAACATTCGATTTCCATGACGTAAATGCAAACTGTTCTCGTAAATAAGAAATGGAATGCCTTCTCTTTGATGGAAAGGGGACAAGAAAAGGAAAACTATATTTTATGTATGTACGTTCTTCCAAAAGAACTTACCAATGGTTGTCTTTAGGAGTCTTTTATATGATTCCATCACACTCCTTTAAAAGGTGTCTTTCCATCGTTGCGTATCAAGGTGAAACGGTGCGTTCTCATCACTCCCTATCATGGACGTACTAATTCAGTACAACACATAGAAATAGTAGCAAGTACCTTGAGCTTTTGATGCTACGGTGGTATGACTGATATTTGATGTCTTGCTTGTCGATCCAAGGGCTTGAACCAAAAAGTGCAGCTTTAAGCATGAACTTTACCCTTCCATGTGCCTTAAATGAAGAAGAAATACAATCGAACAATGGATATTTGTTAATATCCTTTTACATCAGTTACCCATAGTTCATTTCTCTTATTCTTTCAAATTTTTTGTGTAATTATTATTCACAATCAATTTGAAGGGACATATACTTCTGATATATTATTTAATTTAATTTTGTAAGACATTCATATTTCTGACTTTCTTTTAATAGAGAAACATCTAAAATTATTTGAAAATACGAATATTGATGGTGCAATTGTAAATTATTTGTTTAATAATTTTTTGAGATTAAATCACCCTATTTCATTTAAAATGTTAAAGAGAAAGTCATAAGTCTAAGTCCGAAGTACTAAATAAGTGGCGCACGGAATGGGCTATACTTATACTTAGGTAAAATAATCTTATAAACTGATTTGATGGGTCAAGCGATCTTTTACTTATAAACCATAGGACCACGATGCGCCTGACACATCATGTTGAGGAGTTTGATCCTCATGCTAGAGACCAGTCCTCGGCCTGTGATCGTTAGAATGACTACGAAGAGGCTCCCTTCTAATGATTAGTCCTCATGCTAAAGCTTAGTCTTCACCCCCTTTCAACCAGCCATAGGCGAGGGATGGCGAGTGACAACTGACCACGAAGCTAGGCGAGCAAGGGCCACAACGCCGTCGCCAAATTGGTGCGAAGGCAACTCTCACCCACCTCTCTTGTGGCAAGTCGCAAAGGCTAGCGATTGGCCACAAGCCAAGAGAATTATAAAAGGGAAGAATAAAAGAATAAAATTTTATAAAAACCACGTAAGATGATCGGCATTCACATTGGCAATATTTTTTTTTCATATTAGCCACCGTAAAAAATGTTTTTGACTAAATTAATAAAATTGAAAGTTTAAGACTGAATTAACCATTGTACAATAGGTTTAAGATTTTTGGATAATTTTCCCAAAAAAACTATATTATGGAAAACAAGTGAAACAAAATGCATACAAATGATAGGAAAATGCAAGAAAAAGAAGAAGAAGAAGAAGAAGAAGAAGAAGAAGAAGAAGAAGAAGAAGACATGGCAAATGAGCATGTGAGTGATAAATAAATAAAAAAGGCATACCAATGACATGGCAAATCACAAAAAGATATGACATGAAAAATGAGCAGAAATAAAATCAATACATATGACATGGTAAATCACGAGACGATATTACATGGCACACGAGCATGGATATGGAATGGCCAAATTTGTTTTTCCAATTAGCTTGACGTTTATTAAAATTGAGCCTTGTTATTTTCTTCCAAAAACTCGAAGAAGTAAGAAAACAAAAAAGATTAGGGTTAATACCCTGAAAAATCTTAAACTGGTATACCTGTAACAAATTTAAACCAAACTATTTTACCATGAAAAACCCCAAACTGATACACCTGTAATAAATTTACCCCAACTGACTATAAAAAAAACCATAAACTGGTACATTTATGACAAATTTACCCTAAACTAATTTATTTGACAGCAAAAAACCCCAAACTGGTAAATTTGAGACAAATATACCCTCCGTTAAATTGGATTAATACCACAAAAAAATTGTAAACTATGACAAACAGAGCATAAAATCTAAAATTGGTATACCGGTTAACTGTCACGTGTCATTTAACTTAATAATTTGACAATAAAATTTAACGAAAATTAACGGATGGTAAATTTGTCACAAGTGTACCGGTTTTTGGGTAAATTTGTCAAAGGTATACCAATTTGGGATTTTTGGTGGTCAAAAAAATTTTTTAGGGTAAATTTGTTACAGATGTACCAGTTTGGGGTTTTTCAGATATTAACCCAAAAGATTATGGGCATATTTGTTTGCCATTAAGCAAGGCAATTACATTTTTCACTTTCCCGATAGAATTTTAAATACTATTTAAAATCTCTAAAAAAAAAATTGAAAAATGATATAGAATTGGTATTTATTTAATAATGGAAAAATTATCCAAAAAGTCATAAACCTATTTTATGAAAACCAATTTAGTCCTAAACATTTTTATTTGTGCCAATTTAGTTCTAAACTTTTAATGATTTACCAATTTGGTCATAACATTTTAATCCAATTTAGTTTTAAATATTGATGATTTGCAATTTAATCATAAATATTTTGAAATTTTTCCAATGTTCCTTCTAGTCAAATATCTACCTAATAAGTTTAAGATTAAATTGGCAAATCTGCAAAATATTAAGGATTATTGACATAAAGAAAGGTTTAAGACTAAATTGCAAATCGATAAAAAAATTTAAGATTAAATTAACATAATTGAAAAAGTTTTGAGATTAAATTGGTTATCATATAACAAGTCTAGGACTTTTTGAATTATTATCCCTAATAATAACGGTTCATATTAATTTCCTTGACTCTTGATGTAAAATACGTACGAAAATTGGACCAGAGTAATTATAAGTCATTTGAAAATTAAGCCACCTCTGGAGAAAAGCGAACTTGTTCAAGCTCAACTAATGAGGTGAGACAGCATTTCTAATCTAGCAAAGGAGAAGTTGACGATACCGTCACTCTCGGCTTTCTATTGTTTTTCTTTTTCTCTTTTTACTTTTTGCTTGGTCCTTTTATCCTTTTTGTACAGAGCCTCTTTATTCCATGACTCTTTTTTTTTTTTTTTTTTTCGGTCTTACTCTACTCACACTCTCACTCTCACTCTCACTCTCAGACTTTTGCCCTACCCTTTTGTAAGGCATGGGAGTTGAAATCCATACTTGAAACTAAATCGTCCTCACCCCAACCTCCATAAGAAGGTATAGATTCGAACCCCCCTACCTCCCCCTTCCATGTTGGAAGGGTGGCCACTAAGGCAAACCCTAGTGGTTTCTCTATTTATTCCATGAGTTACGAACAACCAAAAAGGACTATCCAGACACTTTCCACTTCAATCCGATCAACATAGCTTGTAAAACAAAATAATGAAAAAAAAAATCGAATTTTACGAATATACAGTGTAAGGATGTCATCAAGTACAATGCATTACAAACAAAACATTACAAAATATGCTTTTCTTTATCTATGATTTTATGTAAAGATTTATTATGTTTGATCATCATCAAGCTTACATGATGTCGTAAAATCCATTTTATTTAATTTTACAATGTTGCACCACCAATGATGACATTTTATTTGTAACCAAGTGCAACATATTATGAAGTTCAAGAAAATGTGAATTTTTAATACTACAATTGCTATAGTATTTAATGGATTGTTTTATGGTAAGTCATAAGTGCTAAACTTTATAAAATGTGATTTTTTTTTATCTAGACCATTACTTAATTTTAATGTAACCAAGTGAATGTCATAAGTTTCTTGTTTTATTTAATGAGATATAGATATCGTGACAACTAACAAGTTTGAAACGCCATACAATATGAATGTTTGTATTTTGTGAGAATTACGATGTTTAATTAGATGATTCGACAATGCTAGATATTAATAAAAGCACTTGGAAAGCATTGCTTTCTAATAAGTTCGAGGTCACAATTTCAGAATCTAATTGATGACGCCAAACAATGAGAATAACACTTGGTAAACACTACTCCTAGATGGATATGAGGACACGACGTCGGAATAATTGACGACGCTGGACAATAGTAATAACACCTAGTAAATATTTATCCTAATTGAGTATGAAGACACAAGGCCGGAATTTGATCAACGACGCTAGATAATATGCACAACATTTAGTAATCACTACTCCTAGATGGATACGAGGACACAACGTCAGAATTTAATTAACGACGCTAAACAATGTGTTAGCATTGGAATCTAATCAACAACACTGCTCAGAATATAGACATTCGCCGAAATTGAATCTACGACAGGGATCTTAAGCTATAGCTAAGCTAGACTAAGCAAAGATCAAATGTAAGATAAAGTAGTTTTGTGTGTTGTTTAGAAGGGGGCTTTCTGTTGGATTGACTGTGGTATTTATAAGCCAATTTAGTAACCATCAGTGATCGATTGCTTCCTCCTCAAGAGTTGCTCCATATCTTATGTTGAACCGCCTTATCAACACATGGTTTTTAACTTGTTCAACAATGTTCTCATAGCTTGTCTAGCAAGAATTAACTGATCCTCTTCAGTTTGGTGCATTTTTAATTGTTCCTACCTAAATTCACCATCAATGTTATGTCTTCAAAAACGTCTCTTGATTTCGACACATGGCAATCGACTGTGTCATTATGGAATTATGTATCTTTGCTTGTATGTCCATAGAAATCTAGCCTAAGGATTCTTGAAATCCTTGACCATCCTTTGTTTTCATAACCATTATGGGCTGGGCTGATGTAAATCATACCCTATATGCAGCAATGAGGGTGATTTAGAGTTTTTTGCCCCTCATGGCCAACACCTATTTGTAGGGGTATTTTTGGGTCTCAACACTACCCCTAGAGAAAAACCAACTTTGTTCAACCTTGACTCATGAGTTGAGACAGGACTTCTAATTGGGAAAAGGAGAAGCTAACTACACTGTTACTCTTGGCCTTCTATTTATTTTCTTTCATTTTTTTTTTTTTTTGCTCTATCCTTTTCTCCGTTTGTATGTAAGATTATATGGGACCATTGAGAAGGCAAATAGACCTTCAAAAGATTCAAGCAAATAGACCTTGAAAAGACTCACATTCAGGAATTCCTGCTCTAATATAATATGAGATACAATGAGACCACCACTCGGCTATTCTAAAAATTTTAACTATTAGTTTTTTTTTTTTTTTTGGTCTACAAGCTATTAGATGAAAATGTGATTCAATATTTAAATATTCTATCAATCCATGGTGTGATATCCCGAATTTCTGATTCTATTTTCAATTAAATGAGTTGGGCTTTTCATCAACGCACCTATAATTCTTTTCCTTGAGCTGATCACTAATGGGATAACTAGTATATCTGGTGAAGCCGTTAATGGATTTTAACATAATAGACTTGAGAATTCGACTAGAAATCGACTGCTTGACCGTGTTAATCTGCAAAGGTTAATACTATACTATGAAAATTGATCAGAGATCAGAGATAGGTCTATTCGACTAAGGTATGTGATTAAAGTGTGGGTGATTCGACCTAATTGCAGAATTTTAGTCGAATGACAATAAACTGATTTTTCTATCATTTCTGTACCATGTGCCCGTATTTGAAATCTCAAGATTTTCACAACAATCAAGAGTTGCTAATAAGTCAAAGATGCACAATGTGACTCCAAAATAATCAACCACGGGTCAATTGTACTAAAAATTCCTAAAAGCTACCCGGTAGGCTAGGTCACGCTAAAATCGTGCCTAGTTGAAATTAACTGCGAATTTAAACCGAATTTTAGAAATTCAAAGTTCTGTCATATCACAATATATTTTAGAAACATCAACTCATCCTCCGAATTTTTTTCTGCAAAACCGAGATTTCGGTGAAAAATCAAAGTTAGGTTATTTTGGATCAGGAAAATTATATGGTCGTTTTTTGTCGCATTTTTTGCCGTCAACTTGGTTCACTTGATGAGGAAAAATCATGAGATAGATGATGGCACCTTGGCTAATTTTATAGACTCCAATTTGTGCTCAAATGGAGGGGAATTGAGTGAAATTGGAGGCCAAATGCCACAAAATTCGTAGCTAGGGGAGCTGCAACTTTTTGGATCATTTCAATGGCTTGTTGGGGAAGTTTGGGTATGTAAGGGTGCGAATGGTAACGTTTCTTGACTGGGGAAGAGTTTTTTTTTTTTTTTTTTTTTTTTTTTTTTTTTTTTTTTTTTTTCAGAAATAGTTCTTTTTTATGTCTATTCCGGGAACAATTTCTTTGTAAAAGAACCCATTTGGTAACTACACAACATTTCTACTCTTGGATTAGAAAAATAATAGATTTGCGTTTGGTAACGTAACAATCTCTCTTTTGTATTTATTCATTTTTTATTCTTGCCCACGATGCCGCCGTCGTCACTGGTTGCCGTCACCGTCGATCGCCGCCACTTTCGTCCGCGGCCACCGCCGCCGCTGCACGTCTGCCGGCCACCGCCGCCTCCATTGACCGTTGCCGCCCAACCCATCGACCGCCACCTCCCATGGCTGCCTGTCCGCCTCCGACGGCCGATGGGATGGATGGCAGCGATCGGCGGAGGCGGTGGTGGTTGGCAGACGTGTAGCAGTGGCGGCGGCGGCGGCGGATGGAGGCGACAGCGGTGGCAACCAGCGACGACTGGCGGCGGCGGCAGACGGACGGAGGCGACAGCGGCGGAAACCGGCGGTGGTTAGTGGCGGCGGCCAATGGGCTGGGCGGCAGTAATCGACAGAGGCGGTGGTGGCCGGCGGACGTGCAGTGGCAGCGGCGGCGGCGGCAACAAGCGACAGCAGTGACAGCGACCGGCGGCAACTGGAAGCGGTGGCCGGCGGCGATCGGAGGCAACGGCAATGATCGGCGGCCGTGGTGGCGACCGCGATTGGCGGTGACAACCGGCGGTCGGCAACGGCAGCGGCGGCGAGCGGCAGCATCGGCGGCGGCGGGGGGCAGTGGTTGGCGGTGGTAGCAAGAGATGAATAAAAAATAATAATTTCACTTCTTTCTTAAACTTATTCCCGGAACAAGAAACAACCTTTTTTACTTCTCATTTCTATTCCAAAACCATTCATAGGCTAACTTTTTGGTCCTGGAAACAAAAAACTAACATGCCATTATCAAATGGGTTTCTATTCTTTTTTTATTATGGGGAAGAAAAGAATAGAAATTCTTGGGCTGGGGAATGTTACCATGCCATTATCAAATGGGTGTGCATGCAAACGTTTCTGTTTCTCTTGGTTTCTGTTCTTTTGTTCCCCGAACAAAAAAGAACAAAAAACTGTTTGCTAACGCCACATTGTTTTTTTGTTCCCTAGGAATAAAATCTTAGCCCGGAATGGTTTGGGAAACAAAACAAGAAGCAAAAAGTTGCTTCTTGTTCCTGGGAACAATTGCTAGAAATAAGCTGATTTTCTTTTTCAATTTTCTTTTATTTCCTTTTCTTGCCGCGACCACCGTCAACCGCCCGGAGCCACCGCCCGCCGCCGCCGCCGCTGCCGGTCGCCGCTGCCGCCGCCGGTCGCCGCCGGTCGCCGCCCGCCGCCCGCCGCGCTGCCGGGTCGCCACCGCCGCCGCCGCCGCGCCAGTCGCCGCCGATCGCCGCCCGGTCGCCGGTCGCCGACGCGCCGCCGGCCGTCGCCGGTCGCCGGACATCGCCGCTGTCGCCGGTCGCCGGACGCCGCCGCCGCCGCCGCCGCGGTCGCCGGGCGCCGCCGCCGCCGGTCGCCGGACGCCGCCGCCCGGTCGCCGGACGTCGCCGCCGCCGCTGGTCGCCGAAGCCGCCGCCGATCGCCGGACGCCGGATGCCGCCGCCGCCGATCGCGGACGCTGGATGCCGCCGCCGCCGATCGCCGGACGCCGGATGCCGCCGCCGCGGCCGCCGGCGCCGTCTCCGCCTCCGTCGGCCGCCGCGCCCGCGCCCCGCCGCCGCCGTCCGCCGGTCGTCGGCGGCCGATGGGCTTCCGGCGGCGCCCGGCGGTGACGGTCGGCGGCCGGCGGTCGTGCGGCAGCGGTGGCTGGCGGGCCGGCGACGGCGACCGGCAGCGGGAGGCGGCGGCAATCCGTCGGCAAGATTAAAAAATGAATAAATACAAAAAGAAATTGTTGCGTTATCAAACGCATTTCTATTGTTTTTCTATTCCCATAGTAGAAATTTTGTGTCGTTATCAAACGGGTTCTTTTATTCAGAAATTGTTCCCGAGAGCCGAAATAGAAAAGAACCATTTCTGAAAAAAAAAACTCTTCCCCGGAACAGAAGCGTTTGCATGCGCTACCTAAATGGCTGAGGATTGAGCGCTGAAGGTGGTGGGGGCAAGCAATGAGCACAATGGGATATTTTGGTTGACATTAAGGCCAATTGGGTCCCCTCTTGCTTCAGCAGCTTTCCTCTTCTTCATTGGGCCTCCTTTATCCATTGTTGAGGCATTTGAGAGCTTGAGAGAACTAGAGAACCAGAGAACGAGCCAGCAGCTTCTCCCTGACTGCCGACCACCACTCGAAGCTGCCGGACTGGTCGCGCACCACCCACAAGCCGTCCGCACGTCCCTTGTGCTCTCATGCTCTTCCTGCCTCTTGCTTCACTCGGCCGTCGTCTCGAGCTACCCTGGCCACCATTGCAGTTCACCTGGCCACCATCATCGAGCACCGCCATCACCCGCTAACCTCCGCCAACCCACCTAGCTTGTTTTAGCCCAAGCCAAGCTCCAACCAGCCCTCTTAGCCCAAGAAGCAGAAGCCGAACCTCAACTGTGGGCTGAGGCTTCTAGGCCCATTCGGACCTCCGTTGGTGTTGCCGCAAGCTTTAGTGTTGCTCACCTCCGCGTCGCCTTCGCCGTGGACTCACCGGCCCGCTAAACCGGTGAGTTTACTTGCTAAACTCTGCTTAGGGAGTTAATGACGTTTAGGGGATAATTAGTTTAGACTAAGTATGGATTAGGTAGTTAGTTAGTCTATATTAGTGATTTAATTGTTTAATTATGCATGTTAGGTGGTTAGAATAGACTAATTAAGGGCTAATTAGATTGTACTATTTGTCTAGATAGGTGCGGTAATTTTCTAGGCCCATTTAGGTGCTTAGATTAACGTTTCCAGCCTAAGTTAGTATTTATTGTATTTAAATTGCATATTTAATTATTTTTTTATTTATATAATTATTTTATATTTTTCGGAAATTATACCAAGATAGTCGGTGACTGGAATTTCATGCCGATTGTAGTGGTGTGTTTAGTTTATGCAATTGAGTGTTATATTGTGCAAATTGACTGATGATTGGAATTTTGGTTATTTAAAGACTATATCAAACAGTGGGATTTTAAAAAGGAATGGTATTAATTTTTCTAGTTCAAATTGACCGTGTACCCACGCATGATTATTTTACCGTGTGTTTTTAATATGAAGAAAATAGGCCAAGTTCACTATTTTAATTGAGGCATTTGAGTGCATGCACAATGTCGTTGGCCGAGATTGAATGATCGTGTGTTGGTTAAGAGAACTCGTCCCCAATGTGCATTGGGTAGACGTTGCCCCTATATGGGATGCCCTATCAATGGATGATGGATCACGGTAGAGGCTGGATCGAAGCTCCTTCGAGAATGCCGTCCCCAATGTGTGTCGGGTGGACATTGCCGTGCTCAAGAGATGAGGCGATACCTGGTTATGCCATAAGACCGCCGAACATCGAGTAGGCCGTGCTCATTGGGCCGTGATAAAAATTAGAACACATGATTGAGTGAAATTGACGCGCCTGATTATGAGAAAAAATCGTGTGGCATGGTATGGGACGTGTTATAATGATATGGTCTTATAATCAGGACCTCTCACAGCATCCAATGAAACAGATCGAACTATCGATCAATCGACTCAATTAATTACATATTATCAAGACCATTTCCCAGTCTTCTCAACTATTCAATCTCACTTCTCAATCACAGCTCAATGAGCAAAGTCTATAAAATTCTCAATCATGAATCACAATCCTAAGGACACAACCTATCTTTAGGTGGTAATCACGGCCTAGTGGGCGCAACCTTTAATAGGTGGCAGATCACGGCCCTATTAGGCACGACCTCTATCAGGAGGTGAATCACGGCCCGATGGGCACGACCTTTGACAGGTGGCAAATCACAGCCCGATTGGGCACAACTGACTCCAAATTCAATGGCGAGTCTCGGCCCAACTGGCATAGCCATACTTCGGCGGTTTTCTAGATCCACTCACAATCTTTTACAATCAATTTCCAATTGAATACCGACACTAATCAATTTTAGGATATATCCCCACATAATTGCCAATTCACTCAATTATCATGATCCAGTACTCAATTAAATAAACAAAGACCACCACTACAATCAGCATGAAAATTCCGGTCACTAACTATCCCGATTGAATTTCTGGAAAATAAATAATTCATTAAATAATTATGGAAATTAATAAATAAATACCAATAAATAGACTTCGGCTCAGAAAAGCCTAATTGGAAGCCGAAATGGATCCAGAAAATTACTGAACCACTCTAGTTAAATACTAGAGCTTGTCTAGGCTCTACTTGCACTAACTATCCACCTAACATGCATCGGTAAATGATTTAAATTCATTAATCTAGTCTAATCTAACCACCTAATCCATCTTAGCCTAAACTAATCAACCCCTAAACATAATTAACCTACTAAGCGAGGATTAGTGAGTGAAACTCATTGTTTTATTGCGAAGACTGGAATACCACGACGGCGGCCGAATTCTGAATTGCGACAGCACCAATAGGCTTAGACTGGGCCTAAAATTGGCCCAACAAATGTCAGCCCAAGTTGAGATTT
This sequence comes from Eucalyptus viminalis, assembly GCA_014182385.1. Taxonomy (NCBI): domain Eukaryota; kingdom Viridiplantae; phylum Streptophyta; class Magnoliopsida; order Myrtales; family Myrtaceae; genus Eucalyptus; species Eucalyptus viminalis. Next base: position 28,434,500 of record CM024532.1, on the reverse strand, counting down.
GTTCTTGAGTTGGGCCAGGCTTGCTTCGCGGGCTTCGGCTGCTGAAAATGGCAATTTGTTGGGCTTCCAAATGGGCTGAAATGGGCTAACTTCAATTCTGGTTTGCAAGGGAGTTGGGCTGCAGAGAGTTGGGCCGTTGAGGCGAGCTGAGGAAACAAAACGCGTGGGCTGCAGATTTGGGCCGAAGACACGTTGCCGGAGAAGACCGCGCGAAATGGAGCTGCTTCGGGTGTGGCAGACGGCGTGAGCTGCTGGCAAGACACGAACGAAGATGCTGGACTGCTCGGTGAAATAAAACAATTGATGATGGGCTTCGTTGGCAGGGGAAATGGACGCTAGCTGCTTCGGTGCTGCGGGACACGTGGGGGGGTCAACCTTGGGGCTTCAAGGGAGAGAAGTTGACTAGTGGGACGTCTCGCAGAACCTGAGCACGGATGGAAGTAAGATGCGTGAGGAGCTGAGTTGCGAACGAGAGAGGAGCAATCGAGGGCTGGGCTTCGCTGAAGAATTTGCCGAGTTTGATCAAGAAGTGGGTTGGCGTGGCTTCAGCAAAAGCTGGGAAGCGCGTGGACGATGCTTCGGTGGGTTGTGGGCCGAATGGAAGAGAGCCAGCGAAGGAGTCAACAAACCAGCTCTGCTAGTTGACTCGGGTGGATGCTTCAGTGGGTGAAGCTGCAGGAGATGGCAGCATGCTGCCTTCATGGCAGAGAAACAAGCGAAAAATGGAGCAGCTTCGATGGTTTGACGCTATGGGGAAAATGAAGAAAAGGCAACACGGAGGGGGGGATCGGATTAGGGAGAGGGACGCCAGCTGAGCTTGTACGAAGAAGGGAGGAAAGGGAACTAGTGAAGTGTATGTTAGAAGATTGGGATCAAGGGCTTAAAGTCAATAATTTATCCTCTCCATTAACTCCTTGTCTCCAATCACTTTCCAACCAAATAAATCCCATAAATTCACCAAATTGATGCCAAAATGCAGCCCTCAAACCATAGCTCAAAATTTCACTAATTTTATACTTCAATTTCATCTTCAATTATCCAAATCGAGGTCCGATTCACTGAAGAAAAATCCCGAACAATTTTCTATCAGTCTCCAATACTCAAAAGCTTGGCTTGGAAGTCTAAATTTCCTTTAATTTGGTCCATCCGAATTTTCACTAATTTTCCACAACGTCCGAAATGGTTTTCCGCAAAAACCTCGGAATCTCTAAAAAAATTTCAGATGATGAGTCGATGTTCCTAGAATAAATCGTGACATGTATTTATGAAATCGAGTTCAAATTTGGGGTTAATTTCGATCTGAAGCAATTTTAGCGTGACCTGGTCTATTGGGTAGTTTTTAGGAATTTTAGTGCAGTTGACTTGTGATCAATTTATCTCAAGTCACAATGTATCTCTTCGACTTATTGGCAACCCTCGGTTGTTGTGGAAATCTTGAGGTTTCAATTACGGGCACTAGGTACCAAAACGATAAAGAAAATCGGTCTAGTGCCGATCAACGAGTATTTTGCAATCAGGAAGAATCACCTACACTCTAATCACATATTTCATTCAAATCGACCTATTTCCGGTCTCTTATCGATTTTAACAGTGTCGTAATGACCATTGTAGATCAACACGGTCGAGAAATCAATTCCTAATCGAATTCTCAAGTCTATCACATTAAAATCCCTTAATGGCTTACACAGATAGTCTAGTTATCTCATGAGTGATCAGCTTAAAAAATAGCACTATCGGCGCGTCAATGAAAGGCCCGATTTATTTAATCGAAAAAAAATTCTGAAAATTCAGATTGTCACAAGCCAAGGGGGTATACGGAGCAGAGTACTGACGTCCCTATCCCCGGGAGTCCCTGGCTCCATGAACTCATAATGACCACTATCTTGGTCGATGAGAGCCAACCATGGTTTGTACCTCATCGATTTAGGGCATGGTTTCACCATGGGATCAATGGAATCAGGGAAGGTCTCTTGCAGGGTTCCAACATCCCTGCCGTTGCGATCAACGTCGTGGAAGAACCAAATCCCCCGGAGGTCTCAGAGGTCTCGGCCAAATAGTCCTGTGCCTAGTTAACCGGTGGCTCTTCTTTTTGGTTTAGACCTTTATTTATAGTCTAGTGTTGTATATAAACTTAGCTTGTTTTTGAAAAGTGTTTTGTGAAAATGGTATCCTGCTTTTCTACCCCATATTTGTGTTGTTTGAGGATTTTATTATACGCTTCCGCATGTGCATTAAAATGGATGGGTTGGCGACGTGTCTTGGGACGTTGCAATTTTATTGACCACTGAGAAATGTGCTCGCGCTCGAGGTTTGGGGCGTGACACATGACCTCTTTATTCCATCAAGGATATGACCGACCAAAAAGAATTATTCTAACATTTTCCAATTAAATTCGACTAGTGTAGCTCGTAAAACAAAACAATAATTTTTTTTTTTTGCAAATTTACGATATGAGGATGTGATTAAGTACAAAACATCATAAAAAATATTTTTTATATTTTACGATATTCTCTAAAGATTCATTATGTTTGATGGTAATCAACTACGGACGATGTCATAAAATGCATTTTTATCTCATTTTTCAAAATAGCACCACCTTTGTACGACATTTTATTGTAATTGAGTGCAATATATTGTAAAGTACAAGAAAATTTGAAATTTAAATCCTACAATTACCATGGTATACAATGATTTTTGAACGGTATTTCATAATTTCAAAACATAATAAAATGTGGATTTTTTTATCCATCTATATATATATATATATATATACATATTAATTTTAATGTAAGCAAGTGAATGTCATAAGTTTCTTGTTTTATTTAATGAGATATAGATATTGCAACATTTACCAAGAGGAAACGTTGTAAAATATATATTAAATTTCATTTTCTTCAATGTGAATTTATTTAGTTTATATGGAAAGAATCATATTACCTATAAACTTTTAGTAGCCATTTCTTATTGGGGTGAAAATTGTGGTCAACATGGCACCATTAGAAACTTAGCATCACAATACTGTCATGCTAGCAAAACTCTTTTAATTTTTTTTTTTTTTTTTTTTGAATTTACGGTTAATTATGAATATGTTTGGCTTAGCTGACCATTCTCTGTCAAATGACGGAGTGACGGTCAACTAAGGACCCACATTTTGGTTGGAAACCGGTTGACTTTTTCAACTAGTTTCTATCTTTTACCCTATTTTTCTCTTACCATTTTTAATATTTGAGGAGTTCTATTTAATATCTTAAATTTGTCAAATTCAAGTTCTCATGTCCTCCTTCGTCAACAACCAATGCTTGAAACGATTTATTTGTTCTAATCCTTGCATCACGGTGCAACTCAATTTTTCCTTTTGTTTTGGACTCGATATTCCTATGTGATGTAAAGAATTTAGCACTTCGAGGAGTTGTAAAATGATTATGATCGAGTACGACTTTTGTTATTTCCTACTTATGAGGCCTAACTTGATGTACTTTAACCATTGCTAGACAATTGCATTTTTTTCTCAGTCCTAACTTAACCTACTTCTTTTCGATCTTGTACCCTTGACAACCGCAACAAAGTATTGCACCACATTTTTCCGTGCTACCTTTTCTTTTGTATGACTTTAACACTCTAATGCCAAATCCCGCTTCTTTAGCATAATTGTTACAAAATGCATAAGCATCATCATAAGAATTAAACTCCATGCCTATGCAAGGTTTGATTTTCATGTTCTCTGGTATTGTGCTGCTTTCATGATTAGCATCTTCGATTGCATCGTTCATCTTGTCTTCATCACCACCATTATTTTCATTGGCGAAGTTGCTTTCAATACGAACTCCATCAATTTGAATGAGATGTCAGAAAATATTAAGAATTGTATTACTAAAATATATAGATACAAAGTAAAATTTGACAACAATGAATACTCCTAATTTCTTGCAATAAGAAAGGTAGAGATTAACGAACTTTTCTCCACAATTATGATTTATTCAATTACAAAATCGTACAACAATCGAAGTTAAACACGTACAAGATAATTACACATTCTGCCAAAAAAAAAGATAATTAAATTCCTATTTTTTGAGCTATTAATTTTTTTATTTGGGAATAATATCTACATAATATTTTCTTTTGGCCAAAGAATAATATACACTATTTTAAAAGTTGCAATTGAATTCTTCATATATTTCTTATTATTTGAAAAATATTGTAGGATTTGTTTCTTATTGTGTGAATATTATTATTTTGATTTGTTTCTCAGTTTGAGCTTGCAATAAAGAATTATATAAATCTCGGCCAAAAAAAGAAAAAGAAAAATAGAGTAAATTTGGAACTTGTTGAGGAAGCCAACCTTTCAAGCACTAGATGTTGAAGGAGGACATGAGAACTTAGATTTGACAAATTTAAGATTATTAAATACAACTCCTTAAACATAATTTTTTTTTAAAAAGAGAGTTAAAGATGGTGTTGTACTTAATTAGTATGTCCATGATGGGGTGCGATTGAAATGCACCGTTTCGTCTTGATATGCTACGATTGAAATACACATTTTGAAAAGATGTGATGGAGTCATATAAAAGACTCCTAAAGACAACCGTTGGCACGGTGAGCAAAACGTACGCTTAGAGAAATTCCTCTCCTTTTCTTGTCCCCTTTCCATCAAAAGAAAAAGAAGGCATTACATTTCTTCTTTACAAGAACAATTGGCATTTACACTGTGGAAATCGGATGTTTTCTTTGTGATTACATTCAAATCAACGTGAGGTATATTGTTTGTGATTCATCCACAATTCAATGATCGTTCTGAGGTAAATTATTGACTGTGCTTCGGAAATAGGTAAGTCATCTTCCGCCGACTTGAATTCCTACATTGGTATCACAACCAAGTTGTGATTTCTACCTTGTTTTTCATCGAATTTTCTCATTTACCATTTGATATCGAGATCAAGAGTATGAAATATACACTGTTTGGATGCTTATTCCTTAGAATTGCTATTTAAATCGTCGAAAATGAACCGAAGCAAAGAACGGGTTCGGGGTCGCAAACACCTGTATGGTTTTTGGCCATTTTTCAAAATATTTTTCAGGCCAAAATAAATTTTTAAACGTATAAGGTGAAAGTACTCGTCAAGACGAGTCTAACGATGGGTCGAGCGCCATTGGAGGACGTCGGATGCGCCTACACGCGTGGCCAGAAGCTGCTGTGCGTGGGATACACGCACCTGACACGCTGGGCATGCCAGCACATGAACGTCACTCCCGCGTTGACGAAACGACGTGTGCTAACGTCACCATGACATCATCGAGATATCATCCAACAGTCAATAACTACCGGATGACGTCAGCGATGACGTCATCATCGGCAAAGTTGGCCGGCCGGTCACCAACACAGTTGGCCGACCAGTTGCCGGCCTGCAACCGACCTAAGACCCGACCCGTCTGGAGACCCGACCCAATCCGACCGTTGACCAATCAACTGGTCGAACTGATGGACCGGTCAGGTGGTTAAACTGATCAGACCGGTTGCTGGTTAGACCATCGGATCGGCTAGGAGCCGTTTGGCTTGCTCACGCGTGCGTCACACATGCCGCACACTCAAGTGGCGCGTGTGGGCGCGTGTGAACTCTTATTGGAGTGTGGTTGGTGGCATTTGGTTCGTATTTTTGAGCTCTACACTGTGGTATAATTATTTTATACTTTTGAATTTTATAAATGTATAAAAATGTATACATAACCCTAAGTACGCGTATTTTAGGGTATAAATGCATAGTTTATTCATTTGTAGCTTGTATTTTCTTATGTTTTAGTAAATACAGTAGCTAGCCTATATGAAAATGATGTCATATATGTTGTGTAGAGCTTGGTTCAATGGTAGTATGTATATAGTCTAATATACTTGTAATTTTATAGTTCAAGAAAATTCAAACAATGGTAGGAAATCCTTGTATTTCCGTTCCATGATGAATTACGGTTTTGATTGTAGTTGCGGCATAACTGTTTTTTGAACGTTGGTTCACATTATGTTATGTTTTAATGTTAATGGAAAAATGTAAAAAAGTACATGTGGTCATGTAATTATTTTTTCTAGTGGAAGTTCGTAGGTTGGTAGAATTCGAAGGAGTTCTCACCTAGAACTTAAAATTTGCACAAATTAAACTAATTAGTAACAATAGAACAATCGTGCATAGGAGCTAATTAAGAACATAGTGAACTTTCATTTCTATGTCTTTTGTTGAATTATCATTAATTTAGTTTGTCTTTGCTGCAAATTAAATGTGTGTTACTCTAAAAAGTGTGATAATATTGATTTTGCGTTTATTATATCGATGTGTTATAGCAATTGATTATGGCTTCGGCATCCAAGACCATAGTGACTGACCTTAATAAGGGTAAGAAGTTAAACAGTGACAATTATGATATTTGCCACCGAAAGGTTCAGTATATCCTTAAGAAGCAAGAGGTTTTGGACACTCTCAACCACACCATAGATGAACCTGAGCATGGAACTTCAGCTCAACACAGGAGAGATCTAGAAGCTTATCAAGCTTGGAAAAGGAAAATAGCATTGCTCGCATCATGTAGCTAAGTTGTATGCAAGATGATCTCATGTGTGAGTTTGAAAGTTATGATAAAGCTCAAGTTATGTGGGTTGCCTTGAAAGATAAGTTTAGGGATACATCTGCCACTAAATTGAGGAGACTCGCCATCAAATTTGACACATACCAAAAGTGCCCAAATGTAACGATGAGGCAGCATCTTTGGGAGATGTCAAATATGATTCGTGAACTAAAGTCGGCAGGTCACTCACTTACTAATTAACAATAAGTTCAGGCTGTTATAAGGTCTCTTCTTGACAATTGTGAGCATATGAACATTAATATGACACATAATGAGAATATTGTCACTTTTGATGACATAGCACGTCATTCGGAATTAAAGGATGAGCGCCCAGAGGCTGCGAGATCATTTACTCATGCTTATGTTGCTGAGTTGAGTTCGCACAAAGTTTTGAGCTTCAAGCGCAAAAGGAATCATCAATTGAACAATAAAGGGAAGATGACTGATCAAGCACCTAAAATGGCTAAGGCCTTCCAACATAAGAAGCATGGTGGGAAAAAAGACAAGGTCAAGATGAAGTGTTACAATTGTGGCAATATAGGTCACTTTGCTCGTGAACACACTGAGCCGAAAGAGGTACTCTATTACTCCATTACTTTAAGTAATCCTTTTGTTTCTAGCACTGTAATGCTTATTGAATCTCATCTAATGTGGACTGTAGACTCAAGAGCAACAAATCACGTAGCTAGAGACCGAGAAGTATTTGTGCAGTATCATCATATACAGCCTGGAAGAAGATGAATATATGTTGGGATTAACTCAAGAATTGAAATGAAGGGTATCGGCACATGTAAATTAATTTTACGTGGTGGCTGAAACCTATTCCTACAATATATCCTCTATGCTTTAGATATTCGACGAAACTTGGTCGCCGTACTTGTTCTTCTTAGCCTAGGTTATGTATTGAATTTTCATGGTGATTGTGTTGACATTTTGTGTGGAACTGTTTATTATGGTTTGTGTCATGTATCGAATGATTTTATGGTGTTAGACATTGACTATAATCAATACAATTTGATGTCGATGGTTGTTTTTTCTTTAACTGCATCTTTTAGTAATGTTAAGATTGATGCAAGTACTTGGCATGTTAGATTAGGTCACGTTGGGTTGCAAAGAATGCAAATATTAGCTAGAAAATGCCTTTTAGGGTCACTCACTAATGTTGAACTACTCGTATATGAACATTGTCTAGCGGGAAAAGCAACTAGAAAACCATTTGGTAAAGGGACAAGAACCGAATTTCCATTACAATTCATACATTCTGACATTTGTGGTCCTTTGAATATGAGGGCGAGGCTTGAAGTCTCATCTTTCATCACTTTCATAGATGACTTCACGTGTTTCTGTTATTATTATTATTTTTAATCTTCCATAAGTCATAAGCATTAGACTGCTTTAGACGATATAAAACGATGGTAGAGAATTAGTTGAACAAAACAATAAAGACATTGAGAACCGATCACGGACGTAAGTATCTATCGGAGCAATTCAAGGCTTTTTATGATGAAAATGGAATTTTACGACAATTGACTATTCATGGTACTACATAACAAAATAGGGTAGCTGAGAGAAGTAATAGAGCCCCATTGGAAATGGTTAGGTCTATGATAACATAAGCAAATTTACCTATCTCTTATTGGGGAGATGCGTTATTAACTGCTGCCTATGTACTTAATTGAGTACTCTCAAAATCGGTCGCTTCCACCCCTTATGAATTGTGGACTAGTAAGAAACCAGACTTAAGTAGTCTACGTCCATGGGGATGTGTAGCTTATGTTCATGATTCGTTTCATAAATATGGCAAATTATGTCCTAGATGAAAGAAATGTATCTTTATAAGATGTTTAGAACACTCAAAATGGTTCGTGTTTATAGGTGAACAAGCCAATGGAAGTGTGACCGAAATAGAGTCACGAGATGTCACGTTCTTGGAGAACGATTTTCCAAGTAGATGTGAGATTGATAAGGACTTCCAATTATATAAGATGGAAGATCCTAATAACACACATACTAATGTTGTAAAGGGAAATGAAGATTTACCTCAACATATAAGATCTAGTGGGAATGTTGCATTGCCTGACGATATGAATTCAAGAGAAATTTAGTTGCGTAAAAGTAATCGTAAAAGTATTTCTCATCATATTTTGAGGTTGAAGAGGAAGTATTTATGATTGCTCAAAAAGATGATGTCAAGCCTAAGATTGTTCAAGAGGCTCTTTCATCCTCTAATAAGGAAGAATGGAGAAAAACTTTGGAAGATGAAATGAAGTGAATGGAGGTAAATGACGTCTAGGACTTAGTTGATCTACCACCCAATCGCAAGGCTATTAGAAAAAAATGGGTCTTTAAGATTAAGTGAATGGCAGATGGATCTATCAAAAAGTATAAGGCTCGTCTTGTGTAAAGGTTATACTCAACAAGAGAGTATAGATTGCGATGCAATCTTTTTACCAATTGTAAGGTTTGCCTCAATTTGCCTTATCATAGCCATTGTTGCACATTTGGACATTGAATTATATCAAATGGATGTAAAGACGACATTTCTCAATGGAAAACTAGATAAGGAAATCTATATGAAGCAACCAATATGTTTCAATAAAGTATGCAAGTTTCATCAATCAATATATGGCCTTAAGCAATCATCTAGATAATGGTATCTTCATTTTCATTAAGCTATAACGACTTTTAGTTTCACGATGATTGAATAAGATCACTGTGTATATATCAAGCAGTTCGAAGATAAATTTGTAATTATATCATTTTATGTGAACGATATTCTATTGACTGAAAATGATAAGATTTTGGTTATCACTATAAAAGAATGGTTGTCATCCAATTTTGAAATGAAGGACATGGGAGAAGCTGCTTATATATTAAGAGTTAAGATCGAAAGAGATCGATCAAGGAAACTCCATGCTTTATCACAGGCAGAAGTACAGCCCAAGTGCCATAACTTGGCACTGAGGGACACTTAAGTGCCATAACTTCAAAATGGTACACACTTGAATGCCAGTTTCGAAGTTAAATGGGACACTTAAGTGCTACTTTAGTAAAAATCCGGCCAAATGGCTGACGTGGCAACTTTCCAGCGAGTTTAGTCCAAAACGGCGTCGTTTTGCACGAGAAAATGCAAAAACGACGCCGTTTCGCATCTAACGTGTAAATAATATAAATATTAATTTAATTTAATTTAAACTTAATTTTATTTAAAATATTAAAAAAATTAAGAAATTTAAAAAACGGGGGGGAGGGGAGGTCGAATGAGCCGGAGGGCGCTGGCCCCAGCCCGCCACCGTCGCCTCCCCGCTGTTGCCGGAAGGGCCGGCACGACAGGGGTCGCGGCCCTCGCCGCGATCCGGCGAGGCTCTCGGCCCTCGCCGTCGGTCGGCCGGGGCCGGCGACCCCGACCGACCCTCCCCCTCCGTCATCGACCCTTACCGGCAACGGTGGGGAGGCGGCGGCGGCGGGGGCTCGGCCCTCGCCCACCTGTTCAACCTCCCCCGCCCCTCCCCTTTTATTTTCAATATTTTCTTAATTTTTAAAATTTTTTAAAATTTTCTTTTTTAATTTTTTTTTGAATATTTTAAATAAAATTAATTTTAAATCTAATTTAATTAATTTTTATATTATTATTTACACGTTAGACACGAAACGGCGTCGTTTCTGCATTTTCTCCACCACGTCAGCGTGCAAAATGACGCCGTTTTGGACCAAATTCGCCGGAAAATTGCCACGTCAGCCATTTGGCCGGATTTTCGCTGGAGTGACACTTAAGTGTCCCATTTTACTCCGATATTGGCATTTAAGTGTACCATTTTAAAGTTTTGGCACTTAAGTGTCCCTCCGTGCCAAGTTATGGCACTCCAAGTATCCCAATCACAAGAGTCTTATATTAGGAAGATTCTTGAGCATTTCAATATGCAATACTATAACCCCATTGATACCCTTGTCATGCAAGGTGAAAACCTAAGTATTAAGATGTGCCCTAAGACTCCAAAAAAAATTAAAGTAATGTAAATTGTTCCGTATACTAATGCGGTTGGAAATTCGATATATGTTATGATGTGTACTCAACCCAACATATGTTGTGCCGTGAGATTGATGAGCTGATATCAATCAAATCTCGGTTAAGTACACAAGAAAGCAATGAAAATGATCTTGAGATAGTTGAAAGACACCATGGACTATCGATTTTTGGATATGCGTTCTTGCTTAATGGAGGTGCAATTTCTTAAAATATCAAGAAACAGACATGCACGGCTTTGTCTACGATGGAGGCAGAATTTGTTACATGCTCTGCCACAGTGCAAGAAACAGTATGGCTAAAACGTTTATTGGAAAATTTAGCCACTATCACTAAGGTTTTAAGATCGGTGATAGATTATTGTGATAGTCAAGCAGCCATTACCTATGTAAAATATCCAAAGTATCATGAAAGGACAAAGCACATTGACATAAAGAACAAATTCATTAGAGATATAATAACGCATAAATAAGTGATCCTTCAATACATTTTAACCAATAGAATGGTTGCCGATCCATTTACGAAAGTTGTTCCTAGAGACATATTCTTGACCCACAAGATGTCACTAGAATTGCGTAGAATGTGATATGTGTTATTGTAAAGGATCATTAATTTATGTATATGTGGACATATGTATTGTACTTATTTGTTTATTAGTGACTTGATGTTCTTTCAATAAGTACAAATTCATTATGAGACTAACACATACACACATATATTATTGAAAAGTATGTTAGTAGGTAATGATTGGCTCACTCACACGAGCAATCACCTCAAGTGTTATAGTTAGCATGTTGAGATGAGGTTTTATGTATAAATAAATGCTGAAGAGCAAGTTTAGTACATAAAATAATATGTCGAATTGATTAAGGTCAAGATGAGGTCTGTTATTTGTTATAATTAGACCAAACATGATAGTCTCATAATCATGTATGCCTGTAAAATGCCGGACGCGAGTCATTAATTGAGCGCTATAGAAAGCGAGCTGATATAACACTCGAGCTAAACATGAGTACATGAGAAGTACGTGACTATGTTTAGGCTAAGATCCGTATAGTGGATATATTTCATAAATAACATATGCTCTTATAGAAAGAGAAATCTAATATAGCATGTAATTCGTACTACATGTGTATTGTATGATCAATAAGGGAATGTGAGTAAAATTATCCCTATTTACTCATCGTGTGAGCCCTTGAGGTAATTTATAATTTATCTCATTTTTGTGCCATATGTAACTTCTAACTATGTTCTAGAAGTCAAAGATCAATGTTGCTACTTTAGCATGTTACCGGCGGCCATGAATAGATATGGCCTTATGGGATGTGTCTAGGAAAGTAGTGGTTCTGAAATGGAGAAAGACATGAGTGCGAAGGAAGATTATTATTATTTTTTTTAAATCTATCACATGTATTTACTAGTTGACCAATTATATCGATTTATGTGGTTGTGGATATAATTGTAAATACATGGTGTTTTGAGAATAGTCAAATATAGCATTTAAGAGATAGGTATATTTGAATTGATGTAACCAAATATGTCTAAGGCACTATGAGACATCGATTGATTATTTCTTTTCAGGGTTATAGCCATTATTTATTTATTTATTGTAAAGGTAGATCCATTATTTCATCCCTAACAGGTTCATAATTTGAGCTCCCAAGTGTAGGTGTACTCATTAGTCGCACGACTTATTTGCTAGTATGAATTGTTTTGTAAAGTTGATGAATGTTGAATGCCTTATACTCTTGAAAGAGCGCTATCAAGTCCATCATGTTTGAGTGGGAGATGTTGTACTTAATTAGTACATCCATGATGGGGTGTGATTGGATCACACTGTTTCGTCTTGATATGCTAGGATGGAAAGACACCTTTTAAAGGGTGTGATGGAGTCATATAAAAGACTCCTGAAGATAACCGTTGGCACGGTTGGCAGATTGTACGCTCAGAGAAATTCCTCTCATTTTCTTGTCCCCTTTCTATCAAAAGAAAAAGAAAGCGTTACATTTCTTCTTTATAAGAACAATTGGCATTTACGCCATGGAAATCAGATGTTTTCCTCGTAATTACATTTAGATCAACGTGAGGTAATATTGTTTGTGATTCATCCGCAATTCAACAATCATTCTGACGTAAATTGTTGACTACGCATCGAAAACAGATAAGTCGTATTCCACCGACTTGAATTCCTACAGATGGAAACCCACTAAAGTGTGTGATTGAGAGAGTATGATCGGCTAAGCTTTTTCCATTATGAACTACTTCTAAAATCCACATGAGTTGAGACGGGACTTCTAATTGGGAAAAGGAGAAGCTAACTACACTGTTACTCTTGGCCTTCTATTTCTTTTCTCTCTCTCTCTCTCTCTCTCTCTCTCTCTCTCTCTCTCTCTTTTATTGCTCAATCTTTTTCTCCTTTGGTATGTAAGATTATATGGGACCATTGAGAAGGCAAATAGACCTTCAAAAGATTTAGGCAAATAGACATTGAAAAGACTCAAATTCAGGAACTCCTGCTCTAATATAATATGAGATATAATGAGACCACTGCCCGGCTATTCTAAAAATTTTAATTATTAGTTTTTTTTTTTGGGTCTGCAAGCTATTAGATAAAAATGTGATTTAATATTTAAATATTCTATCAATGCATGGTGTGACATCCCGAATTTCTGATTCTATTTTCAATTGAATGAGTTGGGCTTTTCATTGACGCGCCTATAGTTTTTCCACGAGCTAATCACTGAGGGATAATTAATCTATCTGATGAAGCCGTTAAAGGATTTTTAACACAATAGACTTGAGAATTTGATCAAAAATCGACTGATCAACCATGCTAATCTGCAAGGGTTAATACAACACTATCAAAATTGATAGCGATCAAAGATAGGTCGATTCGACTGAGTATGTGATTAAAGTGTGGGTAATTTCACCTAATTGCAAAGTTCTAGTCGAACGACACTAAACTGATTTTTCTATCATTTCTGTATCATGTGCCCATATTTGAAATCTCAAGATCTTCACAACAATTGAGAGTTATCAATGAGTCGAAAATGTACAACGTGACACGAAAATAATTGACCACGGATCAATTTTACTAAAAATTACTAAAAGCTACCCGATAGGCTAGGTCACGCTAAAATCGCACCCAGTTGAAATTAACCACGAATTTAAACCTGATTTCAGAAATTGAAAGTTCTATTATGTCACAATTCATTTTAGGAACGTCGACTCATTCTCCAAAGATTTTTTGGCAGACTCGAAATTTCGGTGAAAAATCAAAGTTAGATTATTTTGGATCGGGAAAATTAGATGGCCTTTTTTGGTCACATTTTTTGTCATCAAGTTGGTTCACTTGATGAGAAAAAAATCATGAGATGGACGATGTCACCTTGGCTGATTTTATAGACTCCAAATTGGAGGAGAATTGAGTGAAATTAGAGGCCAAATACCACAAAATTCGTAGCTAGGGGTGTTGCAACTTTTTGGATCTTTTCAATGGCTTGTTGGGGAAGTTTGGGTGTGCAAATGGCTGAGGATTGAAAGCTGAAGGTGGTGGGGGCAAGCAATGAGCACAATGGGATATTTTGGTTGACATTGAGGCCAATTGGGTCCCCCCTTACTTCAGCAGCCTTCTTTTTCTTCATTGGGCCTCCTTTATCCATTGTTGAGGCATTTGAGAGCTTGAGAGAACCAGAGAACTAGCCAGTAGCCACTCCATGACCTTTAACCACCGCCCGAAGCTGCCAGACTAGTCGCACGCCGCCCGCGAGCCATCTACGCGTCCCTCGTGCTCGCGTGCTCTTCCCACCTCCTACTCGCACCCAGTCATCATCCCGAGCTACCCTAGCCACTATCGCAGTTCATCTAGCCACCATCTGCCACCATTGAGCATCGTTGTCACCCGCTACAACCTCCGCCAACCCGCTTGGCTTGTTTTAGCCCAAGCCAAGCTCCGACCAGCCTTCTCGACCTAAGAAGCAAAAGTCAAACCTTATCTGTGGGCTGAGGCTTCTGGGCCCGTTTTAAGGCTGGTTCAAACCTCCATTGGTATCGCCGTAGGCTCGAGTGTTGATCACCTTCACCATGGACTCACCGGCCCGCTAAACCGGTGAGTTTACTTGCTAAACTCTACTTAGGGAGTTAATTACGTTTAATGGATAATTAGTTTAAATTAAGTATGGATTAGTGATCTAATTATTTAATTATGCATGTTAGGTTATTAGAATAGACTAATTAAGGGCTAATTAGATTATACTATTTATCTAGATAGGTGTGGTAATTTTCTAGGCCCGTTTAGGTGGTTAGATTAATGTTTTCGGCTTAAGTTAGTATTTATTGTATTTAAATTGCATATTTAATTATTTTTGCTATTTATTTAATTAATTTATATTTTCTAGAAATTATACCAGGATAGCCGATCACTGGAATTTCGTGCTGATTGTAGTTGTGTGCTTAGTTGATGCAATTGAGTGTTGTTATATTGTGCAAATTGACTAGTGATTAAAATTTTGGTTATTTATTCTAAAATTGTGAAATTTCAGCATTTAATTAGAAAATCCCAGGTGTTGGGTTTTGACACTGAAAATGGTTTTAAAGACTATATAAAATAGTGAGATTTTAAAAATGAAGGGTATCAAGTTTTCTGGTTCAAATTGACTATGTACCAACACACGATTATTTTACCGTATGTTTTAAATATGAAAAAAAAAAACCAAATTCACTATTTTAATCGAGGCATTTAAGTGTAATACACAGTGTTCTTGGCCAAGATTGAATGATTGTGTGTTGGTTAAGAGAAACCGTCCCCGATGTACATCGAGTAAACATTGCCCCTATATGGGATGCCTTATCAATGGATGTTGGATCGTGGTAGAGGCCAGACCGAAGTTCCTTTGGGAATGCCGTCCCCAATGTGTGTCGGTTGGACATTGCCATGCTCAAGGGATGAGGCAATGTCTGGTTATGCCAGAAGATTGCCGAATGTCGAGTATGCCGTGATAAAAATTAGAACACATGATTGAGTGAAATTGACGCACCTGATTATGGGAAAAAAATCGTGTAGCACAGTATGAGACATGTTATAATGACTTGGCCTTATAATCGAGACCCCTGTGGCTGTGTGAGGTGTGGCGTTCCAATTGATTGAGTATTATTACTGCTTATGTCTGCAATATGAACTGTGCTGACATGTAAGAAGGAACCAAGGGGAGGTGAGTCTTTGTAGTTATATTGCTAGGCGTATTTTCTTCCTAGTCGGAGTTTAAGGGGTGGAATTACTAAGACGTTGTCTCACCCCGTCATGGGTTCAATTCTTTTCAGGTCTGCAGATGGTAGTTCCTCCAGTGTGTTTTGGGAAGCCGTGTCACGCCCCGATCCTCCGAGTACGTGCTTATCCCTCATTGGTTGATTAATAGCAATGTCCCAGAAACATCGCCGACCCATTCTTTTTAGTACACATGTGGAAGCATATAAATATCCACAAACAATAAAACAATGGAATAGGAAAGTAGGGCCATACTTTTCAAACCACAACAAGTCATACAGGGGTCCCGATTTTAAGGAACTGTCCTATGACTAACTAGCCATACAGGTTCGTTGATTATGTTTCTTCCACCTTCCCAAACTCCGGGACTTTGGACTCTCTACAGCCGACACCTAAGGACCTGAAATGTTATCCCACAACGGAGTGAGACAAAGCGAGTTCTACTCCCTAAGAGCCGATTAAGAAGAAAATTACGCCATAAGGGCTACCTAAGCATAATCAAGTGTCAGATGACTTACCTTGGCCTCAGTTCCTTCCTACAAGTTAGTTCAAATCATAAATACTAACAATCACATGATCCAATGAAACAGATCGAACCATTGATCAATTGACTCAGTCGATTATATGTCATCAAAACCATTTCCCAATCATCTCATCTATTCAATCTCACTTCTTAATCATGACTCAAAGAGCAGAGTTTATAAAATTCTCAATCATGAATCACGGTCCTAAGGACACAACCTATCTTTAGGTAGTAATCACAGCCCAGTGATGCAACCTTTAATAGGTAGCTGATCACAACCCTATTAGGCACGACCTCTATTAGGTGGTGAATCATGGCCCGATGGGCACGACCTTTAACATGTGACAAATCATGGCCTGATTGGGCACGACTGACTCCAAATTCGGTGGGCGAATCTCGGCCCAACCGGTACAACCATACTTTGGTAGTTTTCTAGATCTACTCACAACCTTTCACAATCAATTTCCAATTGAATATTGACACTAATCAATTTTGGGATAAATCCTCACATAATCGTCAAGTCACTCAATTTTCATGATCTAGTGCTCAATTAAATAAACAGAAAGCACCATTGCAATCAGCATAAAATTCCGGTCACCGACTATCCCGGTTGAATTTCCGGAAAATAAATAATTCATTAAATAATTATGGAAATTAATAAATAAATACAAATAAATAGACTTAGGCTTGGAAAAGCCTAATTGGAAGCCGAAACAGGTCCAGAAAATTACCAAACCACTCTAGTTGAATATTAGAGTTTGTCTAAGCTCTACTTGCACTAACTATCCTCCATGACGGCGGCATGACGGCAGCCGAATTTCGAATTGCAGCGGCACCAATGGTTTTGGACCGGGCCTAAAATTGGCCCAACAAATCTCAGCCCAAGTTAAGATTTGTTCTTGAGTTGGGTCGGGCTTGCTTCACGGGCTTTAGCTGCTGAAAATGGCAATTTGCTGGGCTTCCAAATGGGCTGAAATGGGCAGACTTCAATTCTGGTTTGCAAGGGAGTTGGGCCGTTGAGGCGGGCTGAGGAAACAAAACACGCGGGCTGCAGGTCTTCATAGGCTGCTGCAGATTTGGGCCAAAGACACGTTGCTGGAGAAGACCATGCGGAATGGAGCTACTTCGAGTGTGGCAGACGGCGTGACCTGCTGGCAAGACACGAACGAAGATGCTGGACTGCTCGGTGGAATAAAACAGTTGATGCTGGCTTCGCTGGCAGGGGAAATGGAAGCTGGCTGCTTCGGTGCTGCGGGACACATGAGGAGGGGTCAACCTTGGGGTTTCAAGGGAGAGAAGTTGACCAGTGGCACGTCTCGCAGAAGCTGAGCACAAATAGAAGTAAGATGCGTGAGGAGCTGAGTTGCGAACGAGAGAGGAGTGGTCGAGGGCTGGGCTTCGCTGAAGAATTTGCCGATTTTGATCCAGAAGTGGGCTGGTGTGGCTTCAGCAGAAGCTGGGAAGCGCGTGGACGATGCTTCGGTGGGTTGTGGGCCGAATGGAAGAGAGCCAGCGAAGGAGTCAACAAACCGGCTCTGCTGGTTGACTCTGGTGGATGCTTTAGTGGGTGAAGCTGCAGGAGATGGCAGCAAGCTACCTTCGTGGCAGAGAAACAAAGCAAAAAATGGAGCAGCTTCGATGGTTCGACGCTATGGGGAAAATGAAGAAAAGGCAGCACAGAGGGAGGGATCCGAATTTCACTAATTTTATACTTCAATTCCATCTTCAATTATCCAAATCGAGGTCCGATTTCACTCAAGAAAAATCCCAAACAATTTTTGTAAGTCCCCAACACTCAAAGGCTTGGCTTAGAAGTCCAAATTTTCTTTAATTTAGCCCATCCGAATTTTCGCTAATTTTCCGCAACGTTTGAAACAGTTTTCCATAAAAATCTCGGAATCTCCAAAAAAAATTTGTAGGATGAGTCAATGTTCCTAAAATAAATCATGACATTACAGAACTTTCAATTTCTGAAATCAGGTTCAAATTCGCGGTTAATTTCGATCTAAATCAATTTTAGCATGACCTAATCTATCGAGTAGCTTTTAGGAATTTTTAGTGCAATTGACCCGTGATCAATTTATCTCGAGTTACAATGTACCTTTTTGACTCATTGATGACCCTCAGTTGTCGTGAAAATCTCAATATTTCAATTACAGGTACCAGGTGCCAAAACGATAGAAAAATCGGTCTAGTGTCAATCGACAAGTATTTTGCAATCAGGTAGAATCATCTACACTTTGATCACATATCTTAGTCAAATCAACCTATCTTCGGTCTCGATCGATTTCGACAGTGCCGTAATGACCTTTGCAGATTAACATGGTCAAGAAATCAATTCCTAGTCGAATTATCAAGTCTATTGCATTAAAATCCCTTAATGGCTTCCCCAGTTAGTCTAGTTATCTCGTGAGTGATCAGCTGAAAAAATAGTACTATCGGTGCATCGATGAAAGACTCGATTTATTTAATTGAAAACAAATTCTGAAAATTCAGGCCATCACAAGTTGAGAGGATATACGACGAGTGCGACGTCCCTATCCAGGAGTCCCTAGCTCCATGAGCTCATAATGACCACTATCTTGGTCGATGAGGGCCAACCACAGTTTGTACCTCATCGATTCAGGGCGTGGTTTCACTATGGGATCAATGGAATCAAGGAAGGTCCCCTACAGGGTTCCAACATCCTGGCCATTGCGATCAACGTCGTGGAAGACCCAGATCCCCCGGAAGTCTCAGAGGTCTCGGCCAAAGAGTCCTATGCCTAGTTAGCTGGGTGGCTCTTCTTTTTGGTTTAGACCTTTGTTTATAGTCTAGTGTTGTAAATAAACTTAGCTTGTTTATGAAAAGTGTTTTGTGAAAATGCTATCCTGCTTTTCTATCCCATACTTGTGTTGTTTGGGAATTTTATTATACGCTTCTGCATGTGTATTAAAACAGATGGGTCGGCGATGTGTCTTGAGACGTTGCAATTTTATCAACCACCAAGGAATGTGCGCGCGCTCAGGGTTTGGGGCGTGACACATGGCCTCTTTATTCCATCAAGGATATGACCGACCAAAAAGAATTATTTTGACATTTTCAATAAAATTCGACTAGCGTAGCTCGTAAAAAAAAAAAATAAAAAAAAATCAAAATTTGCAAATTTACAATATGAGGATGTGATTAAGTACAAAAAATCATAAAAAATATTTTTTTATATTTTACAATATTCTCTAAAGATTCATTATGTTTGATGGTATTCAACTACACACGATGTCATAAAATGCATTTTTATCTAATTTTTCAAATTTGCACCAGCATTGTACGACATTTTATTGTAATCAAGTGCAATATATTGTAAAGTACAAGAAAATATGAAATTTAAATACTACAATTACCATGGTATACAATGAATTTTGGATGGTATGTCATAAGCTCAAAACTTAATAAAATGTGGATTTTTTTATCTATATATATATATATTTAAATTTTAATGTGAGCAAGTGAATTTCATAAGTTTCTTGTTTTATTTAATGAGATATAGATATTGCAACATTTACCAAGAGGAAACGTTGTAAAATGTGGATTTCCATTCTAAAAAGTCTAGATTAACTATAAAAAGAAGAAGATCTTATTGCAAAGTAGTTCATAGAGGAGAGATGGGATGAAGATTTAAATTCAAAAGTAGTTAGGAGGAGCAAAGAATGGTTTCTGAATTTCATTTTCTTCAATGTGAATTTATTTAGTTTTTATGGAAAGAATCATATTACCTACAAACTTCTAGTAGCCATTTCTTATTGGAGTGAAAATTGTGGTCGACATGGCACCATTAGAAATTTAGCATAACAGTACCATCACACTAGCAAAACTCTTTTAATTTCTTTTGAATTTTATGGTTAATTATGAATGCCTGGCTTAGCTGACCATTCTCCATCAAATGACGGAGTGACGATCAACTAAGGACCCCACATTTTGGTTGGAAACCGGTTGACTTTTTCAACCAGTTTCTATCTTTTACCCTATTTTTCTATTTTCTTCTTTTATATTTGAGGAGTTCTATTTAATATCTTAAATTTGTCAAATTTAAGTTCTCATGTCCTCATTCTTCAACCACAAACGCTTGAAACGATTTATTTGTTCTAATCCTTGCATCACAATACAACTTGATTTTTCCTTTTGTTCTGGATTCGATATTCATGTGTGATGTAAAGAATCTAGCGCTTCAAGGAGATGTAAAAAGATTACGATTGTGAACAACTTTGTTATTTCCTACTTATGAGGCCTAAATAGATGTACTCTAACTATTGCTGGACAACTGCATTTTTTTCTCGGTCTTGAATTAACCTACTTCTTTTCGACTTGTACCCTTGACAACTGCAACAAAGTACTGCACCGCATTTTTCCTTGCTACCTTTTCTTTTGTATGAGCTTAACACTCTAATGCCAAATCCGCTTCTTTAGCATAATTGTTATAAATGCATAAGCATCATCATAAGAATTAAACTCCATGCCTATGCAAGGTTCAATTTTCATGTTCTCTGGTATTGTGGTGTTTTCATGATTAGTATCTTCGGTTGCATTGTTCATCTTGTCCTCATCACCACCATTATTTTCATTGGCAAAGTTGCTTCCAATACGAACTCCATTAATCTGAATAAGATGTCATGAAAATAGTAAGAATTATATGTCATACAAAGTAAAATTTGACAACAATGAATATTCCTACTTTCTTGCAATAAGAAAAGTAGAGATTAACAAACTTTTCTCCACAGTTATGACTTATTCAATTGCAAAATCGTACAACAATCGAAGTTCAAAGTGTACAAGATAATTACACATTCTATAAAAAAAATAAGATAAGATAATTACATTCCCATTTTTTGAGTTATTATTATTTTTTATTTGGGAATATATCTACATAATATTTTCTTTTGGCCAAAGAATAATACACACTATTTTAAAAGTTGCAATTCAATTCTTCATATATTTCTTATTATTTGAAAAATATTTTAGGATTTGTTTCTTATTGTATGAATATTATTACTTTGATTTGTTTCTCGATTTGAGCTTGCATAAAGAATTATATAAATCTTGGGAAAAAAAATAGATTAAAATTGGAACTGGTTGAGGAAGCCAACCTTTCAAGAGCTGGATGTTAAAGAAGGGGGGGGACATGACAACTTAGATTTGACAAATTTAAGATAACAACTCCTTAAACATAAAAAGAAAAAAAAAAGAAAAAGGGTTAAAGATGGAAACCCACCCAAAGTATGTGGTTGAGAGAGTATTGTCGGCTAACCTTTTTCCATTTTGAATCTACTTCTAAAATCTATATGAAGGTACGGGCAGGGAAACGATAAATGAAGCTAAGATTACAGTGCTGAAAGTGGCCCGTCCTCCAACCATGGATCAGAGTCTTTGCATGAATGGAGGAGAAGGAAGAGCTAGTTATGCCCAGAATTCCTTCGTCCAGGTCACTCACTCACTCTCTCTCTCTCTCTCTCTCTCTCTCTCTCTCTCTCTCTCTCCACCCTCGTATCATACTGTCGTTGCCCACTGCCGACGCCTCATCCGGATCGGTGCCACCAGCTTGCCATCACGCTTGCCGACACCGATCTGCAGCCTGGGCTCCACTGCTGTCAAGGTCTCAGCAAGTTCGGCATCACCATCGAGACCTTTATGATTGTGGAGGCGGTGCCGAGCCTCCATATCTGGAGGCTTGTTCCCTTCAGATCTGGAGGATTTTCACCAGCAAATCCAAACGCAACTCTTTTTGAACCCAAGGCAACACCTACAACCTTCAGCCATGACTTGTTGTGGATCGAACCGCGATGGCCTACCTCACTCGACAATCATGTCATTCCGTCATATTCTTTGTTGTAATCACCTCTGAGACAGCAGAACACGCCTGAACCCAATCCAAAGTTTGAGCCTATTTGACATTCCTAATCGTTTCAATCAAAAGCGATGTAACTCACTTGCAAGATGTTGCTCTTTTTTTCATAAACCTTGCAAGGGGTTGGTTTAAGTACAAAAGAAAAATGAAGATTCAAAACATGCATATTATTGATTTCAATGTTGTAACTAACTTGCTGTCCGTACGCATAAATACAGAAACAGGTTATGTCCAGGGCAATACTAGCACTGCAAGAAACCCTAAGAGAGCTCTGTCTAGATAGCTTCCCTGAATGCTTGAAACTGGCAGATTTGGGATGCTCTTCAGGTCCCAACGCGCTACTAGTTTTTAGGGAAATGATTGATTCCATCGATACGATACGAAAGAAACTAAATAAGAAGGAACCCATGTTTCAAATTTTCCTAAACGATCTCTTCGGTAATGATTTCAACACCTTAATCAGATCGATCCCGAGCTTTTACGAGGAGCTGAGGAGAGACAAGGGAGGAGATTTCGGGCCTTGTTTCATAGCAGTAATGCCCGGGAGTTATTATGGGAGGTTGTTTCCGGCTCATTCTCTTCATTTCATACATTCTTCATATAGTGTCCACTGGCGCTCTCAGGTTAGTTAGTATGAATTCACTTTAGATTGATTTATTTGCTTTTCTTTATTTGATTCATGCAAATTATGCTACTTTTGCACCTTATCAGGCGCCCGCCAACCTCGTTAGTGAGTTTGGATCGCCCTTAAACAAAGGCCATATTTATCTGGCAAGGACAACCCCCAAGAGCGTGCACGAGGCATACTTGGACCTTTTCAAGAGGGACATGACTTTGTTCCTCAAGTCTCGTTCGGAAGAGTTAATCCTTGGAGGTCGTATGATGTTCACAATGATCGGCAGAGACGCGAATGTCAATTTGTCCGAGGATCAAGTCTCTAATATATATGAACTGCTGGGAATGACAATAAGCGATATGGTCCAAGAGGTTTTACTCTCTACAATCTCCGTGTGCTTCCGCGCTAATGTGTGCCTATTGAATGCATCGTGTGAATTATTTCACATAAGACTTTCTTTGTTTGATTGTTGTGGCCCAAATGACTCCCTGCTTCAAATAATTGCCGGTAAAAAGAAGATTATAGGATTTTCATTACTTAGTTACGAAGGGCAACTCCTCACAAGGTTTGTTATATTGACACCCCAATTTCCACAGGATAAGGGTAATCTAGTATAAATAATTTTTTTTGGTTCTGTCTGCTGTTCTGGATTAATTGTTTTATGTGCAGCGCTCCGATTTATCGTCGCTTTCTTCTCACCAACAATTTGTTGGTTTTTTGTTTAAAGGGCCTAATCGAAGAGGAGAAACTGGATAATTGGAACATGCCCATTTACCTACCTACTCCTGAAGAAGTTAGGCATGTGATTCAAAAGGAGGGCTCATTTCACATCACCAGATTCGAAACATTTAAAGTCACTTGGGACGCCGAAATGGGCGATGACGATTTACAAATGAGAGGCAAATATGTGGCAGCAACCATTAGAGCGGTCTTCGAGTCCATCCTGACAACACATTTCGGAGAAGAAATCATGGATGGCTTGTTTGAGAAGTTTGCTAGAAAAGTTTCACAGTACATGAAACTACATGAAGGAGAATATTTCAACATCCTAGTTTCAGTAAGGAACGGATGAATATCAGCCCTCATGCAATCCAGCTTTTAGCCCTTAGCTCAAGGGAAAACAATGTTAAACATAAGTAGAGATGTGTGTCATGGAATAAGCGAACCTTTCTTGGGTGAGCGCACGAAACATCTTTGAGTTGTTATCAAACTTCGGAAATCGGTTCGATTCTTATTCTATATTACCGGTAGATTCAGGCTTTGTGGGGTCAATCCCCCTCGAAGTTCATTTGATTGATCGATCCTGGAAACCAGTTTATCAAAATAGTAGCAAGTGTTATAATATCAATAATGCAATCCACATTTAGTTTACTATTCTCACATTCAGTTACTTTCGTTAACATTTATTGTTCAATTTAAGTTGCACAATAACTGCCCACTGTATAGTGATTGCCCAAAGGGCAAAATAACATCTTGCTGGAAGACGTTATAGCAAGGTGCGCGAATGGGAATATAGATAGGTTTAAGCCAAACTCTCTATTGATCTGAAAGCACACCATCATGTTCAATGGCGAAGGTTAGCACAGAATTCTTCACATTTCCACTTTCGATCCAGATTATACGTGAGTTTTGTTCATTCATGATAATCGGGTTTTGTCACGATGACGTCGGCTGGCACGTGTGATGAACACATGGAGCGATTACCCCCGCGTGTGGCTCAAATGCTCCAGCGGTTGCCAAGGCGCGTGCCGCGCACTATGCCTACGCAAATCGCCTCGGCACTAGGCCGTTTCTTCTAGCCGCGCGTGGCAGCGCATCCAACAGCCCTCGAAGCCATATCACGGAGATGGACAAACCTTGATTATCATAGATTAAGTACCATCGCAATTTTTCAGGAGTCCTTTGAAGCTCTAGAGTTCCGTTCATCAAGAAGAGCCTACTGTTTCAAGGAGAAAAAAGTGAAGAAACGTGTATTTCTTTTGTAAGAGTGCTACTATTTAGATATCCCTTTTTTCTATTTTATATATTATGGTAACTGCACTCTTTTATGCACCCTTCACTTATGGGCTGGGTTTTGGCCCAACATGGGCGAACGGGCTTAAGTTGGCTCAAATTAAAAACCCATTAGTGTTGCTTGCGGTCATGCTTGCTGGCACCATCCTCATCCCTTTTCAACTAGTTCCCTCTGCAGCCCATACAGCTTGGCCGTGATCATGTCCTCCATTTGCTGTCAAGGTCTCGGCTAGCTTGGCATCATCTTCAAGATCTATATGATGATGGAGACTGCACCGAGCCTCCAAACACAATTATCTCACGTGCTGCCCAGATGATCGTCTAGTACATAATCCTTCCTATTCACTCCAAACACCCGAGCCACCAGTTGTAGGATTTTTTTTTTTTTTTTTTTTTAATTCACACCTCACAGGTATAACGCACCTGCAAGAGGTTAATTTTTTCCCATAAAACCTTACAAGAGGTTGGTTTAAGTGCAAAAGAAAACTGGAGATTCAAAACATGCATGTTAATGGTTTTGATTCTATAATTTACTTGCTTTCCATGCGCACAAACACAGGAATAAATTATGTCCAAGGCAAAGTCTGTATTGCAAGAAATCCTAAGAGAGTTCTATCGAGAGAGCTTCCCTGAATGCTTGAAACTGGCAGATCTGGGATGTTCTTCAGGTCCCAACACACTACTATTGTTAAGGGAAATAATCGATTCCATCGATGCGATATGTAAGCAACTAAATAAGAAGGAACCCGTGTTCTAAATGTTCCTAAACGATCTCTTCCGTAATGGTTTCAATACCATATTCAGATCAATCCCAATCTTTTATGAGGAGTTGAGGAGAGAGAAGGGAGGAGATCAATTCCGTAATGGTTTCACAGCAGCAATGCCCGGGAATTTCTATGGGAGGTTGTTCCCTAACCGTTCTCTTCATTTCATACATTCTTCATATGGTGTCCACTGGCGCTCTCAGGTTAGTGATTACTGATATTTAGCCTCCACATGAGTTAACGTTAGAACGATTTATTCGCTCGTCTTTATTTGATTTATGCAAATCATGTTACTTTTGCACCTTATTAGGTGCCCTGCAACTTCGTCAGTGAGTTTGGATCACCCTTAAATAAAGGCAATATTTATCTGGCAAGGACAAGGCCCAAGAGCGTACTCAAGGCATACTTGGACCTTTTCAAGAGGGATATGACTTTGTTCCTCATGTCTCGTTCGGAAGAGTTAGGGTGCATTTGATTTAGCATTCCCAATGGTCTTTTAGCCTCCAAAACCCTTTGAGAAAATGATGAACTGTTTGACAACCATTTTGAAATAGTTTTCAAGTGAAAGCCAACATCGGGAAGGCTAAAAGCCCAATGCTAGTAGGGACTAGTTTTGAGCTTTTTCGCATTTGGCCAAATGTTGAAACTTATTTTTTTACTCCAAAACTATCATCACTCATTCTTTAAATTTCTAATTTTGATCTCGTTTTTATTATTTTAAATGCCAAAATAATGCTAAAAAATAAAATATATGTCAATGCTAAAAAAATTAGATATATTTGGTTTTTTTAGCATTATTGTCAAATTTTATATTTAAAAAGTTACATACATTATTTTTTTTTTTTTTTCAATATTAAACAAACAAAAAATAAAAAAATTCTGATGAAGGGTTTGGTTTTATAAAATATATATATATATATATATATATATATATATATATATATATATGTATTTGATTTCTTAGCATTATTTTCAAATTTATATTTAAAAAGTTGCATATATTATTTTTTTCAATTTTAAACAAATAAAAATTAAAAAAATTTTGACGAAGGATTTGGTCTTTCAAAAAAAAAAAAAATATATATATATGTATTTGATTTTTTTAGCATTATTGTGAAAAATTATATTTAAAAAAGTTGCTTTTTTTTTTTTTTTTTCAATTTTAAGCAAATAAAAATTAAAATATTCAGATGAAGGGTTTGGTCTTCTTTAAAAAAATAATAATTCTTATTTGTGTATCCATTTTTAAGTATTATTGTCAAAATTTATATTTAAAAATTTTCTTACATTATTTTTTTTTTCAATTTTAAACAAAAAAAAAAAAAAAAAAAATTAATAGTAATCACCAAAAGAGCTTTTCAAATATGTTCTCTACCAAATGGCATTTCTCTTAAAGTTACTTCTCAAAACAGAGTTTACCAAACGGTCTTTTCATTTACCTAAAGTCCTTTAGGCTAAACTGTTTTTGCATTTTCCTAATGAGGTTTCAAAATGTTGAATCAAACGCACCCTTAGTCCCCAGAGGTCATATGGTGCTCACAATGATCAGCACAGATGGAAGCGTCAATTTGCCTGACGATCAAGTCTGTAGTATATTGGAACTGCTGGGAATGACAGTGAGCGATATGGTCGAAGAGGTCTCATTATCTGCTATCTCTCTGTGTGCTCATGCATAGATGCGTACTTGTGTGCGGGCCTATTTAATGCATGTGGGTGAATTATTTTGCGTAAGAGTTTCTCTGGTTAATTGGCGTGGCCCGGAATGACTCTCTGCTTCAAACAGTTGCTGGTAAAAAGAAGATTAGGAGAGTATCATTTCACTTTGTTACAAATGGCAACTTCCCACGAGGTCAATTATATTGACAGCCCAATTTCCATAGAAAAAACTTACAATTAAGTCCCTATGACATGAATTCTAAGAACTTTACCTGAATCTTGAAAAAATAAAGGCAATATAATATGATTTGTTTTTTAGTTCTGTTTGCTATTCTGCAATAATTGTTTTATGTGTAGCGCTTCGATTTAGCATCGCTTTCTTCTCAATAGGAATTTTTCTGTTTTTCTGTTAAAAGGGCCTAATCGAAGAGGAAAAACTAGATAATTGCAACATGCCCTGTTACCTACCTACTCCCGAAGAAGTTAGGCATGTGATTCAAGAGGAGGGCTCATTTCACATCACCAGAGTCGAAACGTTTAAAGTCACGTGGGACGCTGAAATGGGCGATGGTGATGTACAAGTGAGAGGCAAATATGTGGAAGCAAGCATGAGGGCAATCGCATAGCCCGTCCTGGCAATGCATTTTGGAGAAGAAGTCATGGATGGCTTGTTTGAGAGGTTTGCAAGGAAAGTTTCACAGTACACAGAACTACATATAGGAGAATATTTCAACATCCTAGTTTCAATCAAGAACAGATGAATACCATGCCTTGTGCAATCCATCTTTTAGCCCTTAACTTGAGGGAAAGCAATGTCGAACATATATAGAGATGAATGTCATGGAGCAAGCGAACTTGTTTTGGGTGAGTGCACAAAACATTTTTTAGTTGTATCAAGCTCCTGAAATCAATTTGGTTCTTACTGTATATTACCAGTAAATTCGAGCTTCGCAGAGTCTATCTACCTGGGAATTCACTTAATTGTTCAATCAAGGAAACCAGTTCATCAGTTGATTGGGAGGCATTGCATAGAAATAGTAGCACGTACCTTGAGCTTTCTTATGCTACGGTGGTATGACTGATATCTGATGTCTTGCTTGTCACCTGAAGATCCTGGGGCTTGAACCAAAAAGTGCAGCTTTGAGCATTAACTTTTTCTATCTTTCATCAGGGTTGCTAAACTGTGCACCCGAAACTAAATCCAATTTAGGGTCCAAACTTCAACTTTCCTTCAGAGAAGTAGGACGCAACAAGAATCTATAATCACATCGTACAAGACCAGTTCACTATTCTTATATGACCCTCCATCTGTCTTAAATAAAGAAGAAATACATTCGAAAAATGGATATTTGGTAAGATCCTTTTCCATCAGTGACCCACAATTCATTTCTTTTATTCTTTCAGTTTTTTTGTGTAATTATTATTCATAATCAATTTGAAGGGACATATACTTTTGATTTATTAATTTATTTAATTTTGTAAGGCATTCATATTTGCAACTTTCTTTTAATAGCAAAACATCTAAAATTATTTGAAAATATGTAAATTGATAGCACAGTTGTAAATTATTTGTTTTATAATTTTGGGGATTAAATTACCCTATTTCATTTTAAATGTTGAAGAGAAAGTCATAAGTCCAAGTCTAAAGTACTAAATAAGTGGAGCATGAAATGGATTATACTTAGATAAAAGAATCTTATAAACGGATTTGATGGGTCAAGCGAACATCTTTTACTTATAAACCTTACGACCATGATGCGTCTAACACATCGCGTTGAGGAGTTTGATCCTAATTCTAAAAGGCAGACCTCAGCCTGTGATCTTTAGAAAGCCTATAAAGAGGCTCCCTTCTAATGATTAGTCCTCATGCTAAAGCTTAGTCTTCACCCCTTTCCGACTAGGCATAGGTGAGGGATGGTGAGTGGCAGCTAACCACAGGCTAGGCAGGCGAGGGCCACGGCGCCCTCGCCAAATTGGTGCAAGGGCAACTCTCAGCCACCTCTCTTGTGGCAGGTTGCAGATGGCTGGCGATCAGCCACATGCCAAGAGAATAAAAAAGGGGAAGAATAAAAGAATAAAAGAATAAAAATTTATAAAATGTAGTCACGTTAGCACTGATCATGCTAACTGATCATGTCATGTAAAACAATCAGTAGCCACGTTGGTAATTTTTTTCAAATTAGCCATTGTAAAAAATGTTTGGGACTAAATTGATAAAATTAAAAAGTTTATGACTAAACCAACAATTGCACGATTTAATATGGAAAACAAGTGAAACAAAATGCATACAAATGACACAACAAGTCCAACCGAAAAAAATAAATTAAAAAAAAAAGAACATGGCGAAGGAACAAGATAAAAAAATGCATACAGATGACTTGGTAAACGACGAGATGAGATGACACGGAGTAATAAAAGACAAAAAAACATACCAATGACATGGCAAATCACAAAACGATATGACCTGAAAAATGAGCAGAAATAAAAATGAATACATATGCTATGGTAAA
The DNA here is from genome assembly GCA_014182385.1 of Eucalyptus viminalis. NCBI lineage: Eukaryota > Viridiplantae > Streptophyta > Magnoliopsida > Myrtales > Myrtaceae > Eucalyptus > Eucalyptus viminalis. Next base: position 28,404,647 of record CM024532.1, on the reverse strand, counting down.
TCACGAGACGATATTACAAGGCAAACGAGCGTGTATATGGAATGGCCAAATTTGTTTTTTCCGATTAGTCTGATGTTTATTAAAATCGATCCCTGGTTGTTTTCTTCTAAAAAATCAAAAAGTAAGAAAACAAAAAAGATTATGGGCATATTTGTTTGCCATTAAGCAAAGCAATTACATTTTTCACTTTCCCGAAAAAAATTAAAAATATTATTTAAAATCTCTATAAAAAAATTTGAAAACTTAGATAGAATTATTATTCAATAAATAACAGAAAAATTGTCCCAAAAATCCTAAACATATTGTACGGAAACTAATTTAGTCTTAAACCTTTCAATTGTGGCAATTTAGTCCTAAATCTTTAAACGATTTACCAATTTAGTCATAGATCTTTTAATCCAATTTAGTTTTAAAAATCTTGATGATTTGCAATTTAGTCATAAAAATTTTGAAATTTTTCCAATGTTCCTTCTAGTAAAAAAAAAAAAAAAAAACACACAATAAGTTTAAGACTAAATTGACAAATCTTCAAAATTTTCAGGATTATTGACATAAAAATACATTTAAGATTAAATTCGTAAATTTTCAACAAATTTATGATTAAATTAATACAATTAAAAGGTTTTAAAATTAAATTGGTTACTATATAATAGGTTTAAGACTTTTTTTGTTACTATCCTTAATAACAATGGTCCATATTCATTTTCCTTGATTCTTGATCTAAAATAAGTACTAAAATTGGACCGGAGTAATCACAAGTCATTTGAAAATTAAACCACCTCTACTAACGAGGTGAGACAGCACTTCTAATCTGGCAAGGAAGAAGTTGACGGCGCCGTCACTATGGGCTTTCCTTTCCTTTCCTTTTCTCTTTCTCTTTTTACTTTTTGCTTGGTCCTTTTATCATTTTCGTATAGAGCCTCTTTATTTCATGAGTTATGAACAACTAAAAGGGCTTGTTCAGACACTTTCCACTTCAATCCGATCAACGTAGCTTGTAAAAACAAAAGAACGAAAAAAAAAATCAAAATTTGCGAGTTTACAGTGTGAGGATGCCATCGAGCATAAAACATTACAAAATATGCTTTTCTTTATCTATGATTCTATGTAAAGATTTATTATATTTGATCATTATCAAGTTTACATGACGTCATAAAATGCATTTTTATATAATTTTGCAACGTTGCACCAACATTGACGACATTTTATTTATAACCGAGTGCAACATATCATGAAGTTCAAGAGAATGTGAATTTTTGCTACTACGATTAAATAGTATATAATGGATTTCTGATGGTAAGTCATAAGTGCTAAACTTTTTAAAATGTGAATTTTTTACCTAGATCATTACTTAATTTTAATGTAACCAAGTGAATGTCATAAGTTTCTTATTTTATTCAACCAGATATAGATATCATGACATCTACCAAGTTTGAAACACCGTATAATAAAATGGAGGGTAACAGGGGAAAAAAAAAAAGAACCACACTGCAAAGTTGTTCATAGAGGAGAGATGGGATGAAGATTGAGATTCAAGAAAAGTAATTAAGAAACAAAAAAAAAAAAAAAAAAAAAAAAACGGTTGTTAATTTTCATTTTCTTCATAGGGAATTCTTTTTAATTCATAAACCTTGCAAGAGATTGTTAAGGCAAAACGCACAGCCTTCAGCACATCTAACGCATTCGGCTTGGCAGTCCATCGAATGCATTGAGTGAATTATTTCGCATAAGACTCTATTTGATTGGTGTGGCCCAAATGACTCTGCTTCAAACAATTGCCGGTAAAAGGAAGCTCATAAAATTTTCATTACTTAGTTATGAATGGCAACTCCCCACGTGGTTTGGTAAATTGACACTCCAATTTCCACAGGATAACGGTAGTCTAGTATAAATAGTTTTTTTAGTTCTGTTTACTGTTCTGGAATAATTGTTTTATGTGCAGTGCTCCGATTTATCATCGCTTTCTTCTCACCAATTTTTTGGTCTTGTGCTTAAAGGGAATAATCGAAGAGGAAAAAGTAGATGATTGCAACATGCCCTTTTACCTACCTACTCCTGAAGAAGTTAGATATGTGATTCAAAAGGAGGGCTCATTTGACATCACTAGGTTCGAAACATTTAAAGTCACCTAGGACGCCAAAATGGGCGATGGCGATTTACAAATGAGAGGCAAATATGCCGCAGCAACCATTAGAGCGGTCTCAGAGTCCATCCTAACAACACATTTCGGAGAAGAAGTCATGGATGGCTTGTTTGAGAGGCTTGCTAGCAAAGTTTCACAGTACATGAAACTACATAAAGGAGAATATTTCAACATCCTAGTTTCAGTAAAGAACAGATGGATATCAATCCTCATGCAATCCAGTTAGCCCTTAACTCGAGTGAAAACAATTTCAAACATATGTAGAGATGTGTGTCATGGAAAAAGCAAACTTTTCTTGGATGAGCGCGCGAAACATCTTTCAGTTGTTAGCAAGCTTCGGAAATCAGTTCGGTTCTTATTGTATATTACCGGTAGATTCAAGCTTTGCGGGGTCAATCCCCCTCGAAGTTCACTTGATTGATCAAACCAGTTTACCAAAATAGTAGCAAGTGTTATAATATCAATAACGCAATCCATATTTAGTTTATTATTCTCACATTCAGTTACTTTCGTTAACGTTTATTGTTCAATTTAAGTTGCACGATAACTGCCCACTGTATAGTGATTGCCCAAAGGGCACGATAGCATCTCGCTGGAAGACATTATTATTCTCATTTAGTTTATTATTCTCACATTCAGTTACTTTCGTTAACGTTTATTGTTCAATTTAAGTTGCACGATAACTGCCCACTGTATAGTGATTGCCCAAAGGGCACAATAGCATCTCGCTGGAAGACATTATATGAAGGTGCGCGAATGGGGATATGAATAGGTCTAAACCAAACTCTCTAATGATCTAAAAGCACACCATCATGTTTAAGAGGGCGATTGGCTAGAAATACCTTTCACCGACTATTCGACATTCGATAATTCAAGTTATCAATCAAACTTCATAATGGCGAAGTAGCACAGAATTCTTCACATTTCCACTTTCGATCTAGATTATGCACGAGTTTTGTTCATTCATTAATAATCAGGTTCTTCAACCCTTTTAGTTCCCAAACATTTGGTATAAGAGCTATTCATATCTTTGCCTTGATGATTTTTTGTAGGGTTTTTAATTGAATTAAAAATTGGGGCTATATATGGGCGAGAGAGAAATTGGCGATTCTGGCCAAATTCAGGCAACCCATGGCCCGGTTTCAGACCAATCGATCGCACCACCATGGGCAAGGAAAGCCCTAAGTTAATTCAGCTTTATGGTGGCTAAAGGTGAATTGAGCAGTAGAAGTCGTGTTGGTTAGGGTTTGCATTATTGATGGGGGTTTATTGTTATTGGGCTACCCATGTTAGGCTAACCCAACCCATAACCCAAAAGAGCCCATAACCCACAGTTTAAAGAAAATAATCGTCAAGGCAATTATTTTGAGGGTTACTTCTTTAAAAGAGAAAAGAACGTGTTTTTTTTTTTCTAAGTGGGGAACTATAGAATTGTGTATTCTAAAGGAAAACAAGAAGAACAAAAAGGCCCTTTTACTGTGAAGAAAATTGTTTGTGTGACATCCTGATTTTCAAGTCTAATTTCGATAAGATGAGTTGGGCTTTTCATCGATATGCCTATAGCATTTTTCTCTGAGTTGGTCACTCACGAGTTAACTAGCCTATTAGTTGAAGCGGTTGAGTAATCTAAACGCAATAAACATGAGAATTCGACTATGAATCAATTGCTCAACCGTGTTAATCTGCAATGGTCATTACTTTTCTTGAAGATTGAGATTCAAGAAAAGTAATTAAGAAACAAAAAAAAAAAAAAATTTAATTTTAATTTTCTTCATAGGGAATTCTTTTAGTTTGTTAGAATTTAGATTGCATAGAATCATGATTTTGATATTGATGATAGTTTTAGGTTAATGACGTGCATGGGAAAATTGTCCAAAAGTCTTTAATCCATTGTACGGTGGCCAGTTCAATGCAAAACTTTTAAATTGCCTCAATTTAGTCCTAAATCTTTTAACAATTTGTCAATTCATTCATAAACATTTCAATTGTGTCAATTTAGTTCTAAACCTTTTATGGTTTTGCCAATTTAATCCTAAACATTTGAACGAATTACCAATGTGGTCTTTATGGTTAATTTTGATTAGAAATCACTAGCCATTCTACACGGCGCCACTAGTGCTGACATGGATAATTTTTTATTTTTTTCTTCAATGTGCTGTCGAGGTCACCAGCCCTTAGATGAGGGCTAGTGACCCTTGTTGACCTTTGGGCAAGGGCTGTGAACCCTTGCTAATCACGAGCCTTTGCTATGGCCAATAAGGGCATTGTAGCCTCCACAAGGTGAGCCCTCGCTAGATATAACGTTGCGACCCTCACTTTCAATCAACAAGGGCTTCGCAGCCCTTGCCCAATACTTGACAACCCAACCGGCCCAATTTAAAAAGTGGAAAAGAAAGAAAAGAATGAAAAAGTTTAATAATAATAATAATAATAATAATAATAATAATAATAATAATAATAATAATAATTCTTAAATTTAAAAAAAAAAATATCTACATTAGCAATTTCTTGTTAAAATTAATCAAAAGGACTACATTAACAATTCTTTAAAATGTTAGAACTATATTGGCATAATTGAAAAATTTATAACTGAAATAGCCAGTATACAATAGGTTTATGATTTTTGAAAATAAAATTTGTGTGGTGTGTATTTGGTAGAGGATGGACATAGGCCAAGGTGCGATAGTTTAATGGTTATAAGCTTATAGACAATGGGAGTCCGGACTCTAACGAAAGGTTTTGTAGTTTCAGAAAGCTAGGAAATGAATCGTGTAATGTAATTTAATCTTCCCAAGAGGCTTCGGACTTCTTTTACAGTCGAGGGAGGAGTCATCTCAAATATCGCTTTAGTTTTTGACGGGTCCACTTCTATCCCTTCACAGCTTACAATGAATCCAAGTAATTTGCCAGAAGTTGCCCTGAACACACATTTTGCTGGATTCAAGCGCAACTTGAACTAGCGAAGTTGATTGAATACTTTTTTCAGGGTCTTCACATGGTCTTCTCCATGTCTAGTTTCGGCAATCATGTCATCAACATATACTTCAATTTCTTTGTGCATCATGTCATTGGAAAAAGGGTGACCATGGCACGTTGGTAAGTTGCTACAGCGTTTTTTCAGGCCAAAATGCATGACCTTATAGTGAAAAGTTCCCCATGGAGTAATGAATGCCATCTTTTCCTTGTCTTCCTCCTTCATTTTTATTTGGTTGTATCTCGAGAATCCATCAATGAAAGATAAAAGTTTAAATCCAACAATACTATCCACAAGAACGTCTATGTGAGGTAGCGGGAAATCATCTTTTGGGCTTACTTTGTTCAAATCGCGGTAATCAACACAAACCCGGATTTGACCATCTTTCTTATTCATCGGTACAATGTTTGCTATCCAACTAGGATATTGCGAGACTTCGAGAAAACCTACTACCAGGAGCTTCATTACTTCTTCTTTAATCTTTTTTGACAACTCAAGCTTAGCTCTTCTTAGCCATTGCTTCTTGGGGGCTACATCAGGGTTGGTTGGCAAGCTATGCTCCACAATCATTGGATTGAGGCCTGACATATCGGCATATGACCATGCGAATACATCTTGATACCTCTTTAGGAGGGTAATTAAGCTTGCAGCTTCTTCTTTAGGAAGGTTCGCACCAATCTTTATCTCCCTTGGACCTTATGTTCTACCTAAATTGACAATGACGGTGTCTTCAGTAGTAGGGGGCCTTGTTTCTTCGTGGTGCTTCTAATTTCGTTGAATTTCATCGAAATCATCAAAATCATCATCTGAGTCATCAGAATTGCTATCATGGCTACTTATGGTGTTGGTCTAGACCGTTCCCATACCATCGCCTGCCGCTAGATTACTCTTGTATCATAGAGTAGATAGGCTAAGGGAACAAATAAGATTAACATAATGCATGCTTCTTCTTCTTCTTCTTCTTCTTCTTTTGAAAAGGTGATGAATTGTTCTTTAAGACGAGGAAGCATGAGGAAACTTGAGGCTCAGATTTCTTCTTTCATTTTGTGGTTGGATATCATCAACAGGCTAGTTTGGTGTGTCTCCTCATGCCCTCAAAATGTTTTCAACTTTATTTAATAGAAGGTGGATTTACATTTTGGAATAGTGATTTCAAAAGTTAGTTCCTTAAGTGAAACTGATGTTGAAAACAAAACAAGCTAGACTTAAGAAATATGTACAAGCTCCCATGTAAGGGAGTATGCAAAGGATTTGAAAAGGGTTCTACTCGAGCGGGCATGCATCTATTTCCCCTTCCAGTCCTTCGTTGATAGCACCCACGAAGAAGTCTTCATACCAATCACCAGTCACGCCTCCTTGTGCTCCCAGCTTTGTGAACTTCAAATCGTCCATGCCTCCCCATCCGTCAGGGACAATGCTCTGATGATGGTCATAGAAACCTTGGGGGATTGAATAGTTGACATAGTAGTCGAATTTACCACTTGATTGGCCTAAAGTGTCCATGATTGCTTTCCTCTATGTGCTTTCTTACCGTGCTCAGGGAGCATGGTGTGGGTGCTAGATACCACGAGGAGGTCATATTTGCCATAACATAGCCACGGGGAGCGGAATGTGAATATCCTAGCATCCAAAAGATCTTGAATCTTGACTCTCAGGATGGTACAGTCGTCTAGCGAGTGTCCTAATTCCCCTGAATGATAGTCACAATACTTGGACGGATCATAATCAAGGAAGTACTCGGGAGTAGGACACCTCAGTTCCCTAGAGATTATTCCTTGCTCTAGGAGGATGGGGGAAAAAAGTGACCATTGATTTAGGAAGAGGCGAATATGGCTGCATGTTTCATGAGGACTGGGGTAGCTGAGCCCCTTGCTAGATTGTGTCAGTAGGGTCTTCTTCACTTACTTTGGCTACCAATTCCTCATTGTGACGAGAGTAGAATGCACGGGTAGCTTGGGCGAAATTTTCTGTCAAGTGGCATATTGTCTCACGTAGCTCATCAACTTGACGTTGGAGCTGGGTGAACGAGAAGTTATCGCATATTTCTTCTATATGTTCCTCCTCAATGGCACCTATGAAAAGGTCTCCAAACATGGTGGTCACGTCGTCTGGCCCTTCTTTCTTTGTAAATACGGGTTGAGTTATGTTCTTCTGACCCATGCCTAAGTAAATGGGAAACTTCAAGCTTTCATGGTTGAATTGCTTTGAAACGCCAATCATTTCTTCTTCCTCGTGCATCATCTTGGCAAGGCCTGGGAAGCTTTCCTCAAAGCGTGGGTATACAAGACCGGTCTTCTTTTTTAGCTTTCCTTCCTGGTATTGTTCCTGATATCCTAAATCGATGGTGTGAGGTCTCCTCAAGGCTTTGATAGGCTCGCGAATGCCCTGGTTCCCCCTGCCGAGCCCTTGACCCGGGATAAAACCGCATCTAGTCATGATTTTTCCTACCATGATTGCAGTGCTTGATATTTCGGAGACAAGGGGTGGAGTCCCTCGAGTTTCGTGTATAGTAGACACAAGCTCGAACGATTGATAGCTGGATTCTTTTTTGTCACTAGGTCAACATAAGGGATGGCCGTCTCGCGGTAGATACGGTGATCCTCTTCTCCGCGGACCGTGATCAATTTTCCTCCAATCATGAACTTTACATTTTGGTGGAGGCTTTAAGGTACTACTCCAGCGACGTGGATCCATGGGCAGCCTAAGAGGAAATTGAATGCAGTGGAGATATCCATCACCTGGAACAAAATTTTGAATATGGTTGGACCTATTTGAACGTCAAGGTCGATCTATCCCACTATTTCCTTTTTCGTTCCATCGAATGCTCGAATGAAAGTCTTGGCTGTATGGATCTGTGATGTCTCTATTTTAAGACGACAAAGTCTTGCTAGTGGACATATATTAAGAGCAGATCCATTGTCAATCAGTACTCAAGCGATGTGAGATGCGTTGCACTTGACTAATATGTAGAGACCCTTGGTGTGTCCTCTACCCTCCTCAAGAATCTCTTCATCAGAAAATGCCATATGATCTTTTAAAAGGATGGTACTGACGAACTCCTCGAGTTTGTCATGCTCAATCGTTTCAGGGACATGTACTTCACTTAGTACTTTCATGAGGGATTTTTGGTGCTTGACATATGTCTAAAGTAATTCCAGCAGAGAAATTTGTGCTGGTGATTTTCGCAATTGTTCCACCACATTATATTCGCTGGCTTTAACTACGGCCAAAAACTCCTTAACTTCTTCGTTAGGGCTTGGTAGGCTACGTATTGGCTTGAGCATAGGTTCGCCCAGATCTCGTGACTAAGCCAACATCGAGGTCGTAAGACCACGGTACTGCATTGTTGCCTTCGTATTTGTAGGGCTTGGGGATCTTAATGACTATAACTGTTTTTGCTGTCGATGCTTGAACTATGACTCCTTCAAAGACGCCCTCAAGTGGGGTGGAATCCTTCTTATCCCTTCCTGTGTTTAGCGCGGCAAATTCTTCATCCCAATTGATGACAACTTGCGATATAGTAGGAGACCATGCTAGTGTGGCCAGCGTACACAATTATTCCAGCCTCCATCATCCTTGACACCATTTCTTTCATCGTTGCTAAGGGTGGTATTTCATTACTTGAATAATACCCAGCTTCTAGCAGCCATTGATAGATGTCAACAGTAAGTATTTTGGCATTTCTGATTTGACTTGCCTCTGAACCGAATATCGCATTTACCTTGTCGACGTGAACGGGGAGTGGATTGCTTTGGACATTTGGTTTTGTAGTTTGGAATGAGAAAGCTTTAGTATCTAGCAGGTTTTGGATCCGGTGTTTAAGGGTGAAGCATTCGTCAGTTGAGTGGCCTACTTCCCCCATGTGATAGTCACATATTTTGGATGGATCATAATTGGAGAAGCTTTCAGCATTGGGTCACTTTGGCTCAATTGAGAGGAGGTTCTTGTTTTGGAGGATCGTCAAAACCTGTGATAAAGATCTAGGAAGTAGGGTGAATTGTCTTCTATTGTTGTGGCACTGGGGTGGTTGACGACTGGTGGTCTGTTGTTGCCCTGTGCTCGCTTGAACGGTCGGGAGGTGACCAGTATTTGTAGTGTATGTTGCATTGACATCTACCAGGGATTCTTTGTCTTTTCTCATGTTAAGCCTTCTGCTGACGGGTGCAAGCTTAGTGAACCAGCCCTCCCTTAACTCTATCTCAATCTGCTCTCCTACTGGAATGAGTTGATTGAATGATTCAGCGATCGTAGTCACCATCTGGTTACGGTATTCATAGGGGAGGGTTTTGATGAACATTTTTCTTAGTTCAAAATTAGTTGGTTCGGAGCTGATCTGAGCGGCTAAATTCCTCCATCTAATAGCATATTCTTTGAAAGATTCATGCTTTTTCTTTTACGTGTGCTCAAGATCCTCAGGAGAAGGGGTAATGTCCATTATGAACTTGTACTGCTTGAGGAATGCCTCACTTGCTTCACTCCATGTTTCAAGGAGGTTTATATTTTTTGTGATGTACCACCTTAGGGCAGGACCTACTAGACTTGACTGGAACAACTGGATCATTAGGGGCATATTATTAACGTATTGGATCATTTGAACCAAGTACATTTGCAAATGAGCCCTTAGGCAAGTCATGCCATCGTACTTCTCAAACTCAGGCATTTTGAATTTTTCTGACATTTTGACCTTAGAGTAGATGGAGAGGTCTGTTGGAGTAGGATCTTGAAGGCCTTGCAGTTGTTTTAGCCTCTCTTCAAGCTTTTCAAGGCATTTGTCATGTTCAGTCTTAGACAAACTGTTGGGCTTTGCTTTCTCAACTATGATTTGGTGCGTATCATCCTCCAATTCAGGCATGTTATCATCGGTATCTCTTCCTTGATCACCTCGGATAGACGATTGTGGTAACAATACTTAGATTGAGGCCGGGGCAGGAGCCAATTTGCCTTGGATGGAATCTATTTGCTTTGAGAGTTGCTGAAAAACATTGAAGACTTGCTTCATTTTATTTTCCACAATCTCGTTACGGCTTGGTACGTTATCTTCAGCCATTCTAGTTTAGCTTTTGGCAAATGCAACTATGTCGTGATTACCTACATTGCAAAAAATGGAGAGAATGTAAGCCAGGGAAACATATGGAACATTGGCCCATGGCAAGGGTCGAGTCATTTTTATTTATTAATAGGGGATTTATACAATACCAAAAGGACCTTTCAAATAGGGTAGAATGATCCTAGACATTCACATTAGAAATATTCACATCAAAAAGCCAAGCTGCCCATTTTTATATGCGATGGGAAGTTCTAGTCTTGTGAAGCTGCTTGCTCCTTTGTACTAGCTTTGATACGTGTCTCCTGCTTGTCATCAAACTTTTTTTAAGAGATTCAATTCGTCTCTCAAGAGTAAGTTTATCAGCTATATTGGGGATTACTAGTTGCAGCTCATTGGGAATTATATGGTTGAGGATGTAGAATGTAGATGCATGATGGAATTTTTCCTACCCCTTCAACCTTCTGGGTATGATGATCTTTTTGGTGCGACATTCACTCCATGCATTCTGAATTATGCGAATCTCCTCCAAGTAGTCATAGCTCGTATGGGTGAAAAGAATTCGAAACAATCCTGATTTGAGCGGTGGTGGGATTTCTTGGAGGGCCATGTACTGACGAGCCACCCTATATTAAAATAATATGAGGTAGCTCGGAAGAGGCCCAACAGCGGGGTGGGGTCGTAATAATTAAGCACAAAGCACGCATCTCTTGCCATGAACTATTTAGTTCACCATAGGAATGTCTCGGGAACAAGGTTTTTTAATGAGTTAATCCATCGAGAATACTCCTCGTTGGGAGAGTATTTTTCCACGCTTTGAAACTTTTGCAGTGGGTGTTTGAATTCGTTGATTTCAAATATTTGCATAAGGTGCCCAAATCCTTTGATATGGGAAAAGAACCACATTTGTAAAATTTCTGGGGCGGCCTTCATGATTTTTCCTTTGTTTTCCTTAAAACGATTAAAGGATAAAAACATTTCGGCTAAAACCGTGTTCACATATCCATGCGATTGAAGGATTTATAGCATTCTTTTGATAGGGGAAAATAATAAATGCAAAGGACGCTAGGAGGAACATCTTGGTTTTTTGGGTCATTGATTGTTTTTCAAAACATTCAATTAAAGATGATAGCGGGAAAACATTGTTGTTGGCTCGAACAATTTCTCTTACCGAATGATTTTTAAAAAACCGTGATAGACTAACCACAGGGTCAATACCAATTGGTGGCTTGGCAAGCTCCCTTCCTAGGGGCATTCCTATGGCGAGAATATATTCTTCTAAAGTCGGAGTCAGTTCAAATTTGCCGAATATAAAGGTGGATGTTTCAAGGCACCAGAAATGTGGTAATGCTTGCATGACCCCATAGTGGACATCGATTCGGAGTAACGGGAGGAGATGGCCGATCCTTGCTTTGACATGTTCTTGGTCAAGCTGATCTAACTGATCCCACCATTTGAAGAGCTCTTTCTTAAGGGTAGGAATGAACTGGATATTGATCTTTCCCATCACATATAAGAAAGGGAGTTACACAACCTGACCCTATTTTTCTATGAGCCAATAAAAAGACTGAGTAAAAGTAAAATTACTTTGCTTTTAAAGAAAAATGGCAAGCACAAAGACATGTGCATGGGAGGTGTGGCTTGATTTCTAACTGAGAAGGTTTGTTGAAATTAAAAAGGTATCCGCCCGTCGCAGTCTCGCGTTAGCAACGTACCCTCTTAAACTCGGCTAAAGAAATTTGGGGAAAAGAAAGGTAACCTCATGATGCAGTCTCGCATCCGAAGCCGTATCTTTCTTAACACCATCCTAAATATCCTATGGCAGCCGAGTTGTGTGTACCATGTGTAGTACTAAAACATTTAAGGATGCACATCAGTTTATAATCACAAAACATATATATATATATATATATATATATATAAATCTAAGCTATTAACCTGCACAAAAGAAAACGACCCAAGTCAACAAAGCATTTAAACAAAGATAAAATGGCCTAAGTCCTCAATATCCCCAGTGGAGTCGCCAAGCTATCGCGACCTCTTTTTTCTTGGCAATCGATCAAGGGCGGGTGCCTTGTGGAGGCTAATGGTTCGGCTATGTCGATTGGGGGTAGCCCGGACTCTCCCAAGTCCACCAATTCACGACTTAATAATCCAAATTTTTAACCTGTAAGCTAATTTTAAAACGGAGTCGCAACTAATCGATTTGGGGTGGGTCGATTAGAAACCCAAGCGAAGTATTGGGAGAAATACTCGCTCCTAGGCAACCAGAGAAATTAGGATCGGGGACTTGATTGCACAAGTTAATCACTAATGCCCTTTCGATACCTAATCTTGTTTAAACCTCAAGGCTTTTTGGATTTTTGAGGGATTTTTCCATGCATTTGTTGAGAAAAACATTTTTTTGGGACCTCTTTTTATTTTTTGGAGAATAAAAGGGATTTTTGGTTTTTTTTGCTATTTTTTGGAAAATATAAGGTTTTCTTTTGGCTTTTCTGATTTTTTTTTTTGGCTTTTTTTGGGAAAACATGAGATATTTTTCATTTTTTTTTTTTTTATTTTTTTCTGGAAAATAAAATATTATTTATTTATTTTATTAAAATATTATTTTATATTAAAATAATATAAAAAAGACGATCCGGGTCGGATTCCCAGGTTGGGGCGGACCCGGGTCATCAAACTGCGACCCGGACTGGCCCGCGACTTGGATTTTTTTATTGTTTTGCCTTTTAAATGTAAAAGCCTGAACCCATTTTGGCCCAATTTTATAAAAACTTGAGCCCGAAGGCTACCCGTCCCACGCGCACAAGCCCGTCTCAGGCAAAAACCCTACCTGGTTCAAACCCACGCCCGACCCGCTCTTTAACCCGGTTCACAGCCGCGACCCGGCTTGCGAAACCCTACCCGGAAACAAGGAAACCGGGTCGGACAGACCCCCCAAATCGACCTGGTTCCTAGCCTCCTCTCTCCTTTGCTCGCTCACGGCGCTGGTGGGGGAGGCCGAAACGTCATTGGACAAATGACGATGGTGGTGGCGGGCGACGGATCCTCGACGTGGTGGCAACAAGGAAGACAGCGGCAGCTGACTACTCAATAGGACGCAGCGTGGCAGCAACGCGGAGTCTCTCGGCCAAAACGGAACTGAGGTCGAGACTATGGTTTAAAAAAAAAGGCGAAACGATGGTGATGACGCGAAGGAAACCACCGTTACCTGTCTGCAGCAACGGTGTGACACGGCGGCGAACGGTAGTGTGTGTCAGGATAGCGGCGGCTCTGCTCAAGACGACGGCCCTTTCTCCTCCAACTGACCCCGTTCAACCCTCTCACGCCCAGATTTGCCCCCTTTTACCCCGGTTTCCCTCTCGCTCAGCGTTCACCCACTCAGATTTGACCCCTCACGCTCGGATCTCTCCCACGTAG
>CM024532.1:28278399-28390966 GCA_014182385.1 Eucalyptus viminalis | reverse complement strand
AACTTGGAACTTGGAATGCGATTTTATCATATTTCATGGCTCCAATGATGAGTAGGGCCCTGTCTCGAATAAGGGTGTGAAGTAATCAACTTAGTCTTAAATGAGAGTTGAAGGCCACCAAAAGGCCAAGTGATCACTAATCAGCTTGTTCCAAAGACAAGAGCAAGATCCTTCGTTTGTTTAAGAGAAGGCGATCGCAGCTTGTTAAAGCAACATATCAATAAAAGATGTAGGTATATCATGGAATACCACATTTATGGCAACGAAGGCGGTAATAATAGGATCGAAGGCGGTAATAATAGGATGGATTTTTTTTGTTTTATTTTTTATTTTTTTTATAGCATTGCTTTGGCTTGTAAAAGTTGGATTTGTGGGTGCATTCTATCTCCTTTTGGTGAATGGATGCACGCGGAGTCGCATTTTCAAATACCAAGTGGTATTCTCTATGCATTTTCTAATTGAATTTGTTGTCGTTGTAGAGCGGCGCTTGGTAATGATTCTATTTCCAAACAATTTTTAATGAGAAATGATTTTTTTTTTTTTTTGGAACAATTTCTGAGAATAAAAACGCGTTTGGTAACTCGCATAAAATTTATGTTTCTAGGAAAAAATGCATTTGGTAAAATTGCATAATTTTGTTATTTCTTCTAATATTTTTAATATTTTCTTCTTCTTCTTCTTCTTCTTCTTCTTTTCTTTTCTCTCATTCTTCCTCCTTTGTGGCCGGTCGCAGTGGTGGCGTCGGTTGGGTGAGGTCCTGGTGAGCTCACACGGAGCCTCGCTTGGCCACCGTGAGGCTCGACCTCGCCCGAGGCAGCGAGCTTGGCCCACCCTAGCTCCCCGGCGAGGCGAGCTGCTTCACCATGGCTCGGCCACGGTAGCTTTGTGTCACTCCGGCAAGGTCGGACCCTTGTCGGTGGGCCACCTGGGTCATGGCCGAGGTTGGCGACCGGCCAAAAGGAAGAAGAAGGAAATGAAAGAGAAGAAGAAAAAAGAGAAGAGAAAAGAAGAGAAAAGAAAAAATTGTTCCCGAGAACAAAATTTTTACTAAATATGTTTCTATTCTTTTTCCGTTTCCTAGAACAAAAGAACATAATTAGTTGTTTCGAGGAACAAAAACAATTTTTACCAAACAGGCTCGTAATCCCTACTTGCCGGTTGTGGTCCATTTTTTTTGCAAATTTTTTTACCACTTTCACTTTGCTTTTCCCTATATATGTTTTGTTGGTAACAACCCGTCCACCAATTCATGTTTTTTAATATTATTGAAAGTAGCTGTTCTTATTTTTTGGAAGTAGACCATAGTTTCATCGTAATAGATTTGGGATAAGTATTCTATAATTCCTAAAACTTGTTGAATAAGTGACATTAAGTCCTAAAATATTAAAAAAAAGTGCAACCTAGATCCTAAAAACTGACCAAATTGATACAATTAAGTTCTTTTGCAAACTTTGTTTGACTTGACTAACAAAAAAGAATGTATGACCAAAATATGATACAATATCTAGTTTTTATTCTAAATATTATTTAATTTAGGTTAAAAAATTAACTAAACTAAAAAAAGAAAAGAAAAAAGGAAGGCAAAAAAGAGGGCGAGGGCTTACAAGGCCCTTGTTGTTGTCACACCCCACCACCATTGAAAAGGGCCGAGGATTTGCGACGAGAGTTAGTTGGGGTGGCCAAGCCTAGCTCAATCGGCTGGCAACCTTGGCCGACTATAGGCAACAATCATGGCCCTCCCCAAATTTGGGTAAGGCTCGACAACCTTGGCCAATGGGGTAGTGACCCCACTAGTGATGGCCCTAAACTAGATCTAGGCAAAGGTCTCGCGACTTTAGTTAGATATGGGTGAAGGCTGGTGACCCTTGCTTGATTTGGGAGGGTTGTGACTCTTGCCTATAGTCGGCTAGGGGTCATCGACCATTGGTTGGGGCTCGCGACTTGGCCGATCCTCACCTGGCAAGAACAACGAAGGCCTTATAGGCCCTTGCCCTTTGCCTTCCCTTTTTTAATTTAGTTTATTCTTAATCTAATTTAAATAATCTTTAGATTAACAATTAGTTTTAAATCAAAACGACATCAATTTAGTCTCATCCTTCATGATTTAGCTATGTTAACGCTATGTAGAAAATAGTACATTTGTTAGCTAAGTTGGATAGAATTAATTGAAGGATTTGATTGTATAAATTTGAAGTTTTAGAAATCGATTGCACATTCTCGACAAATTTTAGGATTTTTAGTCCACTTATCCTAATAATTTTTACGTAAATAGCAATTCCTAGAGCCACCACGATCATCGTGATTTAAAATCATATAGCATGTGTGTTGAGCATCGACATGATGATGGCATTCCTTGACTCAAATGGAGGTTTTAAAGCTTGAAAATATGTAAGGTGGTTGAATTCAATTGGTCTTGTTGGTCTCCATATTTTCTAATTTTGGGATTAGACAAATTGTAAGCCATGCAAAAATAAAGAAGTGGATATGTTAATAGGAAAATTGGTAATTTGTGAACTGTAACAAAACGTTGGTAAGTTGAAAAAGTTTTAAGTGTGTTACCAGCATATTTTTGGAAAACAAAAGGTCCTTGTTACCAAATTTTTTCAACACTTGCCAATGGATTAATATCCTAAAAACACCAAACTGGTATACTTGTGATGAATTTACCCTAAATTAATTTTTTAAATATCTAAAATCCATAAAAATTTACCAAAAACTGTTATTCTTATGACAAAATTACTATCTATTAGGCTCCGTTCGTTTCGCGGAAAATATCATGTTTCCGGAAAATATTTTTCTGAAGTCATTTTCCGGAAAATGACTCTATTTTCCTGTTCGGCCAAAATCAAAATTTGAATGGAAAATATTTTTCCAATCGTCGTTAGCTCATTTAATTGTTTGGAAAAATTTATCAAAAATTGAATTTTAATATTTTTAAATGACCAACAAATTTATTTTATTTATTTATATTTTTTTTTAAAATGATTTTTTTAATTATTTATATTTTTAAAAATCGAAATTTTTATTATTTATTATTTTTTTTCTTTTTCTTTTCCTTCCTTCTTCCTCCTTCCTCCTCGCCGTCGCCTCCTTCCTCCTCCTTCTTCCTCCTCCTTCCGCCGCCCACCTCCTTCCTCGCTGACGATGGCTCTGGTGCCCGGCCGGCCACCAAGACCCGATGGCCGATCCGGCGAGCTCGAGGGTCTGGCCGATCTCACCCCAAGCTCGCCGATCCGGCGACGAGCTCGAGCTTGCCTGAATCGGGAGCCCAAGCTCGCCGCTAGATCCGGCGAGCCGCGAGCTCCGCCGCGGATTCGCGACCTCATCGCATCACCCCAAACAAGCATAATCAAATCCCCAAAACAGCAACGAACAAACACACGAGCAAGCACGCGGAGTGCTAAAAAAAAAAAAAATCCCAAGGAAAGAATTGGGGCAATCACCCGTCCACCGGAAGCCTTGCACCGCACGACGAGCGGCCTGGACGACGGGCTCCCCGCGAGGCTCCCGGCGCCGCCGTGGTGCTCCCTCTTGAGCTGGATCCTCCCGAGCAGCTTCGAACCGCCGGGGAAGTGGAGCGCCGCGGTGGCGGCGACGCCCCGGCCGGAGTAGGCGGGCAGGAGCGGCCGGGGAGGGCGGAGAATGAGGGATGCTTTGCCCATCGTTGGCGTCAAAGGAGGAGGAGGAGATCAGAAACCCTAAGCTTTTGTGAGAGAGTGCAGAAATGAGAAGGAAAAGGTAGCGCAAGAGAGAGCGCGAGAGGCCAGGAAAATGTTTTCCTCTTTTCAAAAGAGGAAAACATTTTCCTCAATGTCAAGAGAGAATTTTCTGTTGACCGGAAAATGTTTTCCTTGATCATGTATTTTCCGTCCACCCGAACACGAAATCCAGAAAATATTTTCCTGAAGTTGTTTTCCGCAAACAAACGGAGCATTAGTTTCCGTTAAATTTTACTATCAAATTGCGGTTGGATGACATGTGACAATTGACTAATGTACCCGTTTGGGATTTTACTCTTTATTTGTTACAGTTGTACCATTTTTGTAATTTTTTGTGGCATTAATCCCATTTAACAAAATGTGTATTTATCATAAATATATTAGTCTGGGGTTTTTAGTGCACAAGTGTACTAGTTTGAGGTTTTTTTATAGTCATTTAGGGTAAATTTATTATAGATATACTAATTTAAGGTTTTTCATGGTCAAAAAATTAGTTTGGAATAAATGTATTATAGATGTACTAATTTGTGATTTTTCGGGTACTAACTCCTTGTATTTCACCATTATAGAAAGGAGTTAGTATCATTTTGGGCATGGAACAATAGAATTTTGCTTGTTCTCGACTTTCCATAACTAGATAAAGCGATTCGAGAGTGGCAATTGCCGACACTAATTAACACATTTAAAAACGATTATATGGCAAACCTAAAAGTGACACGTATTGATACAAATGTCATACAAATAAATTTAAGAGCATAATACATAAAAATTTAATGTTTTTCAATGACACAAGTACAAAATCGAGTTATCACATGTGAACTCGAAGTAATCCCCTATGCCAAATCCTTGAGTCATTTGTGAAGCGCATATCTTATTTTATCACAAGCCGAAGTTGTCATGCAATCAAATTTCTCTAGCTTCCTTGGTACACACCGGGAATTTCACTTGATGCAACATTCGTCGCGGTAGCATTTCAACAACGTGGGTTTTATCATCAATCCCAAATTGACAAAACAATCAAAAACAAAATTGCTAACAAAATGCGGTAGTTGTTTCCTACTTTTTGCACTTGTACAATTTGCCAACAATTTTATTAGGCTTGGAGAATTAAATCAAACAAATGAAACATGATTCCCGAGTTATACATTTTACAGCAGATGGAAATTATCCATAGAAAAAAAATGAAGAAAAAGATTAATTTGTTTGTGTTTATAAACTAATTATTCATTTATTTTAAGTTGATTTTCTATATCTCTCAGGATTATACATATATCTTCTTTGATTGTTAATATTCTTGATTGATTATATTTGGTATTATGTTAATCTTAAATAGTCATAAAATAAAGTCTATCAATAGGCTTATGTACTATTTATGAATATATTGAAATATATAGAAATTCTGTATTTTTATCTTCCACATTATTTTTTAACTTCATATTGGCTGCGTTGCTCGATACTACTTTGCATGCTCGATACTACTTTGCAGGCTAGTTACAACGTATTAGCGGTGTTGACACCTAAATTTTAACGACCCGTTTAATCATTTATTCAATGCATAGAAAATTATGGGTTAATTTTATTTTTGAAAAATTAATTAATTGCATAGCATATAATTTTATGTGCATTTATTTTTTAATTTATATTTACATTGGACTAAATGACGAATGGATTTGAATCATGGTTCTAAGCAAACACTCAAACTTGTATATCTTTGTGAAGATTCAAATTTAAGAAAAATCATTTTGCAATGCTGAATCGTATCAGAAGTAAATATTGCGTTCGAAAAGCAAATATTACATTTTGAAAACAAATATTGGGTTTGAAAAAGAAATGTTCGCAGATATGAATTTGGAAAAAATTAAAGCCTATAAAAGGGTTAAACGCACGGGGTTCTCTTCGTTCGAAGAAAAGAGAACCAAAAAAAGTCAAGAAGTGAAAAAGAGAGAGGAAAGGGAAGAGGGGACGTGCGGCAGGGTGAGGGAAAGAAAAGCAGAGAGAGACAGAGACAGACGTCGACCAGCAGGGAAAAAGAAAAAAGAAAAAAGAAAAAAACAGAAACCAAAGAGGACTGTTCATCTTTCCCCGCTCCGCCCTGCGCTGCTCGAAGCCTCCGCTGCGCCGGCCGCCGCGCGGCATCGCCGCTCGTCCGCGAGCACCGCACCACCGCCGCGCCCCGACTCGCCTACAGCCCGCGCGTCCGCGACCCCTGCTGCAGCTACGACGGTCCGACGCTCGTGCAACCCCTTCCCGCGGGCCGGCAGCCGAGCCGCCGACCACCACCGCGCGCTTCCAGCAACCGCCGCAGCAGCTCGACGACCTGCTCCTCTGCCACAGCCCGTCGCCGAAGCCCACCGCGCCTGCACCAGCCATCGCCGCTCGACTCCTCGCGACGGCCCGACGCCCGCGTCTGTACCTCCGCCACCGCCCGACGCCACCGGAGCCCACATCGCCGGTCTGCTGCTCCGTCGGACGCCGCACCGATCCCTGCCGCCGCGACCCGCCTCCTCACGACGACCCGACGCTCACCGCTGTTGCAGATCGCGACACCAGCAGCCCGTTGAAGCCTCCGCAGTGCCGCTCCGAGCAGCGACCCGACGCTTGCTGCTGCATCTGCCAGCCCCGAGCCTTCCGCCCGAGTCCGCTGCTGCCAAGGCCGCCGGTCCACCCTCGCCGGAGCTCCGACGACCACCCCCCACTCCGGCGGCGACCCATAACCTCCGTTGGCACACCACACGCCCTTGCCAAGCCTTGGTTGGAAAGCAAAAGCAAAAAAAAAAGAAAAAAAAGAAAAGGAAAAAGAAATAGGAAAATCAAGTTAGGTAGTTTTTTTTTTTTTTTTACTTTATTCTATTTTTTTATATTATTTTATTTATGTACTTTGTTTTTTTAGTAGAATTATTCTTAAATGTAAGATTGAAATTTCCATCACGAAATAATATCTCAAATTAGGGATTGATAGCTGATTTTCGAGCTTGAAATTCGACTTGCAATTGTTTGAAAAATCACAAATCCAATCTAACGCTTGAGATTCGATTCGTGGTTTATTTAAAATTGATCAATCCGATTTCATGCGCGAAATATGGTTCGTTAATTTTTTTTATATCAATATTATCTTGCTTGATTTGCTGTCATGATCGAATCAATTTCATTTTCGTAAGAGAAAAAAATCAAAAGAAAATATTTGAGTTAGGATTAGAATATTTATTGTTTTAAGGTTACTTTGCATATTTAGAATATGAATTTTATTTCGATTTTTTATAATAAAAATAAAAAAAATCAATTTAGGATGCTAGTTGTTTTAAACTTAGATTGCATGATTTTTAATTTCGAATTGTATAACACAAAACACAAAAATTGTCATGCATATGTCATGAAGAATTAAGGCATTATTTGCACGTCATTGCATATTAGGATAGATTGCATGCCATGCGCACATCATATAGAATTAGGTTCATGAAATGCATGTCATTTAGTGATTGTTGCTAGGTTTATTTAATTAGAGATTACCCATCATTAGAATTAAGTCATTAGGTTAATTTAGGTTGCACATTTAATTGTTGCATTTTTTTTAAAATCATTTTACTCATGTCATATAGTTTAGGCTATCATGTTAGATTAGTAACATTGCATCATGAACCCGAAAGTCGACAAATGGCGGAAGAACTTGGGGGCAACATGGGGAAACCACCACCCCATGCCATCGGGTAAGTCACCAAGTAACTCCACCAGCTCCATTATGTTGCAAGGGCTTCGAACCTCTCCCCTTTCATGCAGAGGATCACTAAAGCTTAGCCACCACGGCCGGTGGTTGCATTGCATATAGATTATATTTTATTAAACAAGAGGAAATTCTTTTAAAAAAAGATTAAGTGATTGCGTGTTAATTAAAAATCATATCTAGGACCGTTGATGTGAATTCTGATCTAATACTGCTGATGCTTTCGATGCCACAAGGTAAGTCATGCAATTTACTCATTACTTTTCTTGGATGTTAAATTAGTGGTTTGCACACCCGCATAATAACCTCACATGTTAGGAAAATAGATTAAAATCAATTTAAGCTGCTTGCTAAACATTTTTTTTTAAAATAAAAGAGAAAGGTATTGAAGTGGCGTTAAAAAAATCTATTCCCGAACTCACAATTTCTAGTTCGTAGAAGTAAAGTAAATATTTTGTTACTTTACTTGAGTTTATAATCAACCCATCAAAAATAGATTAGTGGCAATTCTTAATTGAAAAGTCATTTTGCATGTTAAGAATTTCAACCTAAGTCATAAATTAGTATGGGCTTGGGAGTGCCCGAGCTAAGTTTATGCTTAGTAATCCATAAGCTAAATTCTAGGTCGTTCACCCAAAATTTTGATCGTGACAAGCGGCTTACAATTCCCTTTCATCTCTCATAATTTTCGCAAGTTGTTTCGAGAAGTTGACACTATCGGACTCGTTGTGATTAGACGGGCCTTCACCTGAAGTTACGCCTCAAACAATTGTCAGATACCGCCTGACGTGCTGCCATCCGCCATCTCGTCAAAGATCCACTAAGCCTACTGTTGGGTACTGATTTCATGGAGAAACAAGTTTTCATAGCACCATTGGACTTGATTTCAAACAAGTTTAGTCATCTCTAGTATAAATTCCTACTTTAGATATATTTTGATAATTCTATTAATATTTTGAATCTCTAAATGTCTCCCTTTGACTGTACATATCTTAATCTAATAAAGCCTATATAGACTCATGTACTATTTTTCAGCATATATCAAAATATATAGAAAGTTTCATTATTCTCTTTTCTGCTTTATTATTCTCAACTTGGTATTTGAGGCATTGTTCCTGAGGAACCCCTAAGCGCACCGGGTGCATCTGAGCTCAATTGTGCACACCCAAATTTATCTGTCCTTGCCAACATAAGTCTCATATGAGGAAGCACTTAGTTAAGAAATGATGTGGAAGAAATAAATACATAATTATTTTTATATTTCATTATATATTGATAAATAGCACATATGCCTATTTATCAACTTTATTATATGATTATTTAAGGTAATAAGATAAACATGATACCAAAAACAATAAATCGGGGATATGCATAATCAAAGGGGATACATGCATGACCCCGAGAGATATGGAAAATAAAAAATATCATAATATCTTTAACAAGCGCCCCCGACATGGAAAAGCAACTATTTATGATCGGCCCGTGAAGGCCCTTGTGCTGGTGGTGCTAGTTATGGTGCATGCTTCCCCCAGGAGTGTAGCCCCGGCAATTCCCAGTGCAGGGGGCAGATCCTTTCCAGGATCTGGAGAACAACTAGACTCGGCTCCTTATTATAAGCCCGTTCTCCTTCGTGGCCCTTCATCAGAACCCGGCTCGCCTTGCTTGGTCGCATCGATGTTCCCATCAAGAACAGCAAAATCATCAGGCCGGCTGCTACTTTCGGCGTCAGGATGTTCTTCATCTCAGCTGATCTCTAACGGTTTCTGGCTATCTTCTTCTTTTGGCTGCTGCAAGTTTACGTGTCTATTTGTGAGTACGATGAAGAGAATGCGTCCGAGGATGTCTCTTATTTATATCGTGAACTACCAGCAATTTGCTTTCAGTTTCTTCTTCCTCTTGATCAAACCTGTTGAACGGGCTTGGGATTTTTTTTAACTTTTGACTGCCCCGGTAATGCAGAACCAGCTTTGGAACTTGTGACTTCCCTGGTTATAGAGAGGGAAGAGGAAGAAGAGGGATTTGAATTGGTGGTTGACCACAGTCTAACATGGCAGCTCGGTATGTTTCACAAAAGAATGAATGAGTTGGAAAACCAATTCCTAACAGGGCTTTTATTGTTTTAAAAAAAAATAGTTAATGAAATATTCATTATTGACAACAATTTATGCCGAATAGTTTTTTGTTCATTAATTTTTAGAAGTCATATGAGCGCTTTTGGGTAAATATTTTCTAAATTATTCATTTTTCAATAAATAAACATATCTAGAGTAGTTAAGGTTGACCACAGTGGAAGTTAAGATTTCGATATACATCTAAAAATGAAGTCAATTCTTACTTATGTTAAATTCGTGGAAAATGAATGGTTTGTAAGAATATTTTCCTTAAATTGATTAAATGTGTCGCTTACAAAAAAAAGGAATATACAAAAGATATTTTCATCATTCACGAAAATATTTAGACATAATTTGTTATCAATAATAAAGATATTTTTTATTAACTAATTATTGCAAACGATACATGCGATTACTTTTGAGAAATATTTTTTAAATTATTCATTTTCAGTGAAACAAACTAAGCATATTCTCTAGATTTTCTACTTCTTCCTCTAACTCCTTTTAGATTGATTTAATGTAATTGTTCTAATATTTTCTTTTGTTCAAAATACATTATATAAAAATTGGTCATGCAAAATTTGCCTTGTCAATTTTCATACAATGAACTTAACTAACATTGCTTCCATGTTTAAAGCACCAAGCTGGCTATAAAGATTTAAGATTGAGTTTGATTGTTCGGATATCTAGCCATGATAGAATTAGATATGATAGAATATAAAATCTAGGCATTTTGTTATATTTTATTCAGCGTTTAATGAATTGCAGTAATATAATTGGATATTTTCATATCCTACGCTATCCATTTTTTTTTTTTTTTTCCAGAAATTTCATTGCCCCTCATTCTTCGAGAATTAGAAAGATCATTTTTAAGTTTGAATTTGTTCATTTAAAATTTGGTTCTTCTTTATTTTTGTTTACTTATTTTTAGTTATTTTTCATCCTTTTTTATTTTTATTTTTTATTCCTTCATCATTTCTTAATAAATTTTTTATCAAATAATAAAATATTATAGAGTAGAAAAAAATTCACATATTAAATAAAAATTTGAATAAATAAAGATGAGAGTTATTTTTTATTTTGAATATTTAATATTATCATTCAAATATCATTCATATTTTATTAATAATATTATTTTAATTTTATTATTTAAGAAGTTTGCTATTCGAGAAAATAGCTTTTATACCACGAATATAAGAAATTATATCTACATTTATCTCACCTCTCTTATGAGATAATTTTATCAAGTTATATTAATATTATATTCGACTTTATCTTTTCTTGGGTTGGAGCCAAATACAAAATAGGATAATTCCCGACTTTTATCCTGACTACTAAATATAACCTAAGCATTTCCAATAGATATGCACTGAGCGAAGTAAAGTGCCACGTGATTATAACACATGAAGCGTCCGTGTTTAATAACTAATTAAGATGCATCTTTGTCAATGGGTGCAGGTCTCACGGTACGAACACGAAAAGCCATTGAGAAAAAGCTCACGATGCTGGAAGGACTGTGTTAGACAAACATGCGTAAAAGAAAGTTTAGACGGAAAGGTGATCATCAGTTAGGTAAAACTTGAATGGCACGGCCGTCAAAGGAGAAGTAATTTTATAAATTCAAAGGTAGGACGGAGAGGTTGAGTTCGATTGAGGGAAGTGGGTGGGATTTGGAAAAGAGGTAGGGCGATAAATGCCCGGACGTGAACATTCTTCGTCCGTATCGAAGGGGGCAATTTAAACCCATTTTCCCCGTTTTTATAGAGGATATTGTACCGACCAAAATAAATAAATAAATAGAGGATATTGCAATTTCTCCTTACCAACATTCTCTTACACGATGCTACGTCTATAGTGTCAATATTAAATTACACTTGGAATTTTAATCCTCTATGTTATGTCATTCGTGAAGTATGGTCCTTTATATTTTCTTTAAATTAAGTCCTAAAGAGCGATCTTTATTTATGTAATTAAGTCCTCCGGTTAATAGCCCGGTCTAGAGTAACCATTAAAAGTGCCGACATGGCGATATTTTATCATGATGAGACTTAAATGGTGTTGAGAATATTTCTCTTATTTGAGTAGATTTCCTAAAAGAGATTTCCTATTTTTGATAAGAACATATATATATTGATATTAGATATAGTATTGCAAATAAGAGAAGTATCGGATTTTCTCTCTATGAGTTTTTGAGTGAATTCTTCCGAGAAATTGTGAGATAACACTTGTAGGTTTGCTTTGGGTTTATATTCAAGCGTGCAAACAATTATAACTTCGTTTTCTATTATTCCTCGTTCAATTGTCCGGTGATTTTGCGTGAATTTAATTGCTAGTATGGTTAGTGTTGGGAATGACTGATCCCCGAAAAACCGGATTCGACACCGAATCGAACCCCTAAATCAATGCGGAAGACGAAGCCCGGGAAAAACCACGCATCACCGATCGTAAAGCACACCACGGATTCGAGCGTACCTTGTTAGCCACAGATTAAACACCAAACGCCAATGGAGGAAGAGAATCCGGCCGAATCGATCCGATGAAGCCTTGAAGGGAAGAAATTGGAAGCCGTATGCCTACTGTCCTTTTGGGAGAGAAAACGCACGGGAGAGAAAACGTAATTTGATTTAACGTTTATGACTTTCTCTCTCTTTCCCTTTTATACCTCCCTCTTTCCACGGGCCTTATTCCCGTGGCCGGGCTTTCTGGGCCCAACTTTGGCGGATGGGCCTTAAGCCCAAATCAAATAAAAGCCTTCATTTCCCACTCGCACATGGTGGTCCAAAACCAACATGGGCGGACACAGCCCTACTCAGCCCATCGAGAATAATCCATCATAGACTCTCTCTTAACATGGTGGGCGAATATTCTCTTTACCTCTCTTCAACATTCATATCGGTGAATAATCCGTGCGACCAGCATACTTTGAGAGCTCGTTACTATACATCTGTTAGGAATATATAGCAGCTCATAATGGGCGTCACACTCCGAGTAGATTTAGTATGCAGTACCCTAGATCGATCGATCACATTTATATCTCTCTTAATCTCTTTTAAATAATGATATATATTGTATTGTGTTCACAATTATAATTATCACAAAGACAATCATAATTGGTCGACCAGTGAATACAAAAACTACAATGTGATTCTCCAAAATCGATCTTCCTCTTTCCTTCAAACTCTCAATTTCAGTCCAGCTTGCTTTTCTAGAAATGCCCAATTAGATCGAATCATCTCATGACCATTGGCAACACCCTAAGATAGCAAACACTAAATAGAAATCTTGAGAATAAGTAAGAGTCCCGAGGGGACTAAAAAATTGAGGAACTCTTTTCCTCAAGAGTCTCACACGTCATAAAAGTTGAGATCAAACTTTTTGCCACTCTTATTGGTCGTCTCATGCATACGTAGTATGAAATACGTATTACGGTATTAACTCCTTTCCCATGGAGCGTATGTCTGCACTTTTCAATACCGTACAGATGATAGTTCGTACATACCTAATGTCTAACTTGAGTTCACATATCTACTCAATCACAAAATTCATAGAACTCACATCTCTGCATCGTAGACAGATAAAACAAAATATGTGGGGTATTTTACTTTCGGACATCGTAAGTATTATGTCATCATCTTAACACTTAGTTAAGGCGACATACGTATTTTAAGCTTGAGCTCTCGATTATCACCTAGATAATAAGCTTAAAATCAGTCTCATCTCTATTTATCACACAAGAAAACAGGCGATTACCCGTGTGAGTGGGCTAATCTTTTATCTGTCCGACATACTTCTCAACTTAAAATAATACACTAAGTATTAAGATGCATAAAGATCATACAAAGATTCATAGGCATTATGATGAAAACACAAATTCATCAAATTGTGAACACTCAGGGAAATTAAAAAAAATTCAGTATATCAGCCTCTACGCAATCCTAGAGATTTCATATAGCCACAAAACACATCTCTAGGTATTGGCTTTTTCATAGATCTCGCTACCATTCTATGCGTAGTATGTACTATAAGTTCACATCTTTTCGTGCAATCATATCCATGACAAAATTATACTTGGTATCTAGATGTTTGGTCTTGCCATGATATTTTGGATCTTTGGTGTACGCTTTTGCTGCTTTGCTATCATAATTAACCAACAATTAATCTGCAGCACTTCCAATAACACATAAATGATCTAATAATCTCTTAAACCAAACATCTTCTTTTATTATCATTGATAATGCCACGAACTCGCCATCGTGGACAAGGCTATACACTTTTGTTTCTTACTGCTCCAACATATTGTGCCATTATTTGGTAAGAAAACAAACTCAGAGGTAGATTTTCTTTCATCTAAATCTCCTCCCCAATCTGTATCACAATAGCTTTTGAGTTGCAGATCCTTTCCTTAATAACTCAACGTATAATCAGCAGTCCCTTTAGATACCTTAGTATTCTCTTAACAGCTTTCCAATGTGCTTGACCCGGATTGGATTGGTATCTGCTCACCATTCCAACCGCATAACATATGTCGGGTCTTGTACACATCATAGCGTACATCAAGCTCCCAACAAGACTAGCATGAGGAACATATTTCGTTTGTTCCTTCTCTTGTGGAGTCCTTTGGACACGCTATGGCTCAATCCTTCACCTTTTGCAATATGAGTGTCTTTGGGTTTACTATCCCATATCCTTCAATTCAAAGTTGGAAGACAACCGACTTTTGACAATATTGACAGCTCCATATTGCTTCCTAGAATTGGTATATCATCAACATATAATGATATGATCACAAATTGATCATTGGATCTTTTGATATATACACAATGATCCTCATCTATCATTGTAAAATCATATGCCATTATGGTATTATGAAATCATATATACCATTGTCTTGACGACGTTAAGGCCATATATCGACCTCGAAAGTCGACATACCTTTCTTCTTGGCCTTTCACTATGAAACCAGCAGATTGTTCCATATATGTTTCTTCCTCTAATTCTCTATTGAGGAAAGCAGTCCTCACATCCATTTGATGTAACTCAAGATCCATACCAAACACTATTGCCGAATTATGCGAATCAAGGTAAATCACACTACGGGGAGAGAATGTATCTTTATCATCAATATCTTCCTATTGATTATACCCCTTCGCCACAAGGTAAGCCTTATGCCTTTCTATCGAGCCATCAGTCTTTCGCTTTATTTTGAGAACACACTTGTTCCCAATAGCTCTGCGTCCCTTTTGAAAGATCAACCAGTTCCCAGACTTGGTTTGATTTCATTGACTCTATTTCCTCTTTCATTGCATAAATCCATTTTTCCTTACTAGGGCAATTCAGAGCCTCATTAATATTTCTTGGCTCATCCTCATCTTGTGGAGCAATTATAAAAGTGTCCCTTTCAATGTCAAAACATCGACGGGGAATACTTTGGCGACTTGTTCACCGTATGGGAGATTGTACACTTAGCACATCATTATCCTGATCCAAGGTCTCAAATAGGGAGTAATCTTCTCCTATTTCACCTTTCTTAGGAAATTCATTCACTAAGAATGTGACATCCCGTGATTCAAATTCAGTTATACTCCCACTTTCCAACTCACCAATGAACACATACCCTTTCGAGTGTTCGGAGTATCTCATGAAAATACTTTTATTTCCTTTGGGACCTAATTTCCCAAACTTGTGAGAGGACTCATGAGTATAGGCAAAGATAACCCCATGACTTAAGAAAACTTAAGTCTGGTTTTCTACCTATCCATAACTTATATGGAGTGGAAATAACTAATTTGGAAGGCACCCGGTTAAGTATGCAGGCAACAGTTAACAATGCATCACTCCAAAAAAAGTGATAAGTAAGTTAGCGTGCCCCATCATGGACCTAACCATTTTCAGTAGGGTTCTCGTTTCTTCTCTCTCGCAACACCATTTTGTTGAGGAGTATATAGAATAGATAATTGTCTTTCTATTCCTTTTTCATCACATAATTTTCCGAACTCATCGATAAATATTCTCAACCTCGATCGGATCTAAATACTTTTATTTTCTTGTCTAATTGATTTTCTACCAAGTTCATAAACATTTTGAAGCAACTTATGCTTCAGATTTATGAGAAATCAAATAGACATATCCGTATCGAGTAGAATCATCTATAAAAGTGATGAAATAAATAGCCCCATGCCTTCCTCTCACATTCATTGAACCACATATGTCGAATGGATTAAATGCAGAGAAAATTCAGCTTTTTACCTTTTTCAAATGGTTTCATTGTTGTTTTCCCTTCTAGGCAATGCTTACATATGAGCAAATCGACTTTTTTCAATATTGCTCAACAAGTCCTCTTTGGCTAGTCTTTTCATATGTTGTTGGCCCATATGACCAAGTCTAGCATGCCACCATATTCACATCATTATCATATAAAGTAGAAGACGTGAAACAAGGGAATAACATATTGACATCACCACAGTCAACATTTAGTACAATAAAACCATCCGTAAAAGTGACCAAAATCATAGTAGTTTGTATCCAAATACAAATCTACACACCTATTATGGAAGTTCATACTAAAACCAAGCTTAACCAACTTCAAAACATGCATACTTAAATTTTGACGAATCTCCGGAGCATATAGGACATCATGTAGGAACAAGGTGCGTCCACCACGCATATTCAATTGGCGGTGCCAATCCCTTTAACTTCAACTCTGAAATTATTTCCCACATAGATCCACATAGTTCCGCTGGTATCGTCGGAATTTCACGAAGGATCCTCTGTCATTCCTTACATGTCCGTCGTTCCCGAATCTACTGATCCACAAAGGATTGGATTCAGCCAATAATGCAGAACTCGACACATAAGCAAAGTTCTCAAATGTGCAAGAGGTGTTTATCTTTTTTTTATTTTATCTTTTTTTTTTTTTTTGGCTCACAACAGTTGCAGTATAGTGACCTATCTTGTCACAATTGTAACACCTCACCCTTGACATTTTCTTTACTTGAGGACATTTTCCTCTCTTGTGTTGGTTAACTCTTGATTTCTTGCAATAAGGACTTGATCCTTTGCATTCCCACATATTGAACGAATCAATACGCTTGCGCTTAGAGCACAAAGCCCTTTCTGAGCTAGAACCAGCATTGCAAATATCTATTTTCTCGCTCAAATGCCGTTAATCCGGCCTCCTAGCTCAAAGTGGCGCACATCATTTATAAGATCTTCCATAACATGGTCAAGAGCTTCTAGTGCTTCTTGCTTTTTCAGCACATATTGAATCTTCATATTCAATATTTCACAATTGCTGCCGTTTACATCAGCAATTACGTTATTAGTTGCTGAAAACATCGATCTGAACACATCAGACATACATGCACGAATAATTAATGCCTATCATTTATGCATCCCTATTTGCACAAACCCATCATATTAATGAATAATTTCAAGTAAGGTTTCAGAATCAAAAGGTTACTATGTTTCCAATCATCCTCCAAAATCCTAACTTAAAACTATCATCAATATAATTGTCTTATGCAAAATCAATTCTATGAAGCTACAAAAACTTCTAAAACTACCCACACCTAATTACCCACAAGACAACCAGAACAATAATAATGTAAATCAATATATAATAGAACATCCAATAAAAACAATAATTCTTTCAATTAACACAATTAGGTAGTAATCATTACATAATATGTCCACAAATCACACTTAACATATATCAGCAAAATACAACTAACACCAAGTCGGACACGAACTCGGAAAGATCCTCTTTTGTTCAAATTCTTGATCTTTTCCCTTGAAACAATACAATAATATTCATTTACAAAATCCATCACAATTTTCTTATAGGAAGCAACTCCGTTGATATCTCATATGCGATTCAACACATCTTGCCATTCGGTGGAAGAGTGTTTATGAAAATCGCACCATCTCTCGATCATGACATAGACGACCATTCCATATGACCTGTGAATTTTCCCGTTGACTTCAAGGACATGATCAATTAAGTCACCTCCTCCCATCGATGATCGACGCCCGCCTATCATCTTAGACAAAGATATCCTTGTTCATTGGTAATTGCGCGAATAGGTGTGCGCAACCTTAAGGGAGGCATTGTTCCCGCAACAAATGCAGAACAAATAAGGAATCACATTATAATCCACATAGACTTAATTGAAAAAAAAAACATATTCTTTTCCTCTTTTTTTTTTTTTTTTTTTGGGTCAACGGTCAAAGTCAACGGTCAACGGTCGTCGGTCAACGGAGGTCAACGGTCGTCGCACCGGTCGGGCCGGACAGACCGGTCCGACCGGTCAGGCAAGTGGGCTCGGTTCGCGCAAACCGACGGCACGTGCCGTGTGCGTGCGCGGGCTGACATCATGCAGACGTCATCTGGCACGTGCTGCGCGCGTGCCGGGTCTCGCGCGGGTCGGGTCGGTTCGCCGGTCGATGACCGTCCGACGAACCGTCGCCGTGCTGACGTCATCGATGACGTCACCCTAGCGGTTATTGACCGTTGGGTGACGTCATGCCGACCGCACGCGTCGGTCCGCAGACCGGCGCGTGCCGGCCGGGCCGGCGGTGCGCACGCGCGCCGGTTTGACCACCGGCGCGTGTTCCGCACGCGCTGGGCGACGCAACACTTCCTAGCGCGTTGCGCCCACGCGCAGCGGCTTCTGGCCGCGCGTGTGGGCGTGTGCGGCTTCTCCCGGCGGAGCACGACGTACCGCCAGACTCGTCTCGACGTCGCCTTTCTCCCTATCTTTTCAGAAAATAGTTTTGACATACGAAAACTCAGTAAAAAGGCATTAGAACGCTCGGGTGTCGGGATTTTTGTCCCGATCCGTACGGCCGAAAGTTTCTTCGCGAAAACTCAATCAAAGAACATGAAATTGATCGGGAAAACGTGAACTAGGGCTCTGATACCAATGTTGGGAATGACTGATCCCCGAAAAACCGGATTCGACACCGAATCGAACCCCTAAATCAATGCGGAAGACGAAGCCCGGGAAAAACCACGCATCACCGATCGTAAAGCACACCACGGATTCGAGCGTACCTTGTTAGCCACGATTAAACACCAAACGCCAATGGAGGAAGAGAATCCGGTCGAATCGATCCGATGAAGCCTTGAAGGGAAGAAATTGGAAGCCGTATGCCTACTGTCCTTTTGGGAGAGAAAACGCACGGGAGAGAAAACGTAATTCTGATTTAACGTTTATGACTTTCTCTCTCTCTCTTCCCTTTTATACCTCCCTCTTTCCACGGGCCTTATTCCCGTGGGTCGGGCTTTCTGGGCCCAACTTTGGCGGATGGGCCTTAAGCCCAAATCAAATAAAGCCTTCAGTTAGCTTCCTCATTATATTACAATAAATGGCATTGCGATTTATTGATTAATAAACATGACGAAGATATTAGAAGCATGTAAAAACAAGTCGACAAGGGAAAAAAGGAAAGGAGGGTTGTGGCTATACTCAGCCATGAAGTAGTATCATTTGCCAACACTTATGTTGGCCTCCCCATGAGAAGAAGCTCGTGACCAAGTCTCCAATTTACATACTTCGCAAGTAAGCGTTAAAAAGCTAGTGAATATGGCGATAGGTTGAGGAAAAATCACCCGTGGGCAGGTGTTTCGATTAAGAAAACAGTGAAGTACGAGAATATTTTGAGTTGAGGTTGCGCCTTAGATATAAGGTCATGATTTCCTAATTTGAGGCCATGCAACCTTGATTTAAAGTCATGATTTTTATCGGAGATCGAAGGTGGGATATATATATACATAGGATGGGCATGGTGGATGAACATGGCGGTGGTCGGATGCTAACCAAGGAAGGAGGACGAGAGAAAAATAAGAGAGAAAAGGGAAGGAAAAAAAAAAAAAAAAAAAAGAAAGAAAAAGAAGAAGGAAAGAATTAGTTTTTACATTTCAAGCGGAAATGACTAATTTTTGTTGAATGATCTGTCACGCCAATGATTGTGCTCAACTTGTACTGAACAAGCAACATATGTCGACCAAATAAGATGACATGAAAATTTATTTAATAGAAGTCTCACATTGATTTATATAGGAAAAAGTTAAGGTGCTTTAACCGAAAAGAAAACAACCGATTGAGCAATGAGCAAGAGTTCGGGCGTTTGCTGTGTCTCTGCTCCATAAAATAATTATACCAATAAAGTAGTGCTCTCGCATCACTGTTTCTCTTCCAAAACTCCCTTGTCGAAGCCAAATAGCTCAAAAAATTGATGAAGTTTTCATAGCTGGAGTTTAGTGTTATGAGATACAAAACCGATCAAGACCTTATGATGCAGCCCACATTGAAGACCAGCTCTCTCGACCAAGAAGATCGGCCAAGAAAGCCTATTCTTGGCTTGCATCACCTTATTACAAGAGACTCAAATATCTTAAGTTTTAAACCACTTCTATAGTAAGAAAAACCAACATAGATTGAAACTGAATTCATACCTATGGGCCGAATCTTCAAATCAAGGCAGGCTTTACTCAAATTCTATAAAGGGAAGACACTCTAAGATAGGCACCATTTGTTCACGGAAAATCAATGATTTAGAGAATATTTTTCTGAAAATGATCGCTTAAATGGCTTGAAATAGAAATAATTAGCTAATAAGAGATGTCTTCACTATTAGTCATAATTTATGTCTGAACATTTTTGTGGATGATGGATTTTTTTTTTGTTCATTCACTTTTCATGCGATAAAAATGATCATATTAAGGAAAAATGTTTTTAAATCATTCATTTTTCACGAAACAAATGAAGTTTTAGGGTGCATTTATTTCATTGAAAACTTCATAATAAAGGAAAATATTTTTCATTGAAATCGTTTTTAAGAAAACTTAGAATTTGATAATTTGTGGAAAGTGATTTCATTCTTGTCAAAAAGGGAAGTTGCTTTCCATAAACTAAGTTTGTTTCTTTCGGTTCATGGAAAATGTTTTTCGTAAATTGATTGATTTTCCATCATCAAACATCGAAAAGTCAGAAAACAATATTTCAAAAACAAATTTCTTTCAAATAAACGAACCCTTAGAAGTGCTCTAATTTCAGGATGGTCAGGGTATTTGCTCTGCCATAAAACTTATCTTGTGGATACCGGTCCCAAGAATTTAGAATTTGGAAACCACCTCACAAGCTCCACGAACCACCCTAAAATTTGAAAGCCGGCCCCCCAGGTTCCAAGTTTCGTATTGTACATATTTAGGAAATCTTACATTCAGAAAGCAATTTCCACAAATTCTATCTAATATTAACACAATCAGCATAAAAATTGAAGACATAACATATGAAAATGCATGTTTATGTCCATAATTACGTAAACACAAGAACATAATGGCATTCCAATTTAAGAACATAACCAAGAAAGTTTAGTCTCCTTATGAAATTGCAGATTGAAAGTAAGCCTTCCTCCTCTAATTGAACATGTCAATTTCACGGATTCTGCAGATTTTGAAGAAATTATATTATCTTTTGATTTTTTTTTTATCGAAAGAAAATTATATTTATTTCTCAAAAAGATACATGAGAAGTAATAAGGTTTCATGGCAAAGCTAATTGAAGTAGAGCAAATATCAAAATACTATGAAATAATGTTAAATGCAAAAAATAAAGAGGATCAGCGTTAGAGTGATTTATATATACACAATTTTTGTTATTTTTTGCAAATTTTTTACACGTGGCATCACCTTCGATCAATTACTAGTAATAATGCTTAAAATTGAATTTAAATTCAGTGAAAATGTTCAAAAATATGATTTTCTCTTTTGGTATTAATTATTATTCATCATTGCCAATTCAACTGTGCTTTAACGACATTGAGATAGCTGAAGAAATGTGGAAAAAGAATCAGAAAGGATCAACATTTTATAAAATGCTAATAAGATGGACTTTTCCAAACTCTAACGTACGAAATTTTAATTTCATCGAATTCGATTATGAAAAAAAATCAATTTGCGGCAACACAACACCACACAACAATATATATTCCTAACTTTTCTTCCAACGCGAACGCATATAACAATTGTTCAGAGGAAGTTTACAAGAAAAAGAAGGAAAACATAGAAAAAGAAAGGACCACAAGATTATAATCCAATTCGGGTCGATTCGTCCCATTCATCGGAAACGATCTTTTCACGGACTATGTCTCCTGGACCCGACTTTGCTCGTCTCCTCCGTGTCGCTGCTTGAAGAAGAAGGATTGAGCCCGTACTCGCTCGTGCCTCCATACTCGCTGCTCACGTACTCATGATTGTTAACCGCGACTTTCTTGAATTGCCTCATGTTCTCGCTATAAGAGACGCTTTCGTAATCGGTGCTGCTCGATCCGCCGGCGGCCCAGTTTTGGCCGGTCGAGCTTTGGCCGTTCGACTTCGGCCAGAAGTTTAGATCGTCGAAAGAACCGTCCCCTTCTAGAGCTCGAACGATCTGGCCAATTCGCAATTAGTTAGAACTGAGTTTCCATACTGTGGTATGATCTATAAATTATATTGATGCCTTTGGGCAATTGCTGTGGGGATCATAGCAGGAGAATGGAAAATTTGAAGTGATGGATTCTAAAAGAAAAGCCTAACTTTCGACTCTTTATCCATGCTAAGTAGACTGAATCATGGATCCGGCAATGTCATAGGTTAATCCTAGGACTTGCTTGAGCCAATAACCGATTTCCCCCCTTGGGCCCTAGCCTGATCATTTAATGAATAAAGTCGACGTTTCTCAAATCACGAGCAAGCTCGGACAAGGAATTTCAGACTCGATATCCTGACCGCCCGACCAGGTCCATCCATTGATCGAGTCCTACATATTAGTAGCTAGCGGGATTTACATATTGCCGTGTAATCTTTCCTAGAGATGCCTAAAAAAAGAAAAAAATTAGCTCGATAAGCGAAAACATGTACCTGGCTCATCTTGGGTCTCCTCCTAGCGGAGTGCCGGATACATGCGCCAGCACACGCCGCCATGCGCGCCATCTCCTGATGGTCGTAACGGGCTTCCAACCGCGGGTCGGCTAACTCGTTGAATTTGCTCTCTTCCAAGGCACGTCCGATTCGGGGCCTAGCCTGCTCATCCAAGAAAAACATGAACTAAACTGAAGGTTCAAATTTAAGCTACCAAATGTAAAGATTTTAAAGAACAATAATCCCATGCATGGCTTGTTCGTAGTAAAGTAAGAGAGAAGAAGGAAAAAAAGATCATATCGAATCCGTTTGCATTTTATGTCAACTATACGCCTCTCCATTTGGAATTTCTTGGTCGTTTTGATATGTTAATGGTGAGTTGTTTTCTCAAGTAAAATGAAAGGAAAGAGCCGAACCCAATCCACAAGGCTGTCCTCCATCAACTCGCTGGTGGGGTCGGCCGGACGCCGTCCCGTTATCAGCTCCAGAAGCATAACTCCGAAGGAGAAGATGTCGGACTTGTCAGTCAGTTTGCCGCTCGCTGCATACTCCGGGGCCAAGTAACTGCAAAAAGTAACGTTGACTTAGTTGGTAAGTCTCAGGTTCTTGATCTGGAATCTACCCTCTCAGAATTGATTCCTAATTCAGAACTGGGCGGTTCCAAGCCCATATCAAGGTCAATTCGGGAATCAGGCCTACAGTTTAAGTAGGTTAATTGCTATTTTAAGAAAACTTATCATATTTAACAGTTTGTGGTGTAGTGAATAAGGCATTGGTGGATTTCCTAGGCTTCCCAGTGCTAAATAGATCTCCAATGTACCTATCCTTTTTTTTCTAAACAAAATGAAAAAGTGAGAGAACCGTTCAGAACCAGTTCGCGGTGTAAAACCAGGAATTGAAACGGTCATGGTCGGTTTCCTAAGTTTTATACCCAGAAACCTACCGGTCCATGTATGAACCGGCCTAGAAAAAGTCGGATAAGGCCAGTTCGGGTTGGTTTCTTGGATTGAATCGGACGGGTTGCTCAGACCCTATTAGAGATGAAATTGAGTATTCATATTTCTTACCCGAATGTTCCCATGATTCGCGTCGACACATGAGTGAAATTGTCCGAAGTAAGCTTAGCTAGTCCGAAGTCCGCCACCTACACGATCCATCGCCATGGTTGAAACGGCTTCAGATGCAATTTGCAGCCCCCGGAAAAAAGAAGAAGAGAAACGTATACTGACCTTGGCCTCGAAGTTGAAATCAAGAAGGATGTTTGCACCTTTGATGTCCCGATGGATGATACGAGGGTGACCTGATGATTCAAGTTGGAATGATCAATGTATCATTGCAGAGGGGGAGAGAGAGAGAGAGAGAAAGGGAGGGAGGGAGGAGATGAGATGCTCACAATCTTCATGCAGATAAGCGAGGCCCTTGGCAGATCCTAAAGCAATTCGAAGCCTGGTGGACCAACCCATGGGCGGACGATCTTTCGCTGTGAATTGGTGTGATTGTTAGTGATAGATGAAGGTGATACTCTCATCAAGCTAGGTGATCCACCCTGTGAATTGGGTGTGACTGTTGGTAATTTATTGTAGAACCATACCATGAAGGTGATACTCTAGGGTTTTGTTCGGCATGAACTCGTAAACCAACATCCTCTGACTTCCGGCGATGCAGTATCCTATCAGCGACACCAGATGACGGTGATGGACACGGCTGATGATCTCCACCTCAGCCTGAAACTCCCTATCTCCCTGCCCGCTCCCGGCTTTCAAGCACTTCACGGCCACCTCCTGCCCGCTCGGCAGCACCCCTTGTGCACGTACCCGAAACCTCCTTGGCCTATTATGGTGTCGAAGGCGAATCCGTTTGTGGCCATCGCTAATTCGTTATAGGTGAAGGTGCTCTTGTTGAACCCGAGAGTGATGGAAGACTCCAGGCCATGCGAGCTCCTTGAGTTCCCTTCGGTGCTGCTCGAGAGAGGCGGTGGCGGCGTCGGCCAGCCCGAAGGTAGAGCGCCTGCCACCGCCCCCGGTGGGGGAGGGATTTGAACGACGTGATCTATTCCAGGTGGCTGAGCGTTGCGCCGACTCGAGTAGGTCTTGTAGTAGCTTTTGCCAGCTAAAGAGAGAAAAAAGAAAAGGAAAGAAGATAAATCATTTATTCTTTTATTGTCTTTTTTTCTTTCCCTTTAGCACGAACTAGGTCTAGTTTGTGCACGCACCTTTTGAGCCATCGCCAAAAGAGCCAGCGTGATGATTTGTCTGAGCTCGCGGGTTCTTCTTCTTCTTCTTCCCAGCGCAAGAAAAGATAAACCACACCAAGAGCACGGCCAATAACACTCCTACTCCTATCGCGACTCCGATCATGACAGGCAAGAGAGGGAGTGACGAGGAGGAGCTAGGAGATGGTGGCGAGCTGCCTCTTGTCGAGGAGCCCGTTGGAGGCGACAGAGAAGGCGTTGTCCCATTTGACGGGGCGTGAGAGATCCTGGCGGCGGTGGAAAATTTGGTACCGCGGAGGATGGAGGAGGCGGTGATAATGCGCCACCAGAGGGGTCACCTGGCGGCGGAATTACAGGAGGAGAGTTTGCTGGTTGAGGAGGCGATAGGGAAGGTAAAGGCGGCGAGTTCGGGGTATTTGGCGGTAGTGGCGACGGTTGTTGCGGTGGAGGGCCAGGGACAACTATTGGCGGTGAGGGCGGGGTATTTAGATCACTTGATGGAGGCGGCGGAGACGGATGGCCTCTGAAGGTGGCGGCGATGAAGCTGGGGGAGGCGAG
This sequence comes from Eucalyptus viminalis, assembly GCA_014182385.1. NCBI lineage: Eukaryota > Viridiplantae > Streptophyta > Magnoliopsida > Myrtales > Myrtaceae > Eucalyptus > Eucalyptus viminalis. The sequence continues at coordinate 28,365,747 of CM024532.1, read as the reverse complement.
GTAGCAGGTGGGGGTGAGGCCAATGGTGGTGGCGATGCAGTCGAATTCGACGCCATGGGAGGAGGAGACGGTGGCGATGGTGGTGGCGACGACCGCAGCGGAGGTGACGGTGAAGGTGGTGGTAAAGACGGAGGGATTGGCAGCACCACAGACTCCAGCGGCGGCGATGGGTCCATCTACAGCGCCACTGAGACCCAAACGGCTCTCGGCAGGGCGGCGGCAGTCGGAGGAGGAGGAGAGATCCCCCAACACCCTTCCCGAGACAAACAAGCAACCCACCATCATGAAAGTTCCATAACGTACAACGAAACACGCACGAATCAATTCATCAATCAAACGCCAATCGAATTCAGCAAGAAAAGAAAAGCAAAAGCATCCAAATGCTAATCATCAAATCTCATCATCTGCCGGACAGAAAGAGAGAGAATACCTGCCGGAGAAGGTCTAATTCTCCAGGAAACAAGAGCGATGGAATCGTTTTGTAATGGCGCTTTCCTGCAGGAGGAGGAGGAGGAGGAGGAGGAGGAGGTGTTGGCCAATGTCCTCCTCCCTAGAAATCAGGTGAATCTTCTCTGGACCCTGTTATCATCCTAGAAACGTCTACGACAGTTCTATTTTTAGCTCAATTAGTTGTCGTGTTTCCCCTCCAAATTGCTCGCCGAGCAACCGAAGTAAGTGATCGGCAAAATCTCGCCCAAGCGACGCTGAATTACTACGATTATAATGACTTGGAATGGACACAGCCCTGCCCAAAATAGTCCTCCAATTATGCACAGCTCGCTAATGTCATGTTGTTCGACGTATCTAGAAAATGTGATCGAATATGTTACTCTATGTTTCCGAATATTAATGGACCGTGTCTTTTTTTTCCCCCGGATTCTGTGACACTGTGCATTTCTCTGGGGAAAAACATGTACCACCATGAGATATATCGGTTTATAAAACGCATCGATTGATCGGCTCCCTCCATATGCTTTTATAATCTTTGAGTCCGTTTATTTTGTGGAAAATATGAAAAAAAAAAACCGGAAAGCATCTTTTGTCATTTGGTAAGGAAAATATGATGCAGAACTTTTTATATTCTTTTCTTTTTGCTAATAAAAATAATTAAAAAATAATTTAAAAAAAATTAAAGATTTGATATATATTACATATTTTTGTAATAACAATTGTTTTATTAACTAAGAACTCAAGTCTAAGCGCTGAGAACTAGGACATGACCTTTGTGGACCCAGGCTTGAGGGTTGGGACTAGAGCTTGAGCATCGGACACCTGAGTAGGGCATTTATGGACACAAGCTTGGGTGTTAGAGTATCAATTACGAGCATCAATAGGGGTGAGCATAGTCCCTAGCACCTAACCAAGGGACCAATCTACATAGTGTTGATTCTCAATTTTTAAGATTAGGGACCGAGGACCGGATTGACCCTGTGGGTCCAGTCCAATTCTAGGATCAATCTGGGATCAACCAATTTTTTTCATTTTTTATGTTCCTTAAAAGAATAAACATATTCTTTTAAATCACATATTCATCAACATTGCACATTGAATAATCAAACTATGTATGTCGGTACATATCACATAGATCTAAGATAAGGTAACAACACTCCATTTGGCATTGTGGAGCTGTGATTGTGAGGCGGGCCAAGAGAGGTGAGCGATTTCACCAGTTGAGCTGTGTTCATAAGGAGCGGCTAGAGGCTAGAGAGGCAAGTGGTGAGCAAGGTGAGTAAATATGGTTTATATCTTCTTCTTTTTTTTTTTTTTTTTCTATTGAATCCAAGTTGGGCTTCTACTTTCTAATTTACATGGAAAAACCGCATAAGAAAAAACAGAGGCAGAAGTGCAATGATTTAAAGTACACAAAAATATATGATATACATTATGTATATAGTATATATAGGGTTGATCCGGATGGACCAACCTGAAAATCTCTAGACTAAGAATCAACTCGCATAGTGCAGGGTTTAGAGGTCTCAAGACTAAGGACTGGTCCAGTCCCCCTTGAAATCGATGCACCGATCCTGGGTTGATTAGACAGATGCTCACCACTAGGCACTAGGGTTTAGGCACGGCCTTGATAGACCCAAACGTGGGCGTTGGGGGCTCAAGCCTAAGCACCAAGAGTTCAAAGCCCGACTTTGATATACTTGGGCTTGGCCATTGGAAACCTAGTCTTAAATGCCAAGAGTCGGGAGCCAACATTGGGGCTTTTGTACTCAAGGGTAGAGTTTTGGATTTAAGCGTTGACACCTAGTCATATTTTGAGAACGTTTTCTAGTTCCTTTAAAGAGGAAATCATTTTTCTGGATTTAAGCTTTAGTAGGAAAATATTTTCTAAGCAAATCAAAGGTTAGAAAATGAAGAAAATATTTTTTACGAAATAAATGGACCCTTCGTGTTTCTTTCTCTGTGTAGTAATGATCCTAGTGGCCGCCGCCACTGAAGGGGGCTATCGCCCACCATCACTTGGTCTTCAGATCTTGAAAATCCAATATCTGCCGAGTGTGGCGGCATGGAGATCAAGCATGCAGCAGACGGGAGACTGAAGGTGGCATCGACTAGAGAACCGGCGTAATCATAAAGGCTCTCGCTTCTAGGCACGAGCCAGCTCCCGGGCAGAACTGCCCTTAAAGCAGTCAAAGGGTGAAAACAAAAGTGAACCTGTTCCTTTGGGGACTCAAGCCACTTACCTTGAGGATGATACGCGCACTCCCGACTGCTGAGCCGAGATGACTTTATTGCTATAGATTGAAACTAGCTATAATACAAATTGTGAACCTGCCAAACAAACTCGGTTCTGGGTAGAAAACGGGAACCGACTTAGTTTGTTCCTAGTCCCGCCCCAAATCTAGCCGGTCGGATTCGTGCTTCCGATGGTTGAGGCGGTTGCAGCGGCTCAGCAGTTAGGACGGTGACTTCAGTCTCCCACACTCCCTTACACTCATTAAACTTCATTATGTCTATTCGTTCTCTCGAAAGAAGTGATGCAGTTGAAAAATCCAAGTCCTCTTGGTTGGGATTACTTAATCTGAAGTTCACATTCCCATAAACAACAAAACTTGATGTCGCCTCGTTATTCAATCCGAAAAGAAAGGTGAGAAAGTTTATTGGGTTTGTGCTATCTTTGTTTTCCAGGTCAATTTTACGATGGATAAGTCTAAGAAAACTTCTAGATTTTATAATATTTTTTTTCCTTACTCCTTATGTTATTTGACAATTACTAGGTAGTTAACTAGGAGTAGCTAAGTTCGTATTATAAGATGCTAGTTTCTTTATATGCGCTCCACACGCGATTGATTCAAGATGGATTTGGATGATTTTTAGCAAATATCATAGATATAAATTTCAAAGGTAAGAATATGTGCTCCATAAAATTAGAAGATTTGTAGAGAATTCGTTTAAAAATTTAAAATTTTCATAATTATATCTAATGCTCATTTTACTTTTCTTTCTATTGGGATCAAATAATATTCAAATTCGAGTGATGCTCAAGCTTGTTTGCTAGGGCTTTCTATTGAAAATTTATTGGGAAAATTCTAAATAAAAGTCTAAAATACTCTCATTTTCTCAAATAATAGTATAAAGTGGATGCTGTTTCAAATGAATGCCTAAAATAGCTATTGGTTTCAAAGAAGAGCCTGATTTTCTAGTTGGTCAATGGCATTTTCATCTTTAACATTGTCGTGACCAAATTTTTGGGTGTGAACCACCTAGGGTTTGGCTAATGGATTGTTAAGCTTAGACTTAATTGGGCTCTCCCAAGCCCATACCAATTCGTGACTTAAGTTCAAATTTCTTAACCATGCCAAACGAGAAGTACTTAGGATGAAGAAATGCAAGCCCATTTCCAGACACATCCCTTAAACACACTTTTGAGAGTTGAGTGAAAAGCAACATTCTCTTAGGCCGAATGATTCATTTGCATTGAGCGCAAATATCGAAATGATAAAGGTGTTTCCTTCATCAATCCCAAGCATTGCACTAGTTTCTCGCTACCCCTTCTAGTCAAAAAAAGAAAAAAAAGAAAAAAAAAGATGACTCTTCAAAGTATCCTTGTCAAGGACGACCCTAGAATGTGGCAGCATAAGAGGTTTCGGCTGCAAAGCATAGAGAAAGATTGAGAAAGATTCTATTACATTCACTTGCATCAATCTTCTGGTGATAGCTTCAAAGGAATTCTCATTGGATCTTGACTTATCCCAAAGTGAAAAAGAGCAGTTTCTTTTCTACCCAAACACTGATATCCGTTGCTTTAACTAACTTTGGCCTGATTATTCATTTCTGAATCTCGAGTGGTGATCATCTCCCTTCATTGGGGGCAAGGCATAAGAACTAACTTTGGCCTGATTATTCATTCCTTGTTGTGGCCACCACCGGCCCCCGCCAAGCATCGGTTAGCGGTCGTGCGACGGATCGTGCGGTGGTCGTGCGAGGGTCGTGCGGGGTCGTGCGGTGGTCGTGCGGCGGTCGTTAAATCTCCCATTGTTGCGGCTTATCGTGGTTTCAGTCGTGCGGGTTAGTTGAGTTGTTCTGTTCGCACCTCGTTCTTTGGTGTCACTATGCACGCTTCACGTCTGCGACCCTCAAGAAAAAAATGGCAAGAAAAAATGACTTTATTCGGGCAAAGGAGTGCAACGTTAACCATGCCAAACGAGAAGTACTTAGGATGAAGAAATGCAAGCCCATTTCCAGACACATCCCTTAAACACACTTTTGAGAGTTGAGTGAAAAGCAACATTCTCTTAGGCCGAATGATTCATTTGCATTGAGCGCAAAGATCGAAATGATAAAGGTGTTTCCTTCATCAATCCCAAGCATTGCACTAGTTTCTTGCTACCCCTTCTAGTCAAAAAAAGAAAAAAAAAAGAAAAAAAAAAGATGACCCTTCAAAGTACCCTTGTCAAGGACGACCCTAGAATGTGGCAACATAGGAGGTTTCGGCTGCAAAGCATAGCGAAAGATTGAGAAAGATTCTATTACATTCACTTGCATCAATCTCTTCGGTGATAGCTTCAAAGGAATTCTCATTAGATCTTGACTTATCCCAAAGTGAAGAAGAGCATTTTCTTTTCTACCCAAACACCGATATCCGTTGCTTTAACTAACTTTGGCCTGATTATTCATTTCGAATCTCGAGTGGTGATCATCTCCCTTCATTGGGGGCAAGGCATAAGAACTAACTTTGGCCTGATTATTCATTCCTTGTTGTGGCCACCACTGGCCCCTGCCAAGCATCGGTTGGCAGTCGTGCGACGGTCGTGCGGTGGTCGTGCGAGGGTCGTGCGGGGGTCGTGCGGTGGTCGTGCGGCGGTCGTTAAATCTCCCATTGTTGCGGCTTATCAGTGGTTTCAGTCGTGCGGGTTAGTTGAGTTGTTCTGGTTCGCACCTCGTTCTTTGGTGTCACTATGCACGCTTCACGTCTGCGACCCTCAAGAAAAAAATGGCAAGAAAAAATGACTTTATTCGGGCAAACGAGTGCAACGTTAACCATGCCAAACGAGAAGTACTTAGGATGAAGAAATGGAAGCCCATTTCCAAACACATCCCTTAAACACACTTTTGAGAGTTGAGTGAAAAGCAACATTCTCTTAGGCCGAATGATTCATTTGCATTGAGTGCAAAGATCGAAATGATCAAGGTGTTTCCTTCATCAATCCCAAGCATTGCACTAGTTTCTCGCTACCCCTTCTAGTCAAAAAAAGAAAAAAAAGAAAAAAAAAGATGACTCTTCAAAGTATCCTTGTCAAGGACGACCCTAGAATGTGGCAAAAGCATAAGAGGTTTCGGCTGCAAAGCATAGAGAAAGATTGAGAAAGATTCTATTACATTCACTTGCATCAATCTTCTGGTGATAGCTTCAAAGGAATTCTCATTAGATCTTGACTTATCCCGAAGTGAAGAAGAGCATTTTCTTTTCTACCCAAACACCGATATCCGTTGCTTTAACTAACTTTGGCCCGATTATTCATTTCGAATCTCGAGTGGTGATCATCTCCCTTCATTGGGGGCAAGGCATAAGAACTAACTTTGGCCTGATTATTCATTGCTTGTTGTGGCCACCACCGGCCCCTGCCAAGCATCGGTTGGCAGTCGTGCGACGGTCGTGCGAGTGTCGTGCGGGGGTCGTGCGGTGGTCGTGCGGCGGTCGTTAAATCTCCAATTGTTGCGGCTTATCAGAGGTTTCAGTCGTGCGGATTAGTTGAGTTGTTCTGGTTGGCACCTCGTTCTTTGGTGTCCCTACGCACGCTTCACGTCTGCGACCCTCAAGAAAAAAATGGCAAGAAAAAATGACTTTATACGGGCAAAATAGTGCAACGTTAACCATGCCAAACGAGAAGTACTTAGGATGAAGAAATGCAAGCCCATTTCCAGACACATCCCTTAAACACACTTTTGAGAGTTGAGTGAAAAGCAACATTCTCTTAGGCCGAATGATTCATTTGCATTGAGCGCAAAGATCGAAATGATAAAGGTGTTTCCTTCATCAATCCCAAGCATTGCACTAGTTTCTCGCTACCCCTTCTAGTCAAAAAAAAAAAAAAAAAAAAGATGACTCTTCAAAATATCCTTGTCAAGGACGACCCTAGAATGTGGCAGCATAAGAGGTTTCGGCTGCAAAGCATAGAAAAGATTGAGAAAGATTCTATTACATTCACTTGCATCAATCTTCGGTGATAGCTTCAAAGGAATTCTCATTGGATCTTGACTTATCCCAAAGTGAAAAAGAGCAGTTTCTTTTCTACCCAAACACTGATATCCGTTGCTTTAACTAACTTTGGCCTGATTATTCATTTCTGAATCTCGAGTGGTGATCATCTCCCTTCATTGGGGGCAAGGCATAAGAACTAACTTTGGCCTGATTATTCATTCCTTGTTGTGGCCACCACCGGCCCCTGCCAAGCATCGGTTGGCAGTCGTGCGCGACGGTCGTGCGGTGGTCGTGCGAGGTCGTGCGGGGGTCGTGCGGTGGTCGTGCGGCGGTCGTTAAATCTCCCATTGTTGCGGCTTATCGCTGGTTTCGTCGTGCGGGTTAGTTGAGTTGTTCTGGTTCGCACCTCGTTCTTTGGTGTCACTATGCACGCTTCACGTCTGCGACCCTCAAGAAAAAAATGGCAAGAAAAAATGACTTTATTCGGGCAAAGGAGTGCAACGTTAACCATGCCAAACGAGAAGTACTTAGGATGAAGAAATGCAAGCCCATTTCCAGACACATCCCTTAAACACACTTTTGAGAGTTGAGTGAAAAGCAACATTCTCTTAGGCCGAATGATTCATTTGCATTGAGCGCAAAGATCGAAATGATAAAGGTGTTTCCTTCATCAATCCCAAGCATTGCACTAGTTTCTTGCTACCCCTTCTAGTCGAAAAAAGAAAAAAAAGAAAAAAAAAAGATGACCCTTCAAAGTACCCCTGTCAAGGACGACCCTAGAATGTGGCAGCATAGGAGGTTTCGGCTGCAAAGCATAGCGAAAGATTGAGAAAGATTCTATTACATTCACTTGCATCAATCTTCTGGTGATAGCTTCAAAGGAATTCTCATTAGATCTTGACTTATCCCAAAGTGAAGAAGAGCATTTTCTTTTCTACCCAAACACTGATATCCGTTGCTTTAACTAACTTTGGCCTGATTATTCATTTCTGAATCTCGAGTGGTGATCATCTCCCTTTATTGGGGGCAAGGCATAAGAACTAACTTTGGCCTGATTATTCATTCCTTGTTGTGGCCACCACCGGCCCCTGCCAAGCATCGGTTGGCAGTCGTGCGACGGTCGTGCGGTGGTCGTGCGAGGGTCGTGCGGGGGTCGTGCGGTGGTCGTGCGGCGGTCGTTAAATCTCCCATTGTTGCGGCTTATCAGTGGTTTCAGTCATGCGGGTTAGTTGAGTTGTTCTGTTCGCACCTCGTTCTTTGGTGTCACTATGCACGCTTCACGTCTGCGACCCTCAAGAAAAAAATGGCAAGAAAAAATGACTTTATTCGGGCAAACGAGTGCAACGTTAAACTTGCCATACGTGAAGTACTTAGGATGAAGAAATGGAAGCCCATTTCCAGACACATCCCTTAAACACAGTTTTGAGAGTTGAGTGAAAAGCAACATTCTTTTAGGCCGAATGATTCATTTGCATTGAGCGTAAAGATCGAAATGATAAAGGTGTTTCCTTCATCAATCCCAAGCATTGCACTAGTTTCTTGCTACCCCTTCTAGTCAAAAAAAGAAAAACAAGAAAAAAAAAGATGACCCTTCAAAGTACCCTTGTTAAGGACGACCCTAGAATGTGGCAACATAGGAGGTTTCGGCTGCAAAGCATAGCGAAAGATTGAGAAAGATTCTATTACATTCACTTGCATCAATCTTCTGGTGATAGCTTCAAAGGAATTCTCATTAGATCTTGACTTATCCCAAAGTGAAGAAGAGCATTTTCTTTTCTACCCAAACACCGATATCCGTTGCTTTAACTAACTTTGGCCTGATTATTCATTTCGAATCTCGAGTGGTGATCATCTCCCTTCATTGGGGGCAAGGCATAAGAACTAACTTTGGCATGATTATTCATTCCTTGTTGTGGCCACCACCGGCCCCCGCCAAGCATCGGTTAGCCGCCGTGCGATGGTCGTGCGGTGGTCGTGCGAGGGTCGTGCGGGGTCGTGCGGTGGTAGTGCGGCGGTCGTTAAATCTCCCATTGTTGCGGCTTATCGTGGTTTCAGTCGTGCGGGTTAGTTGAGTTGTTCTGTTCGCACCTCGTTCTTTGGTGTCACTATGCACGCTTCACGTCTGCGACCCTCAAGAAAAAAATGGCAAGAAAAAATGACTTTATTCGGGCAAACGAGTGCAACGTTAACCATGCCAAACGAGAAGTACTTAGGATGAAGAAATGGAAGCCCATTTCCAGACACATCCCTTAAACACACTTTTGAGAGTTGAGTGAAAAGCAACATTCTCTTAGGCCGAATGATTCATTTGCATTGAGCGTAAAGATCGAACTGATAAAGGTGTTTCCTTCATCAATCCCAAGCATTGCACTAGTTTCTTGCTACCCCTTCTAGTCAAAAAAAGAAAAAAAAGAAAAAAAAAGATGACCCTTCACAGTACCATTGTCAAGGACGACCCTAGAATGTGGCAGCATAGGAGGTTTCGGCTGCAAAGCATAGCGAAAGATTGAGAAAGATTCTATTACATTCACTTGCATCAATCTTCTGGTGATAGCTTCAAAGGAATTCTCATTAGATCTTGACTTATCCCAAAGTGAAGAAGAGCATTTTCTTTTCTACCCAAACACGATATCCGTTGCTTTAACTAACTTTGGCCTGATTATTCATTTCGAATCTCGAGTGGTGATCATCTCCCTTCATTGGGGGCAAGGCATAAGAACTAACTTTGGCCTGATTATTCATTCCTTGTTGTGGCCACCACCGGCCCCTGCCAAGCATCGGTTGGGAGTCGTGCGACGGTCGTGCGGTGGTCGTGCGAGGGTCGTGCGGGGGTCTTGCGGTGGTCGTGCGGCGGTCGTTAAATCTCCCATTGTTGCGGCTTATCAGTGGTTTCAGTCGTGCGGGTTAGTTGAGTTGTTCTAGTTGGCACCTCGTTCTTTGGCGTCACTATGCACGCTTCACGTCTGCGACCCTCAAGAAAAAAATGGCAAGAAAAAATGACTTTATTCGGGCAAAGGAGTGCAACGTTAACCATGCCAAACGAGAAGTACTTAGGATGAAGAAATGCAAGCCCATTTCCAGACACATCCCTTAAAAACACTTTTGAGAGTTGAGTGAAAAGCAACATTCTCTTAGGCCGAATGATTCATTTGCATTGAGCGCAAAGATCGAAATGATAAAGGTGTTTCCTTCATCAATCCCAAGCATTGCACTAGTTTCTTGCTACCCCTTCTAGTCGAAAAAAAGAAAAAAAAAAAAAAAAAAGATGACCCTTCAAAGTACCCCCAAGGACGACCCTAGAATGTGGCGATAGGAGGTTTCGGCTGCAAAGCAAAGCGAAAGATTGAGAAAGATTCTATTACATTCACTTGCATCAATCTTCTGGTGATAGCTTCAAAGGAATTCTCATTAGATCTTGACTTATCCCAAAGTGAAGAAGAGCATTTTCTTTTCTACCCAAACACCGATATCCGTTGCTTTAACTAACTTTGGCCTCGATTATTCATTTCGAATCTCGAGTGGTGATCATCTCCCTTCATTGGGGGCAAGGCATAAGAACTAACTTTGGCCTGATTATTCATTCCTTGTTGTGGCCACCACCGGCCCCTGCCAAGCATCGGTTGGCAGTCGTGCGACGGTCGTGCGGTGGTCGTGCGAGTGTCATGCGGGGGTCGTGCGGGGGTTGTGCTGTGGTCGTGCGGCGGTCATCTAGAAATGTTTGTTTTCAGTTCATGTTGGGTATCGAAATTTTTCTTCATCTTTGGTATTTTGTGCACCATTTATAGGTCTCGAAGGTTATTGCGGCTTCTCCTTCTGCTTACTTTGCAAATCCAAAGTCCAAGTTGTCAAATCCGCCGTCACTTACTAGATCTGCTATATCAGTGGTTTCAGTCGTGCAGTTCGAAATTAAAACGCTAAGGAGGGATAAGAAAAAAAAATTGTGATTTCGCATCAGAGGAATATTCCAGTCAAATTGAGTCAATTAAATTTTTTTAAAATATATTAAAGAAATTGGCAGAAGTCTGTAAATAAATAAATAAATAAACTTTGTTCCTTGCCCCCAAAAGTCACTACATTTTACACGCGTGCCAGCCGGGCACTTTCCGCTAAATCTCACGTACGGCTACTATAAGATCCGCGGACCAGCTAGCGACGGAAGCTGCAAAGCCCTTCTCTCTCTCTCCTCGAAGCAGGCTGCGAGAATTTCGAAGTGCTGTCTGCTCACACCTCTCTCTCTCTGTCTCTCTCTCTCTCTCCTCTGCGAGGCAGTGCGATGCCGTCCCGCCGGAGAACGCTCCTCAAGGTCATCATACTCGGGGACAGCGGGTGAGTCCCCGTCGCTCGCTTCCATCTCTTGCGCCGTTGCTCTGCATTCGCGATCCGTCCGGGGGGGTGTGTCCTTGGGCAGGCGGGGGCTGCTGATCGCCCAGTCGGATCTTAGACTCCGAGGCGAGATAAAAACCTGGGTTTGGTCAGACGATCGGGGGGAATCGTGGGTTCGTGTCGATGTGGTCCGGGCGTCGGCAGGGTGTGGGGAGGGATCGAGAATTGCGTCGGGGAAGCTCCGTTGGTCTTTACGCCGGCGGTTTGATGGATGAACGTCGTGGCTTAGGGGTTGGGAAACAGTTCCCTTCTCTGGTTCTGTCGGGGTGAACTTCTCCGCGGAAAAAGTGTCGTTCTTGATGAGGAATTATGGTTGTTTGCGTCTTTTTTTGGGCCAATTACACCTTAGAGATCATGCGGGATCGGCTTTGAGTTTGGTTTTTCCTGTGATTTGCAGGGTCGGGAAGACCTCTTTGATGAACCAGTATCCTGTTCCTCCCGCTTCAGTCGGTGTCAAAACGTTGGGTTGTATTTTTATTTTCTTCATTTGGATATTCCCTTTTGTTTATTTTAAGGAGTAGTTGTTACTTTCTGGTAAACCAGCTATCCCGGTCTCGTTTCTTTTTGAGGATGTTTGCCTTAAATCTGTTGCTTTTAAGATATGTAAATAAAAAGTTCAGTAATCAGTATAAAGCAACTATTGGAGCTGATTTCTTGACCAAGGAGGTTCAGCTCGACGATAGGCTCTTCACTTTACAGGTCAGTGACAGATAGCTGCTATACTACGATAACATGCTTAATTTCATTTTGACTGCAAAGAATTTCACGCATTATTTGTTGGGCGAATATCCTAAACTATGTTCATTATGACAATTTAACCTAAAATTTTCTTTGCAACACCAAAAATTTCAAATTTATACTCGTGTGATACATTTACCCTTTGTCAAAGTTATGACAATAAGAACTGTTAAAAATTTACCTACGTGGACGCCCTAAAGCAAAGAGTATTGACATGGCGCTCGTGTGGCTTAAGTGAAGTACAAACGGCATTGGTTTGGCTGTAAAATCATCTAACAGAACCTCACTAGAGGGTAGATGTGTCATTTGGCATAAGTTTGGTTTTATTTTTTATTTTTTATTTTTATTTTTATTTTTATGTCACAAGGAGAAGCTTAGGGTAAATGTCACAAGGAAAAGATTGGGATTTTTACATCACAATAAGCATAGTTTGGGATTTTTGATGTCACAAAAATAGTTGAAGGTAAATGTGTCATGGTGGGCATAGTTTCGAGTTTATCTTGACTTTTTCCATTATTTTTCAGGTTTGCACCTTTAATTGTGATTTTCAGCTGAACAGTGTTTGTCCATTCTTTTAAAACTATGGAATTTTTTTTTTTTTTTCCTTGAGGCATTTTGCTCTCTTCTTTTGTATGGACAAGTTCAAGTTTAGTACCCTGCACATCAGAGAGGATATGTGCCTGAGAAAATTGATGTTATCTACTCAGCGAGAAGTGTCATCCCTGGATGTGTGCCTTCTTGTCCTTTTCTTTCAAAAAATGTGGAGGAAAAGTTTTTAATCCCCAAGTTTCAGCCATGAAGTTAGTCAAAAAGATCTTGTCATCAGTTTGTCTTGAGCAAGGATGCAAGGTTTAGCTTTTTCTGGGAAGCTGTCTATCTAAATCAAGGTTTATGACAGAATATAGGGCAATTCTCTGTTGCTTGGGCATAAACATCAGTAAACAAGTGTGCCAAAGAACGGAATCATTAAATTGAACCTTTTTGTTGGCAAAAGACATGTTGGAGCCTCTTATTGAGTTTTTTCCATTTGATGTCGTATACAGAATTAGTTTGTAGACTTTGCACAAGCACATGTGCATGAAGAATTCGCGCATGAGAAATATCATGTTTCAGTAAAATGCTGCTGAGTAGCAGTAAGTGCTGTCCCATTTTCTGTCCTGTTGTGGCATGGCTCAGCAGAAAAGGTGAGAGAACCATAAGCCTGTAAGACAAGCATGAATGTCCTAATTAGGAATTACATGTTTAGAATTCCATATCTTGAGGTGTTATTCCCAATGCTTTGGAGTTCTCTTTAACAGTGTTAGACCCACCTAATGTCACTTGGACACTAGCCACAACTGCAATGGGATGAATAGGCCATTGGTACATGAGAGTTTCTTAGTGGTAGGTGCTGTCCCATTTCCTGACCTATTGTGGTGTGGCTTAGCAGAAAAGGTGAGAGCACCATAAAGCCTGTAAGCAAGCCTGTATGTCCTGTTCAGGGTAAATGTTTGGAATTCCATAGCTTGAGGTGTTATTCCCAATGCTTTGGAGTGCTCTTTAACAGTGTTAGACTCACCTAATGTCACTAGGACACTAGCCACTACTACAATGGGATGGATAGGCCAATGGTACATTAGAATTTGTGCATAAGGTTGCTGCTGCAGCATAGTCCAGTAATGCTATTTATATTCACAAATGGAGGTACAAATATGAATTTGGTGTGTGTTAGTTCCTCGGTCTTTCCTTTTACATTTTTTTGGTTAGATATGACAGCAAAATTGCAGATTCATATCAGAGGGATTGAGAGAGAACGCAATTTTTGTTTGGTGTTGAACGCTAGAATAGGTCTGCATTGTGGCTTCTGCCAATCAGCAATGCGTGATATTGCAACTGATTATTCTCGACATAATCAGTTGTTCTTTTGTCCAATTCTATTATTTTTCCTGCCAATTTTGCGCATTCACTGATTGATGTAATGTATGTCTTCTTTTGTCTAATAAGATTTGGGATACAGCTGGTCAAGAGAGATTCCAGAGTCTTGGAGTGGCTTTCTATCGAGGTGCTGACTGCTGTGTTCTTGTGTATGATGTTAACGTTATGAAGTCATTTGACAATCTTAACAATTGGAGGGAGGAGTTCCTCATCCAGGTTTTACTTTAAGCTAAAATTTGATTGAGATTTGCTTCTCTTTCACTTCCCTAACAATCATCTGCAGACGTGACAGTCTTGAAATTGAAACAAGCTTCAAACCTTGTGCAGGCAAGTCCATCAGATCCGGAGAATTTCCCATTTGTGGTCATAGGAAACAAAATTGATGTGGACGGTGGAAACGGCAGAGTGGTACTTTCTATGTTTCCTTGTTTACCTTCTCTCTTTAGAGCCCTCTTTTCTCAAGTGACTGTATGGAAGTTGGGTTGACATAAGCATTCTGATGTGTGATTTCAGGTATCGGAGAAAAAAGCTCGAGCTTGGTGTGCTTCAAAGGGGAATATACCATATTTTGAGACCTCTGCGAAGGAAGGTGTCAACGTAGAGGAAGCTTTTCAGTGCATAGCTAAGAATGCCTTGAAAAGTGGTGAAGAAGAAGAGATGTAAGTTCCTATATGACCGTTGCTCCTGTTGACAAGCATATTGAGAATCTCATGAGCTGGGTTTGTGTCTGCAAGTGGAACCTTTGACACAGTATACTTATTTTGTTAGTTTTCTCATAAACCGGAAAATGATTAATATTATTTTGATTGGCCTTAGGGTATGTTCTTGTCTAGTTGCGACACCTAGTGGCTCCACTATTGGCACATCATCTATAAACATGCATCTTTCGGTAGCTGAGCTGTAACTCAAACTTCGGTTTCGTCTGTAATTCTGAGCCTGTTGATAAATTTGTTGGGCTTCCTTTGATTGTCCCAGTTACACCTGCACAGATAAACCTTGCACTCTAAAATCCATCTCTGTAGTGTACTGTTTCTTTTTCTGTATCAATGATAATACTAACATAGTCTTGTTTGTGCTCTTCGAATACTCTGCAAAATGCAGATACTTGCCAGATACCATCGACGTTGCAAACAGCAGTCAGCCAAGGCCATCAGGATGCGAGTGTTAAGGACTGCCAGATACTTCTTCCCAATAAATGAATCCATGAAGGATTACTCAGATATTAGCAGGTTCTGCTTGTTTTAGATGATGCTGGGTTGTACATTGCTTTTGCCAGAGAAATGGTTGCTGACAGATTCTTTTGTCTGGTTCCTTCCATTTATTGCCGAATCAAATGTATTCTTGAGTGATGTCCTACTTGATTTTGCTTTCATGACGCAGCTTTTCTCATCAGTGTTGATTTTTGTTGGTGTATTGATCTTTTCGGTGTGTGATCTGAGTACAAATATGCCGAGTCCTCTTTCTGTTTTAGACAGTTGATGGAACAAGCTCCTTATTACTCATCGACACATAGTACATCCAACTGAAAATATGACCATGAAAGAACCGAGAGAAACGTATCTCATCTTGAAGCAGGAAATGGTTTACTCGTGTTACAGGATGGAAGTGAGTTATATTTGTATTGTATAACTATCTTTGGGTTCAAAATGATTCCTGTATTCACGTCATCCGGTTCTGGATTTTGCTCGCATGGACTGACGCGGTGAAAAATCACTAACCCGGAATTGATGCAATGAAAGTATTGATGACATATTCGGTTTCTCTCAACCTCCAATTTGGTCTCCAACCATTGAGACTTGAGCCTTTGGCTAAAGTCAGTGGAGTTTTCCTCTTCACTTCGAAAAGACATCTTCAATTTCAAACCGGAGCCATCTTTGCAAGAGCTCAATCTCTTGTTCACCGCCATGGCTGCTTGAGATTCAAGCTTGCACCCATTGTTGCTAGCTCTGGAGTCTTGCGGCCACGGACACCCAATTCAGAGTCTTGTGATTGACATGGCCTCTAGACCAAAGTCTTGTGGCCATGGACAGTTGATATGGAGTCCTTAATTGCCATGGCTGGGGACGAGCTTGAGCTCGCGGCAAACATGGCCACTAAGATTTGGAGTCTTATGGCCATGGACTTTCAATCCCGAGTCTTGTTTCCTCTCATCTATATTCACATACTAAAGAAAGCTTCTTCAATTCCTAGAGGTTAGCGGCAAGGGAAATTTCTGGCGGTTGAGTGTGAAGTCTTCACCTTTTGATATTTGTCATATAATCTCTTCCCTTACAGATTTTTCACAAGATTGGAGAGTGCCACTGTCATGAGCCGAAATTGACTTAAAAATTTGGCGAGTTGCCTTTTTTTTTTCTTACTTTTGTTTTCTTTCCCTATTATTCTATCGTTTCAGTTGTGAGTGGTGGATGCAATTTCAGCTCTTATAGTCCTCGTACCTTTATGGATATTAATAGAGTGCATGCTGTTTAATGCTTATTCCCCTTCACCCTTTTCTTCTGTTGGATTTAGTCTAGCTCAAAAGCATGGTCAAGTGAGATTAAGATAGGATGGAACGCGTATTGAATATATTGCCTGGAGGATTCTCCAAATCCGTGTCAGCCTTTGGGATTCATCTTTCTTTGATTCTTGTCTCTTCTCTCGTGATAGTTTCCGGCATTAGTTGGTATCAGAACCGGGGCGCACATACGATCAAAGTATCTACTGAAAGCACAGGCCTCTTAAAAACCCCGTTTTATTTTTTATCATAGAACTGCACTAGTGCCATAGAACAGACCAGGAGAATTTGCAAGGCAATGACAAACCACCACCAGAACATGCGACACGCCACAATCGCCATCGCCGTACATCAGTTCTATTCGAGGTATATACTAGCTTTGTCGACACACACATTCACAATACTGCACTAAAATCAAATACATTACGTGAAGCAGTAACACCTCATCGTTGTCTCTTCTCACCATTACTTCTGGCCATAAGCTGTTACATCGGGTCTTGGCTCGAATGTATTCACGAATGGCTTCTTCCCTTTGAGTTGAGCATCGTCCCCATAAGCCGTGACATCAGGCCTCGGCTCGAAATCCTCTGCAAACTTCTTCTGTTGGAGCTTGGCATCGTTCCCATAAGCCGTGACATCAGGCCTCGGCTCAAAATCCTCTGCGAACTTCTTCTGTTGGAGCTTGGCATCGTTCCCATAAGCCGTGACATCAGGCCTCGGCTCAAAATCCTCTGCGAACTTCTTCTGTTGGAGCTTGGCATCGTTCCCATAAGCCGTGACATCAGGCCTCGGCTCAAAATCCTCTGCGAACTTCTTCTGTTGGAGCTTGGCATCGTTCCCATAAGCCGTGACATCAGGCCTCGGCTCAATATCCTCCGTGAATTTCTTCTGTTGGAGCTTGGCATCGTTCCCGTAAGCTGTGACATCGGGCCTCGGCTCAAAATCACCTATGAGTCGTTTATGGTCCTCTAGCTTGTCATCTCCGTCGCAGTCAGCCTCCTTCTTATCGGGGAGAGAAGTGAGATGAGGTCGATCTGATGCTGGGTTGATCACTTGGAGGAGGCCTTCAATTGCTTCTGGCATGTGCTCTTCTTTCATGATGCTCACCCAGTACTCACCCGGGTCTGTTCTAGCAATTGCTGTGCCAGTGAACTGAAAAGGCAAACATAGAAATTTGACAGGTGATGATATAATGTCGCGTCAGGGCCATAAAAGGGTCAATCATCCATTGAACTGGAATCTTGAGAGAATTTTATTATTTCAACTGGAAACTTCTATGGTTGGAGAGTTACTAGTTGGTTTGACAGTACTCAACAAAGTGTGATCTAAAGGAGAAGCATGAGAGCGCATGGAAAAGCTTACGATCAGGACGGCGATGAACACCACGAAAGATACTTGAGGATTCATCTCTCTCTGTGTTTGAGCTTCTGTCTTTGAAGGTGAGTATGCTGTTCTAAGTTGGCATTATTTATAGGAGATGTTCCGGAGGATAGAAGGGCCCCTTTTGTTGTTCTTCTTAAAGTGGATGAGATCGGTAGTGACCCCCGATTACAGTAGAATTACACAAGTCTCCTCAATTGGACTTCTTGTTAGAGTTTGCAATGTGGGTCTCAAAGAGAGAGAGAGGGGGGGATGAGATTAATAGTCCTAAACAAAGGTCAATATGTAATGTTGTCCAAATTTTTTAATTTATTCAATATGGTTCATAAACTTTGATCCAATGTGTAATGATGTTCCTGAATTTTTAATTTGTTCAATGTAATCCCAGAATAAATGCGGTTTTTGAATTTTTAAACATTTTTCATTTAGTTTATGGACTACATTAAATATTTAAAAATAGTTCATGGACTACATTGAACAAATTAAAAATTTAAAGATGATATTGTATATTGGCCCAAAGTTCAAAAATCATTTGTGCTATTATCAAAAAAGAAAAAAATCTCATGTAGGAAAAATAGAAGGAAACTACATATACATGAGAAAACTTATGCAAAGAATGTTTGAAGAGATGGGTTCTTAAGTGGATATTACGTATTAAATTAGCATGATTATATTTAGGATGCATTTATTCCGTAAAAAATGAACGATTTGATAAACATTTTCCTACTAATTGCTTGTATCACTTATAAAAATGAACGAATAAAAAGAAAAATTCTTCATTCATAAAAATACTTAAACATAAAGTATTATTGATAATGAAACATTTTTCATTAACAAATTATTTCAAATGATTATTTTTAAGAAAATATTTTTATATTATTCATTTTCCGCAAAATAAATGACACCTTAATATTGACTAGGCACTTGGGCACTTGCGGCATCTTGGGCTTGACTTGTCTCAAGAAGCTTCTATTTCTACATAAATTCAAAAATCATGAATAGTTGTGATTGAACAATTTCCAAATGTATTTTTAATAAATGTTGACTTTGCAGATAAATATGTCCATTGGAAATTAATTGTTCCGTCCAATTTAATGGTTGGCTGTTCACAAGACACGTTGCTTCATCGTTCTGATATGAAAATATTCCTTCATTCGGCTACTCCGATTTTCCTATATATATGTTGAGAGAGTTTTTTTTTTGTCGGTCCTACTCTACCCTATTCTAAGACTCATTCTTAGACTTTTGTCATGTTTCCTTGTAATGCGTTCCCACCTCAACTCCCCTTGAGAAGGTGGGAATTCAAACCCCTACTTCTTTCCAAGTTGGAATGGTGGTCACTGGGGTAAACTCCAATAGTTATGTTGAGAGAGTTTTAGAGGCTAAGTAGTATTATTGGGGCCTTATTACCTTAAGAAAGTGATTTAACACATCTACTAGCTGAATGATTTTGGTTTCCATACTATTTGACAATAGTGTCATAATTTTTCAAAAGATCATTTAATTGTTACAATTTTTAAAACTGGATCATTTAAATTATTTTGCCAAAACTGGATCATTATGTCCACAATTATTTTGCCAAAAAATTCTACATATTATTAATTTCTTTGGAGCATTTGATTTTAATTTAATGTCACATAAATATTTCAGATAAGGAAGACTATTTATATAATTTATGGTGATCAATTTTTCAAAAGTTATGAGACTTAATTGATCTAAAATTATTATGCATAAATGATTATTATACGAAAATTATGACATTGTTCACATCATTTTCAAAAGTTGTATTTTGCGGATTATTACCTTAGGAAAGTGATTTCAAATGCCTTTTAGCCGAACAATTATATTTTCCGTGCTTACTTTTTTTAACTTCTACTACGCTGACCTGAGAGTTATATTTGACATCCAACTATGGAAATTATACGAAATATACTTTTGCAACTACTAAAGTAAAAGGGGGATATAGGAGCTAAATGAAATCTTTTGGACGTATACAACTAATGGATTCACCATTAATAGTGCCATAACTTTGGTATGGCATGTGCTTTTGTTGTTTTTACTTTTCAAACGATAATTTAAATGTCAAAATTTTTTAAAGCAGATTACTTAAGTTATCTCGGTTATTTTCTTGTTAGAAATATTGATGACTCTATGAAAATAGAGTTATTTTGCATATTTTAGGCAACAAACAATGCAATATTTATGAGAAAATGTTTGAATTTTCTTCTATTTACTCAAAATTTTATTGTTTATGCAACATAATGAGACATGGAAAAAATAAGGAAAATATGGCAAAAAAGAAGGAAATGAAGAATTATGTGATTCAGAAATTCAAATCAGGAAGCGTTAGAAGTTGGATGCAAATTTGGGATTCTATGATTTTCCCTAATTTAATGCGAAAGCATTGAAAGAGTGGATACAAAATTATGGATTGTATGATTTATTTCCTAATTTTATGTGAAAAATAAGCAATTTTTTTTTTTTTTTTTGTGATAAGAGTCTTGGATGTATCTTATAAATAAAAAGAAGACAAAAAGTGATAACAAAATTATGTTTTTATATTTATATTTTTTTTCCATTGTTCAGAAATTTTTCGAGTATTTTGAAAAAGAAGACAAAAAGTGATAACAAAATTATTGTTATTTGATTCAATATGTTGGGTTTAATTTATATTTTCGTTTCTTCTTCTATGACGTTCTAATTTTCTTTTGTTAGGGTTATGATGTAGCCTAATCATAATGATATAAATTTCATATTTTTTATATTTTGCATATGACTTCATTCATGCGAGTTAGAAAATATTGCACTTAGTACTTTTGAGTGACTAACCATTATTTGAATGATTTGATGTGCGTGTTTGGGATTGAGAAGTGACAATATGTTTTTATTTCTTATAATATATAACCCCAAATTAAATGTGAATAGAGATATATGATGTTTATGCGGCTTTCAGTGATATGATGGTCCAAAAGATTCATTGTAAATCGAGAATGTTAATTGATTTTAATATACTTATATTTATACATTACACTCATATATTATAGGATTGAGAACTCATGATTCATGTGTGAAAGCATAATTCCAAAAGTAGATTATTGTCAGCTTTATTTTTTTAGAAACGAGCAAGAGAACCCCACTTACCAATAATGGTTAGGCGAAGCTACAATAATGCGGTTTTGGAAGATACCATGTTGATGAGATATGGTTTTAGCGATGATGAGAATTTGGCCGATTTATAAGATCTGTCATTTGTCATGTACAACATAAATATGCGTGCGCATGTTGTCAAGTTTATATAACGTGAAATACGTGAGGTCCATGAGGGAGACATGAATCATTCGCGAACTGATGAAAAATCTTTTGTCACAGCTGATGTTGTTCCATGATAATGGAGCCTAGTTAATCCGCTCCACGCGTAAATAAATTGTTTTGCCTAAAACGAATTTTGCACCTGACATAATAAGTCAGTACTTGGAAGCAATTTCTAGTGTGTTTTTCCGAAATCCCGTAATTTGACCTCGATCAGTAAGAAACCTGTCCAGCTGCACGTTCGTATCTCCCTTTCCTTTTCACTTTCCCTCCTGATTTATAGACGAGATCGCATACTGCCTGCTCTGTAAGTATGAAATACATGACAATAACAGATTGAAGCATATTACTTTTATTTATTTATTTATTTATTTATTTATAGTAGAGATGAAAAAAAGTGAAAATGCTAGACCTATGTTTATCCACAAATTCGATGAGTGATTATCTTGCTAGCATTAGAGCTAGAGCATGTGAAACAAGTGGAAACCGGTCCAGTTTTACATTCCAAGGTATGTAGAGGAGATTTTAGGTTCAAAAAATTAAGAAACCTGTTCCGACGAGTAGGTTTCAAGTACTAGGTGAAACTTGTAACTTGGAACAATTCTTTGTGTTTTTCTTATTCTATGTCTTCACGCAATTTTGCAATATTATATGGCGTCTGATGATAACTGTGTATTCTTGAACCATCATTCTGAGCTTCCATTTCCGGCAAATTCATTATTAAGACTTTTACTTTATTAATATTTCATATTTTTTGTACCTAAATAAAAGTTGTGGATATTGGATTGTAGTAACAAATAGTGGTCATTAAAGATGATAATTCACTGTAATTATTTAATTAAGAATACATATGAAACTTGAGTAAATCTTGAAACTTGCCACGGAGTAGATTTCATGTTTCAAAATATGCATAGTAGGTTTTAGGTTACAAAATTTTAGGAACTGATTCTGACAGCTAGGTTCTGCTCACCCCTCAAATCAGCACTACACACCACAGATAAAGGAATTTGCCTTAAATGCTTTTGATTCATCACAGCTCTATCAAATCTTTCAATTATCCTAATAAGTTGTCAAAACAAAGTTTTCCGACCTCACGGCATAATGCCTTAAGTGCAATAGTGACCGATAAATTGTCTTTCAGTAGAGCATCTCGTTAAAATCCTAATGTTGATATCTTTTTTCTTTTTTCTTTTTCTTTTTTAAAGTTTAAGTCATAATAATATAGGATCGATATTGTAGGCTGGTTTAGTCTATAAAAGACGGCTATGTGTGATTATTGATTAGCATGCAACACGTGTTGGATTTACCCACTTGAGCAAGGGCAACCGGTTTTCCTTATGACTTACCTAACTTTTGCTGGTCCGTATTTAGCCTACGAAGGTAGTATATTACCATACCAAGAACTCATGATTCATGTGGGGGAGGCAAAATCCTATAAGTAGATTATTCTAAGCTTTGTCTTTTTATATAGAAGCAAGAGAAACCCACTTGACCGATAAGGGCTAGTGAAGATCCTATTATACCATTGAAAAGATAAGGTTGATGAGGTATGGTTTAAGTGATAATGAGAAGCTGGCAAATTGATAAAGTCTGTCATTTGTCTCGTACAGTATAGATACAAACGGACATGTTGTCAAGTTTATATAACGTGAAACATGTAGGTCCCTCGAGGCAGAGATGCAGCATGCGTGAATAAAATATTTTTTTGTGACACTGATATCATTCCATTTTAATGGAGCCCAGTTAATCCGATCCACACATACATCCATGGTTCCCTAAAATGAACTTTATTCGAATCACATCTGACATCATTAGTACAGTAGATGCAATTTTCTGCATTTTTTTTCTCTAAAATGCCCTTATTACCGTTTGACCCCAATTACTAAGAAGCCTAATCGAAACCGTAACTCTAATCCCAAATGAGTTTCTCAACCATCTTTGCCCCGTTGTTAAAGTTGGACAAGATTGTTGCCTCCGACATCAGCGCATTTGATTGAATAATCACGGTTTTCATTATTTTCTTCATTATCTAATTAAATGTTCCATGATGATGCAAGCCAAGGTTAGGCTTTCTCAAACAGTAGAATCGGGAGAGTAACTCGCACACGGGAAACAGGACGAACAGAAATTTCAGCACTGTGCAAGCTCAGAAGAACAATTGTATCTTTGTCGATATAGATTGGATCGACCTGATTTCAAAGCCAAATGAACAAAGACTTTTGGATCTACAATTTCTCTGTTTTGGGTTTTCTGAAATAAGCACTGTAGGGTGGTCGAATTTGGGTTGGAAGTGGGTGAAAATAATGAACAGAACATGAAAAGATAGAAACTTTGTTGGTTGCTCTTCTAGGCCTCCAAGGAAGTTGAGAGGGCACCGATTCTTCTAGATCGATGACTGCAACTTTTCAAGGATGTAGATTTCGAAAAGCTCCGACTCTTCAAGGACAGGGTGAAAACTCTTTTAGTTTTTCAATGGTATGAACTCTGTGAGATTCATGATACTTGCTTGAAAGCAAACTTTTTATTCATCAAAAGTTGTCCATTTTGTACAAGGAATTGGATGGCTTATATTGTCAAAGAAATAAAGATAGAGCATTGAAACTATGAAAACATTGAATCTAGAAAGTCAAAACCGAGAAACTTGAAAGCATTAAAGAACTCTGAAACTAGAAAAATAGTAAAGAGCATAGAAACTAGAAACTAGTAAAAGCATAACGTCTTCATGGCTCCCAAGGTGTCTTCTTTCAAGCTTCCGAGATGGACTCAAGATATCGATACGGCTTCTCGGTTGAATCGACAACTTCATCGAACTTCATCAACAATCGACAACTTCATCGATAAGAGGTTTCGTCGAGCTTGAATGCAGGCCGATCTTCTTGGTCGATAGAGCTGGTCTTCAATGCGGGCTGCATCATCCTTCCCATCTTTAAAAGAATTTGTCCTCGAATTCTCACCATCATCATCAGAAGAATCTCCCACGTAAGGTGTTAAATGTCAAACATTGAAGACGTCGTGAATCTTCATTTGAGAAGGAAGATTTAACTGATACGCATTAGGATTGATGTGCTCAAGAACTTCGAGAGGTCCAAGCTTTCAATCACTAAGCTTGTTATAATTTCTGATGGGATGATGTTCCGGTGGCAAATAAGCCCAAACAAAATCTCCAAGTTCAAAGATAACTTCACGTTGTTGCTTGTCGATGTTCGTTTTATAGGATTCAATTTTGCTCTCTAGTGTTTGGCGCACATCTTCCTTAATTGTCCTCATTTGAGAAACAATATTGTCGACTTTGCCACTCGACTTCTCAGCAAAGGAATTAGTGCAAGATCAAGAGTAGTGTTCGGTTGTTGACCATATACAATCATAAATGGACTATATCCAGTGCTACGGTTCTCAGCACAATTATATGCAAATTCTCCAAGTGACAACCGTCTCTCCCAAGAACGGGGATTATTATCGATCAAAGTCCTTAATAGATTTCCCAATGTTCAATTGATGACCTTAGTTTGTCCATCCGTTTGGGGATGAAACACAGTACTATATTGCAGTTTAATACCAACATTCTTCCACAGTTGCCGCCAAAAATGACTAAGAAATTTTGTATCCCGATCCGAAGTAATGGTCTTCGGAATGCCATGCAACTTATAAACTTCCTTGAAAAATTAGTTGGCAATACGCGAAGCATCCATAGTTTTTCGACATGGAATAAAATGTGCCATTTTTGAAAATCAATCGACAACAACAAAGATCGAATTCATACCTTTGTTTGTGCGTGGTAGTCCAAGGACAAAGTCCATAGAGATATCCTCCCATGGGGCATGTGGAATCGGCAAGGGCAAATAAAGGCTAGCATTAGTAGCTTGTTCCTTTCCAATTTGGCAACGTCGACACCTCATCACATGTTGATGTACATCATGTTTCAATTGAGGCCAAAAGTATTTGGTTGAGATGAGTTGTACAGTTTTGTCGCGCCCAAAATGTCCTTCACGGTGAACTTCATTGATCACCCTTTGCTGAAGAGAATAGTCTGGCACACATAAACAATTTCTTTTGAAAAGAAAACCATCACATACAGTAAAATCAACAAGCTTCTTTTCATGTGCATCGAGAATGATCTTGGAAAAGTAGGGGTCTTCTTGATATGACTCCTGAAAAGAATGAAATCTAAGAACAGTAGAATGCATTGTAGAGAGCAAGCTCTTCTTTCGACTAAGGGCATCGGCAACTTAATTCTGAGCTCCAACCTTATGCTTAATAGTGAAAGTGAACTCCTGGATGTATTCAGCCCATTTTGCTCGCCTAGAGTTAAGTTTTTGCTGTCCAAAAATACTTGAGAGCTTCATGATCAGTATATAAAATAAACTCTTGATGAATAAGATATTTCTGCCAGTATTCAAGTGTGCGAATTAATGCGTAGAATTCCAGATCATAGGTGCTGTAACGAAGTTTGACACCATTCAATTTTTCACTAAAGAAGATGATGGGCCGACCTTCTTGACTTAGAACTCCTCCTATGCCAATACTTGATGCATCACAATGCACTTCAAAAACAAGATCAAAATTAGGCAATGCAAGTACCGGGGCTGAGCTCAATTTTTCTTTGAGCTGTTCAAAACTTTTATGAGCTGCATTCGTCCATTTGAAAACTCCCTTCTTCATGCAAGAAGTGAGTGGGGCCACAATGGTGTTAAAATGCACAATAAACCGTCGATAGAACAAAGCGAGGCCATGAAAACTTCGCACTTCATGCACATTTGTTGGAGTTGGCCATTCTCGAATCACCTTGATCTTAGAATCATCCACCGAAATGCCATTCTTCGAAATACGAAACCCCAAGAAAAGGATTTGTGGTACCATAAAATAGCACTTGTTGAGAGCCGCATACAATCGTTCTTGCCTTAACACACATAATACTTCTTGAAGATGCTGCAATTGCTCATCAGTAGACCTGCTAAAAATCAAGATATCATCGAAATAAACCACAACAAACTTTCCCAGAAAAGGCTTCAACACCTGAGTCATAAACCTCATGAATGTTGATGGTGTATTTGACAATCCGAATGGCATGACTAGCCACTCATATAGCCCATCTTTCGTTTTGAATGCTGTCTTCCATTCATCCTCGGGTTTGATTCTAATTTGATGATATCCACTCTTCAAATCCAGCTTCGAGAATATAATTGCACCAGAAAAGTTGATCTAAGAGATCATCAAGGCAAGGAATAGGAAATCGATACTTGATGATGATCTTGTTGATCGCTCTATTGTCGACACACGTCCTCCAAGTTCCATTTTTCTTAGGCACTAAAAGAGCTGGAACAACACACGGAATGAGGCTCTCCCTTATAAAACCCTTATTCAATAGCTCCATAACTTGTTGATGCAATTCCTCATGTTCGGTCGAACTCATTCGGTAATGAGCAAGAGTCAGCAAAGAGGCTCTCGGCATCAAGTCGATTTGATGTTGAATATCTCTCTTAGGAGGGAAACCATTGGGTAAGTCCATCGGGAAGAAATCCTTGAACTCTTCCAAAAGAGGTTGAATTCAATAAGGTATGATAGAGGCAACTTCATCCTTCTCACTTGCTTTATTAAGCAAAATATACAAGATACGAACTCCTTTCAAAGCATCCTTCATATCTTTCATTGTAAGCAACGTAGGGGGAGAAGGAATTATCAACTACAGGAGTTTTCAAAGGTTCCTTACTAGGTGCCAACATAATCTTCTTGCCTCCAAATTCAAAAAAATATGTATTTTGATAACCATAATGTGTAGTTCTCCTATCGAATTGCCATGGTTGACTAAGAATAATGTGACTAGCATCCATCGGCAGAACATCACACCATATCTTCTCATAGTAAACAAAACCAATGGATAGATTAACAAGGCATCATTTTGAAACAGTTACCTCAACACCTTTCTTCAACCACAACATTTTATAAGGCGTAGGGTGCATTTTTAATTCCAACTTCAGCTTGCTTGCCGCTATTTCAGAAATTATATTCTCACAACAACCAAAGTCAATAATTAATTGACACACATTTCCCATGATTGTGCAAGCAGAATGAAAAATATTGGTACGCATCCACCTATCTCTAGTGTCATCTCGAGGAGTAATTTTTTTTTTCCTCACCATAAGAAGTTCGCCAGTGTCAGCATGCACCATTTGTTCATCATCCATAGCTTCTTCATCATTGTTCAACTCTTCTTCAAGTGGATCCTCAACATTCTCATCAGAATCATTATCCACCAAGAAGGCTTTACCAACTGGTCGATTCTTATTGATTCGACAATTGCTAGAATGATGACCCAGCTCCCCACAAGAATAGCAACGTATTTCGAACATAGTAGGTTGCTTCGAAACATGGGGCTGAGTAGAAGGCTTACTAGTAGATTGCGTTGTAGCCTCAGCAACTTTAATAGTGCTAGTGGTACTCTTAGTGGCTCAACTTGTCATGGTAGTTGATTGCTGTCTCTCGAGAACGAGAGCGCTCCATTTTGAGTGCCTGTTGGTGTGCATCTCCTATGTCCCAGATGTCGAGGACTTCCAAGGCATCTTGAATGTAAAATTGAAGACCGTTCAAGTATTTGTTCACAAGCACCTCCTCCGAGTCCTGGATATTGTTATGAATCACCAACTCATCAAATACATTGGTGTATTGGTCAACTGCTTGCGTACCTTGTTTTAGATTTTGGTACCGTTAGTAGAGCTCTCTCTTATATCCTTTGGGAAAAAAATATTTTTGAATTTTGCCCCCCATCTTTCTCCACGAAGTGATTGGTGCTTTGCCAATGGCTTGGCGATTTTTTTTTTGCACGTCTCCACCAAGCAATCGCCTTGCCTCGGAATTGCATTGCAATGATCCCAACTTGACGATTCTCCGAAACATTTCGATACTTAAACACCTCATTCACAAGTGCCAGCCAATCAACAATTTCATCAGGAGACTCAGTACCTATAAATCCCGGAACATCTTTCTTGACTTCCTTTTCTCAATCTGGCTCACGAATATGTTGTAAACGATGTTGAACATGCCTCCGACTGTGAATAGATTGAACACTCTTTGAAGAGGAAGAGTCACCATGGGAATCTTCAGTCCTGGAATGGGGTGGAGAATTATTTGCTTCAGCCCTCAAATGTTGAACTTCTCACGTCAATTCGTCAATTTGTTGTTGCATACGTTGCTGCAAATTCTCAGCAAGTGTGTGCACTTCACAAAGGGAATGGTTCTGCCGCCACGACGTCTAGCTTGTCTTGGAGGCATTGTCCTCTCCTCTGAAGCTCTAATACCAAATGATGCAAACCAAGGTTAGGCTTTCTCAAACAATAGGATTGGGAGACTCACACACGGGAAACAAGACGAACAGAAGTTTCAGCACTGCACAAGCTCAGGAGTCGTATCTTTGTCAATATAGATCGGATTGACATGATTCCAAAGTCAAATGAACAAAGACTTCTGGATCTACAATTTTCTATTTTGAGGTTTTCTGAAATAAGCACTATAGGATGGTCGAATTTGGGTTGGAAGTGGGTTAAAATAACAAATAGAACAGGAAAAGATAGAAACTTCATTGGTTGCTCTTCTAGGCCTCCAAGGAAGTTGAGAGGGCACCGATTCTTCTAGATCAATGAATGTAACTTTTCAAGGATGTAGATTTCAAAAAGCTCTAACTCTTCAAGGACGGAGTGAAAACTCTTCTAGGTTTTCAAGGGTATGGACTCTGCAAGGTTCACGATACTTGCTTGAAAGCAAAGTTTTCATTCATCAAAAGTCGTCCATCTTGTACAAGGAATTTGATGGCTTATATTGTCAAAGAAATAAAGACAAAGCATTGAAACTATGAAAACATTGAATCTAGAAAGTTAAAACCGAGAAACTTGAAAGCATTAAAGAACTCTGAAACTAGAAAAATAGTAAAGAGCATAGAAACTAGAAACTAGTAAAAGCATAACGTCTTCATGGCTCCCAAGGTGTCTTCTTTCGAGCTTTCGGGATGGACTCAAGATATTGATACGGCTTCTCGGTTGAATCGACAACTTCATCGAACTTCATCGACAATCGACAACTTCATCGATAAGAGGTTTCGTTGAGCTTGAATGTAGGCCGATCTTCTTGGTTGAGAGAGCTGGTCTTCAATGCGGGCTGCATCACATGAGCAATGCACTTTATTGTATGCACTATGTATGAGAAAGGACTAAAAAATCACAATGATTGAGATGCTGAAAGCATGCTTTCTAGGTCAAGTAAACTCATCTTCGAACACCAAATCAAGGGCAAGGGGGGTTGTTACACAATAAAGCTCTCTGATGGAGTTCTAAAGTCTGATAAAGGAAAATAATATAAAAGCTAAGAGCTTTTACTATTAATGATATATATGTAATTTTCATGTAAAATTAGAGAATGGAGCTTCTTCTTCTTCTTCTTCTTCTTTTCCATTGCTAACAACATACATTAAATTTCCATTACAACTATATATGTCATAAATTCCTACTATATATTAGGACAATATCTTTTGTAGTGGTCACTTGAACCTTGTAACTCTGATATTGATACCGATAGTGAAGAGATTGTCTAGTGTGGCTTTGTTATGTTTCCCATTCTGATCTTGAAAAGGGTATTTCACAAAAAAATTGTTTGTCTTCTTCTTTATTTTTCTCTCCAAAGATTTGTGTTTCTAATAACTCAGATCAGAGCTTGGTTTGACAAAACAGTGGGAGCAACAAATATAGACGAAGGGATAGTGAAGATCGATTGGTCCGATGGTAAGATGGTTGCACCAAAAATTGGTCGGATTGTCATTAATGACAAGCACGTGACTAGAGTACAAGTTATTAACCACATTATGGTAGGTGACCATAAGGATTGTTGATATAGATATATATCGATGACCATTGATCAGTTGTCAATGTACTACGATGTATGGTTAGCCATAGTCGACAAGGATATTGATAGGGGTGATAGATTATCGACTAAGGTACCAAGAGAAAGTTGAGTACTTGGAGCTCGTCATGATATAGTTATGAAATTTGAAATCTCTGTGAGTGTAGTAGTAGACTCTAGGAAGTCATGGAGTAACCCTAATGCAATTTTAAGGGAGGAACTACTTGAGGACAAAGCATCGTGAGAACATGGGCACAAGATTTTCGGAGATGAGGGACATTATTACAACTATAGGAGAATTGTTCGGAGACATTTATGGCATAATCACTATGAATATCAACATTTGCCTCCTAGAGAACCCCTTGCCCACAAACAAACAAACAAACCTATTATTTTTTTAGTTATTTTTGCTTTTATGTACTGGAGTATAAAGTTCCAGTCTCGTGTTGTTGATTAAATTTTGACACACTTCTTATCTATAGTTTCTAAATCCACTTGGTCGATTAAATTTGAGAGTTGCGTCTTTGCATTCTCAAGCTTTGTCTTTGATTAAATTCCAGCATAATTTGTTTATGTTTCATTTTTTTGAAGTGGTTGTATCTCTAAAATTTGTTATTGATTAAATTCCAGCATAATTTGTGTACTTAAAGTTTTGTTCATGGTAAAGTTATAATTTTTTTTTTGTCTACCTGTGATATTTCCTATTCAAATTCGCCACAGAACATGCCTCTTCTAATAAAAATCAAAGTTCCACTTTTGGAGAAAGATATTTCATTGCCAAATCCAATTTGCGCAAGGGCTTTGATTTCTGGAGGATGCATAAAAAGGACTTGCTATACCAGAAGAACTTGCATCAACCTTTGTCAAGGGAAAAAAAAACCAGATTTAATCAAGCAAGGAGAGTGGAAAATATTAGATTGACAAGCTCTAGGTGTGATTTGTCTTGTTTGGCACGGAATGTTACCTTCAACATTTGCCAATGAGAAGACAACAGTGGGATTTGATGAGGGCATTGTTCAACATGTATGATAAGCCTTATGCATCAAACTAGGTATGTCTAATGCGGAAAAAGAAC
Organism: Eucalyptus viminalis; assembly: GCA_014182385.1. NCBI lineage: Eukaryota > Viridiplantae > Streptophyta > Magnoliopsida > Myrtales > Myrtaceae > Eucalyptus > Eucalyptus viminalis. Next base: position 28,334,919 of record CM024532.1, on the reverse strand, counting down.
GAAGGTCCTTCTATGACAAATCACATCAACAATTTTAACATGCTCACAACTCAGTTGAATTCAGTAGTAATTGAATTCAATGATGAGGTAAAAGCTTTGATTTTGTTATCTTCTCTACCTAAAAGTTAAAGTGTAATTGTGACTATAGTGAGCAGTTCATTTGGTTTAAAAATGTTAAAACTTTAGGAAATCCAAGATTTAACTCTTAGCGAAAATATTCAAAACAGAGTCAAGTAAATTTTAGTTGCTGCTTTATATACCGAAAGCAGGGGAAGAAGCAATCAATGAGGGAAAAACCAATATTGTGGTAGATCAAAGCTTAGAGAGAAAGCAAATTGAGATTTTGTGGTGAAATAATTTATTGGAATTGCAAAAAGAAAGGCTATCTATGATGAGATTGTAAAGTCTCATAAAAGAAAATTCAATATTGAGATCGTAATCAAGAAGAAGATAAATCTATGAATGTGACTATGAAGATGCTTGAAAATGATGCTTTAATTTTGAGTATTGGCAATTTGATTGAATCTTGGATTCTAGACTCAATCTAATTTCACTCTACTTTGTGCAAAGAATTAATGCACAATTTTGCTGCTGAAAAGTTTGAAAAGATTTATGTTACTAATGAGGAACCTTTGGATATTATGAGAAAGGGTGATGTTTACATTAAAACTATTAACGGATATCAATGGAAGTTACTTGATGCAAATATGTTCCAAGATTTCAGAGAATCCGATCTCTATAAGTCACTTAGATAGTACATGATACAAAAATTATTTTTGCGATAACTCTTGGAAAATAGTTAAAGGTTAGTTTTAGCATAGGGAACAAAGTCAAAACCATTGTACATGACAAAAAGTAGTAAAGAAACCACAACAATTGTTAAGTTAGACACTAATTTCAAATAGTGGTACTTCATGCTTGCACACATGAGCAAAAAAGGAAAGAAAGTGTTAGCATCAAAGAGAAAATTGCCTGCTTTGAAAACTATAGATATTGATCTTTGTGAAGATTTATCTTTGAGCAAGCACAAATTTGTTTGTTGTTTGAAGATCGGGAGAGAATGAAAGAAATGAAAATTAGAGTTGGTGCATACTGAAAGGGCTAGTACGAACACCTAGAGGGGGTGAATAGGTGTTAAAAGAAATTTTTGCAAGAACGTTTGTAAAATACTTTTCTGTTGAAACAGAGTCTGAAAGCCAACGAACTTGAGTGAGTTTTAAATCTCTAACAAATAAACAAAATTACGAATAAGTAAAGGAGTTTAGGAAAGAGAATAAAAATAAAAGGTTTACAGTGGTTCGGCTTAGTTCAAGCGTATGTCCACTCTTAAGCATTGACAGCCTGCTGGCTGAATTTCACTATGAATCAAAAGAGATTTTACAGTCACGCAATCTCGACTTCATAGTGTAGAGACTTTTCTACACTCTTCCGAAGTCTCACAAATGTTTGCTCTCTCTCTTGAGTACAATTTGAGCTTCAGCAAATGAAACAGCAAAGAACTAGGAAGCTTCAGACTTTGAAAATTTTCTTTCATGCACTCTCCTTCAAACAACTAAAGAGTTTGCCTTAAATAATCCTTTATGCCTTCATGACCATTGGCACTTTTCAAAGGAGTTTTTCCAATCTACCCGTTAGACAAAATCAATCAAGGAGATCTCAAGTCGTTTTAAGAATGTGGTAAAAGCCTCGTCAATCATGTTCGCTCATACAATTAGGATCTTGGTTTCCATAAGTAGAACCTTCCAAATTTGTTTGCCTTCCAAAAGATTTGATTATCGGAATTGGTTCCAATAAGGATAATCAATCAGATAAGCGCTATATCCAGCCATAAGGTCATCCATGAGCCATATGAATTGAAACTTTGAAGAAATAAAGATAATTTCTCATCTGAATAAGTCTTCATTCTTCAGTATCGTTCAGTTTAGAATCTATTAGTGTGAGTAGACTTTGATCCTAAAGTATGTCGTTCTTCAGACTTTGACTTTAAAGTCTTGGAGTCTTCAGACTAGACTGTGGAAAGGTTTTGTCAACTTCAAAACAATAAATGAGTTTTCTCTAACAATCTCACCATTTTTTATGGTAACAAAACTTTCCTGCAAATTTAGAATTTTTGTCCTGCAAAGCAACTTTTAAGCAATACGTGATATCTTATAAAAATAAATTGATTATGACTTGGATAGAATTGATTCTGCAACTACAGAAAACACGTTAATCTTGAACAAATATCTATCCAACGACAATCATGACCACACAATAAATTCAAAAATCAAACCAAACAATCCAAAAGTCAAACTTCAAACCGTCAATCCAAAAATCCAAACCAAAACCAAAAAACTATTAAAAAGGTTAAAGGTTAAATTTGCACCATTCTCCCCCTTTTTGTCAACATCAAAAAGTGGAGAACCTCAAAATGAAAGTGAAATGAAATCAGGGCTGTTTGGGTATGCGAATGAGTTGGAAATCTCCTATAGACTTAACAGTCTCCTCCAGCTTTCTCAAAGTCTCCTTCAGCTGCTCAATATCCTCACCCTTTGCATTATCTTGAACTTGAAGCTTAAGGGCTTGTACCTGCTCGTTTAAAGAATCTGAAGTAGACGCTAAAGCTGTTTTGATGGTCTTGATCTCAAACTCCATCTCATATTGCTGAGCTTTTAAATCCAAAAGGATTTCTAGCAGCCTTTGAAAGTCTCAAGCTGCGGTACTGTTGGAGCACTAGGTCTAACCAAATCAATTCCAAGAGTATTGAGATGTGAAGGAACATCAGCAGTTCCATCACCAAGTCTGGGAGAGGATGCCTCAACACCAGTTTCAGGAAATTGAGAGGCATATACATCCTCTGGATCAACAGGAGAACATCTAACATCATCACTAGTAAAAACATGTGAAGAAATATCTCTTTTTTCAGTAGCTCCCCTTGTTTCCATGCCTATAGGTGGAGAAAAGAATTCTTATTCTTGCTCTTTCTTAGCATCAACACCCAAGTGATGTTCTTTCTCTTTGCCATCTCCTGTAATTTCACTTTTAGTCTTCTCAGAATTCTCTGACAAGGATACTGCTAAAGTCAACTCAAAAGAGTCATGTTGACCCTCTTATTCTCCTGGTTTTCTTCCTTCTTTTTCTTCTCTTCTTTCGCTTTCCTATGTTCTTCTTTCTTCACTCCCTTCTCTTGTCTCTTGTCTCTCTTCACTTCTCTGCTCCGTTTCTTCTTGTTCTCTTGTCTCTCTATCCTCTAGCTGCTCAAAACTAACAAAACTCTGAAGATTTTTCAAGGTAAAAGCAGAAAGAATAAGCTCGTCCTCATCCTCTTCATTATGGAGAATAAGAGCTATTTTCTTCTTGCTTAATTCAATCATGGGTGATAGGGCTAGTAAGGACCCCTAGAGGGGGGTGAATAGGTGTTAAAAGAAGTTTTGCAAGATTTAATAAATTAACTCGTCTTTTGAGGAAAATAGACTGTAGATGTAAAAGACTGTAACCAGTTATATAAAACTTTGAATTAAGGTAAAGAGTTCAAAGAAAGATAATTGAAACACAAATTTTATAGATTTTCGACTTAGACCAAGCCTACGTCCACTCTCCTGCGCTGATAGCCCACTGGCTGGATTTCACTAAGAATCAAAATAGATTTTATAGTCTCACATCCTTGATTCCGTAGTGTAGAAACTCTACTACACTTCCTCAAGGTCTCATAAGTATTTGATCCCTCTTTTGAGTACAACTTAAGCTCAGTAATTGAAATAGCAAAGAACTAGGAGCTTCAGACTTTGAAATTTTTCTTTCACACACACCCTTGAATAACTTGAGTGTCTTCCTTATATACTCCTCCATGCCTTTATAACCGTTGGCATCTTCCAAATGAGTTCTTCTAATCTACCCGTTGGATAAAATCAATCAAGGAAATCTTGAGTTATTTAAGAAATGTGATGATAGTCCACAAATCTTGCTCGCCCATACAATCAGGATCTAGGTTTCCATAAGTAGAACATTTCAAGTAGATTTCGCCAATCAACAAATGTGATTATCCAAATTGATTTCAATAAGAATAATTAATCATGGGATGTTATCCCCAGCCATAAGATCTTCTTCAACCGTACAAACCAAATCCTTAAAGATAAACTCGCATCTAAGTAAGTCTTCTCTTCGTTGGTCTAGAAACTATTAGTGAGGGTAAACTTTAAATCTTGAGTCTGGAGGTCTTCGTACTTTGACGATAGAGTCTGCAAGTCTTCAGACTATACTTATGGAAATGTTTTTGTCAACTTGAAAATAATAAAGGAGTTTTCTCCAACAATCTCCTCCTTTTTGATGGTAACAAAACTTTTCCGCAGATTTGAACACTTTTGTCCTGTAAAAGAGCACGTAAGCAAAATAAGATATCTCATAAAAGATAATTAGATTAGGACATGGATAGTAACGATTCTGCAACCACAGAAAACATGTTAGTCCTGCAAAATAACTATCCTTCCATAATCATTATTATGGCATAAGTTACTGCAAGCATCAAAAGGTCAAATCAAACAGTCTAAAGTCAAAAAGTCCAATCCACAACCAAACAAAAGATAAAAGTTATCCACAACCAAACAAAAGATAAGTTCAAAAGTAATCCAAATCAAAGTCAAATCTGCATCAAACTTCTCTCCCTTTTTGTCAACAGCAAAAAGTGGAGAACAAATAAAAAGTGTTGTTTGAAAATAGTGGGGTAGAGTTAAGGCTATTTGGGCAAGCGAACAAGCTGGAATTTTCCCATAGAATTCACTGTCTTCTCAAGATTTGCTATAGTCTCCTTCAGTGGCTGTAAATCTTCACCCTTCACATTAGTCTGTACTTGAGTCTTCAGGGCGAGTAGCTGCTCTTGCAATGACACTGAAGTAGTCAAGAAAGCCTTTTTAAGATCTCTTATCTCATAGTTCAAACCATATTAACCCTTCTCTAAATCCATAAGAACATCCATAATGCATGAAAAGTTCGCTGAATGAATTAATGTAACACTGGGCCAGCCGAATCTGTTCTTGGAGTTTTGAGAGTGGAGGGGTCTTCAGCAGTTTGTCTACTGTGACTTGGAGTGAATGCCTCGAATTCTGGTTTTGGATGGAGAGAGGTATATACATCCTCTGGATCTGCTACAGATTGACTAACATCACTAGTGAGAATGGACGAAGAAATAACTTATTTTTCTGCAGCTCCCCCTGTTTGTGTGCCTTTAGGAGGAGAAAAGGATTTGTCTTCCTGTTCTGCTTCAGCAAGAGAGTGATGTTTTTCTTTTGCTTTCTCACCAACAGTTCCACTTCTTATCTTTTCGAGTTGCTTGACAAGGATACAGCCAATGTAGGCTGAAAAGAGTCATCTCGAGCCTCTTCTTCCTCTCATTCTCTTCTTCCTTCCTCTTCCTCTTCTGCTTCTTCTCTTCTTTCCTCTGCTTCTTCTTCTCTTCTTCTTTCTTCATCTCTTCTCTCAGTCTCTTCTCTAGTCTCACGAAAGTTGACGAAACTCTCCAGGTTCCTTAAGGCTGAAAGAGTCATCTCATCTTCATCTTCTTCATCTTGGCAAGATGAGAGATCTCTTTCTCTTCACTAGAACATCCATGGGCTCCTTACCTTTCCTCTTTGTTGTTGTCGAGTCTTGTTTCGATTTGACAAGAGACTTCTCCTTCATGAGCTCCAACACCCTGTTAAGCTCTTTCAAACGCATCTTGGTGACCATTTTAAATCAAATCACCATTGAAGTAATGTTTGTCAGACATAAATGTGCAGGAATATGAATTTTAAAATGTCTAAAAAGTCACGTGATAAGAGCATAATAAGGGAGTTGTCCCTTGTCTTTCACCATTGTCCTGTACATATGAAACAGAATGGTGTGAGGCAAAGAGAATTTGTAGCCAGCACGGATGGCATACATCAGCTTTGCTTCGAAACGAGAGACATCAGTCTTTGATGTAGATTTTGGATGGATGCAGTTGATCACAATTTTGTGTAGCAAGATGTTTAAGGCATTCATCCTAGAGTAGGAGATCTTGCCTTCAACATTCATGTCTTGTACCAATTCCAAAGTAGCATGAGCGATGGACACACTAATTGGTTGAAAGCGCCCTCTTTCCACCCCAATTAGGTCAGCCAAAGTGTCCATATCCACCAAAAACTCCTCATCCCTTACTGTGAAAGAGAAACTGTTCGCATCCAAGAAGGATAAATTCGAATAGAAATATGCAGTGAGTTACGGATAAGCAACTGTAGATTCAGAACAAAAACGCTTCAATTGAAGAAGTGCAAACTTCTCTCGCAAGTTTACTTTTACTGAATCGAGAAAATCAAAGTCAAGACTACTAGGATTCATCACCCCTATTTTTAGCAAATTCAAGTAAAATTTATTGTGCTCCTTAGAGTGGAAAATGCTTGCTCCATTACCAATAACATTAACAGCCACTCCCATCCTAGGCTGAAAATGTGCAAACATTCGTTCATCGCCGTCTTGTTCTTGTGGTTGATTAGCAGTACCAAACTGTGGGTCACTTAGAAAATTTGCAAAGGTCTTTTCAACCAACCCTTTCTCTGCAACTCCTAACTTTTCCATCTCTCTCAAAAATAAGGTTTCATTCTTGAATCCTCTTTCTCTAAGAAACTCATCAATCAAAGACATTGCAGTACCTCTTTCTTTCAACTTAGAGTAAAGTGAGAAAGCAACATTAGGTCTTAGCGTTCTTACAGGTTCAATTTCTTCCACTATTTCTTCTTCTGGTTGAGGTGATGGAGGAGATTGACGCTATTAAGAATGTTGTTGCTTACTTGGTTGTTGCCGATGAGAAGAATCTTCTTCCTCGATCAAGTCGAAGTGAGTAGAACCCTCAGGCATGTGTCGTGGTCCCCTGCTTGCGATTCTCAAAGATTTTCTCAAAGACATTGTCGATTCAAGGGAGAAATTCTCAAACTTGCTCGAAAAGGTGAGAACTTTTTGCATTAATCGAGAGTGAAAGTGAATGCAAATGGGAGTTTAGTATTTTAGGGTTTGAGAGTGAAAACGAAGAAGACAAATTTCAACAGTATATAAAACAAGTGAAGTGAGGTAAACGAATCGTCATAAAAATGCATTTTCGAAAATGAATAACTGCTTTTTTGAAAATAAATAACTGCTTTTTTGAAAATGAATAACTGCCATAAATTCAAAAACTTAGAAAGGTAATTTCAATCAATTAGCAATTAAAAAGTAACTGTACCTTTTCATAGTCTTTGACCAAAATAAATTGCTAGTACAGAAATAATTTACAGTCGTAACTCTTGGTCTTTTGAGTTTGAACACCTTCGACTTTACTGGATAAAGGATGTGATGTTCGACTGTGCGAATAGACTCAAATATCTCCGAGGTTTTGTAAATATGTCTTGCCAATTGATTCTTTGAATCAATGAACTGAATCGTAACTTCTCCATTTTGGACATGATCTCTAATAAAGTGATGTCGAATCTCTATGTGCTTTGCCTTAAATGAAAAATTGGATTCTTTGTGAGATTAATTGCACTGGTGTTGTCACATTTGATCTCGGTGCATGAGTCTTCGATTTCAAAGTCTCTCAGTTGTTGTTTTATCCATAAGATTTGAGAACAGCAACTTCCAAGAGCCACATATTTTGCTTCGCTGTTGAAAGAGTTACAAGATTTTTGCTTCCTTGAGAACCAAGATATGTCATGTTTCTCGGCAATTAACAGGTACATGAAGTACTCTTTCTATCAACTCTGCAATCGGCTAAATCTGCGTCTAAATACCCAAGGAGAGTAAAGGTTCATTATTTGGGATACCAAAGACCTAACTTTGAAGTAGCTGCAACATATTTGATGATGCGTTTTGTAGTAGTTAGATGAGATTCTTTGGGATTTGATTGAAATCTAGCACAAATGCAAACATTAAACAAAATGTCAAGTCTAGAAGCAGTAAGATAAATAAGTGAGCCAATAATACTACTGTAAAGCTTCTGGTCAACTTTATTTCCTCCTTCGTCTTTGTCCAAACTTGAAGAACTTGACATTGGTATCTCAGTTTTTTTTTTGCAATTCTCCAATCCGAACTTTTTAACGAGATCTTTTGTATATTCTTCTTGATGAATGAAAATTTCTTCCTTCAATCGTTTCACTTGTAATCCAAGAAAGAAAGATAGTTTACCCATCATGCTCATTTCAACTTCATCCGGCATAGACTTAGAAAACTTATTGCACGAGGTTTTCATCAGGTGATCCAAATATAATATCGTCAACATAGATCTGAACAAGTGAATTTTTTTTACCTTATCTTTTAATAAACAAGGTAATATCCACTTTTCATTTGACAAAATCATTTTGAATTAAAAACTTACTTAACCTATCGTACCATGCTCGAGGTGCTTGTTTTAATCCATATAGAGTCTTTTTCACTCGAATACTGAATTTGGTCTTTTTAGGTTTTCAAATCCGGGAGGTTGTTCCACATAGACTTCTTCTTGGATAAATCCATTTAGGAATGCACTTTTGACGTCCATTTGGAATAACTTGAAATTTTTATAATAGACAAAAGTAAGCAATAATCTAATTGCTTCTAACCTTGCTACTGGAGCATAAGTCTCACCATAGTCTATCCCTTCTGCTTGTGTATATCCTTTGGCCACGAGTCTTGCTTTGTTTTTTACCACCTTCCCTTTTTCGTCCATCTTGTTCTTGAAAACTCATTTAGCTCCAATAATAGATTTACCTTTTGGTTTAGGAGTTAGTTTCTAGACATCGTTAATGCTGAACTGTCTAAGTTCTTCTTGCATAGCTTCAATCCAGCTTTCGTTAGCTAAACCTTCTTCTATGCTTTTGGGTTCTATTTTAGAAATAAGTGTCACGGTGCTAGAATCTTCTTGCCTTTTGGATCTAGTGTGAATCCCTTCATCAATATCACCAATAATGAGTTCTTTGGGATGACTAGACTTGTGCTTCCGAGTTACATGGGTCGGCCTCGACAGTTTGCTGATCTTCTTCATCAGTTGATTCTTCAACTTCCATTTGTTATTGTTCTTCAGAAGTCTGAGCCACTTCAGGGGAGGTAGACTTTGTAAAGTCTGGAGCAGATTTAGATTCTTCAGGTTGAGTCTGAATCAATTGATTCTACAAAAAGTCTTGGAATTTGACGTTCACAGATTCTTCCATAGGCTGAATCTTCTTGTTGAATACTCTATAAGCTTTGCTTGAAGTTGAGTAGCCAAAGAAGATTCCTTTGTCTGATTTCTCTTCAAACTTACCAATTCGATCATTTGCATTTTTCAAGATAAATCATTTGCAATCAAACAATGAAAATAAGAAACAATTGGTTTCTTTCTTTCAAATAACTCATAGGGAGTTTTCTCTAGAATAGGCCTTAAGAATACTCTGTTAATAATATAACAAGCTGTAGAAACTACTTCAGCCTAAAAACGAGAAGAAATATTACTTTCAATTAAAAAAGTTCTTGCCATTTCTTGCAAAGATCTATTCTTTGTTTCCATAACTCCATTTTGTTCTAGAGTGTGTGGAGATGAGAAAATATGCTGAAAACCTGATTTATCACAGAATTTGGCAAAGTCTTGATTTTCAAACTCACCTCCATGGTCTGTATGTATGCTTGTAATAGCATATCCTTTATCATTCTGAACTTTCATGGCAAACTTTGAAAAGTAAGAAAATGTTTCAGACTTACTTGCCATAAAGTAAACCCGAGTAAATCGAGAATAATAATTCACAATTACTAGGCAATATCTCTTTCCACCAATGCTTTGAGTTCTTGTTGGTCCAAAGAGATCCATATGCAAAAGTTGCAAAACACGATCAGTAGAAACCTGATTTATTAGTTTAATATAACTTCTAACCTATTTTCCCAAAACACATGGTGTGCGTAAGTCAGATTTTTGATATTTCAGGTTGGGCAATCCACGAACAAGCTTATTGGATGAGATCTTGGCAATTTGCTTCATGTTGACATGGCCAAGCTTTCGATGCCAAAGATTCGCTTCATCTTGAATTGATATTAGACATTGAGATCTTTCTAGTTTTATATCCAGAAGATAAATGTTCCCATGTTTTCGTCTAGTAAAGGATTGAGAAAGGTCTTTACTAGTTCCCGAACATATTCATTCTTGAAAATTAATTTTGAATCCAATGTCCCACAATTGGCTAATGCTAAGAAGATTGTAGTTTAGTCCTTCCACCAAGGAGACATTGTTAATTGTAAGACTTACAATCTTTATAGTTCCACACCCTACAATTTTTCCTTTACTGTTTCCACCAAAAGAGACTTTTCCACCATTTATTTGCACAAGTTTTATAAAACAACTTAAATCTCCAGTCATGTGTCTCGAGCAGCCACTATCTAGATACCATTTTACATTTTTCTTGATAGTGACCTACAACTAAAAAATGAGCTCAAGCTTTCTTTGGTACCCACATTTTCTTGGGTTCAAGGGAGTTAGTGCAATATACAGTCTTTGCTCATTCCTTTTTAACATGTCTTTAAACTATACGACATTCTTTCTCAAAATGTTTTGAGCTGTTGCATTTTGAACACTTGAGAGCACTTCGGCCAACAAGTTTTACAAAAAAAAAATTTGAAAATGGTTTATATAAAAAGTTTTTGTAGGTATTTGTTTGATTCTTTCCTTTACTTTTAGAAAATCAATTAGAGAAACAGTTTTTGAAGTCATTCTCAAGCCTGATTCACCGAAATAAGGTCTTTGTACTGAAAGAATCTTTTCCAACTTTTCAAATCATATTGAAAACCTTTTTGAGATATTTGAAATGTCATTTTTAAAAAATGTATTTTCTTTTGAAAGAGAGTCCACATTTTCTTTTAAAACAACAAAACTTTTGTCTAGATTTTCAAATTTTTCTTTCTAAGAATTTTCTTGTTGCTTAAGTGTAGAATTCTCTCTTTTCAGCTAGGAAATCCTTTTAAGAGATGTTTTAAGACTAAAACAAAGTTCATCAATGTATTTCGAGACTTTAGTAGGAATTTTTAAATTGCTTACCTCGATTTCGCTATCTGAGTTTGAGTCTATCTCGAGTCGAGCCTAATTCTAATTTTTCTATTAGACAAATATTAACATAATCTTCATCACTTTCTTTGCATTCAGTATCACTCCATGTCTTTGCTTTGAGTGTCTTTCTGTATTTCTCAGCTCTTCCCTTCTTTTTTTCATTAAAGGACAGTTGGGTCTGATATGTCCATTTTTCTTGCATTCAAAAAAGATAACATCTTTTTTGGCTTCATCATCCTCAATTGATTTGTTTTGAAACTTTGAGTGCTTTACTTCTTTCAATGAAATCTTCTTCCATTTTTGTTCAGTTCCGAAACCTCTTTATCATAAGTGCTAGCTCTTCATCGTCCATATCATCTTCAGAGTTTGTACTATCAGAATCTTCATTAGATTTTAAAGCAATTAACTTCTTACCTTTAGGATATTCTTGTGGCATCCTGAAATTCCTTGCTAACCATTAGGGGTGCTCCAATTAGTGTTTTGTATTGAAATCTATGGCCGAGTTTAAATGGATAGATCTTGGAAGAGGATGGCTTATCTCTGGCCATGTGCATCGTGAATTAGAATCCATAGGTTTATAATTCTAAGTGTTTAGTTATTTAATTTTACCCTATAGTACTTTAGTTTAATAATATTTAATTAGTATTTAAAAAGAAAATTAAAATTTGATTTGAATTAGGTTGGGCCTTAGGCCCAAGAGCATGGATTTTGGAGGGCCGAATGGCTGGCCCAATTGAGGCCCATGAAATGTGACCATCGACCAAGAGGGGGGAGTGGCCGGCCCACTTCTTCCAAGCCCAATCCAAGCCCAAGCCCATCTTGCATGAGCTTGGCCAAGTGGCAAAAAGAGGATTGCATGCATTGGCCATTGAGGGAGGCAAATAATCATTGCCAATGATGGAGTTTTGGGGAAATAAGAGGGAAAGGGAGAGAGAGAGAGAGAGTGGCCGGTTAGTGGCATTCGGCCAAGCCAGAGAGAGAGAGAGAGAGAGAGAGAGAGAGAGAGAGAGAGAGAGAGGAACCGAGGAGGAGGAGGAGGAGCTCGTTGCCGACCGCACGCCGTCCGTCCGTCGCCGGTGTGCCGTCCCTTTTGCTGTCATCCGCTTGGTCTTAGAGGCAAGTTGGGATCGATTTCCACCCTTGCATGTGTGTCTTGCATGTGTGATTTGTTGGTGGTATTTCTCGGATGTTAGGGTAGGCAAAACCGAAGCTAGAATGTGACTTGTTCTTGAAAATGCTTGCTGATTTCGTGTGAACCGCTCGACCCAGAATCTTGTGGAGGCTTGCATGCATGTTTAGAGTTGGATTTTAACTTCTATTTCTTCATGAAAGTTGTAGAAAATATCTTTAAATACAACATAATAAAATTTCGGATAAAATGGTGGAGATTTATGGGGTCAAACCGTCTTCCTAAGAAGATACTAGATCTGGAGCTGTTTTGCTGACCTTTTGGTAGTTTTGTGGGTTGCATGTCGATTGTTACCAATAATCTCTCTTCGACTTCTTCATGAAACTTGTATAGAACATCATAAATATTAGCATACTCAAATTTGAGGTAAAATGAGCAAGTGTAGCCTAGTGAATCGACTTACTCTTGAAGACAGTAAATCTGGAGACACGGTACTGGACACCCGAGACTTCATGGACCCTTATGATGGCTATTATTTGGAAATTTGACTTAGATCCCTTAATGAAAGTTGTAGGGGACCTCTTGAAGTAAAATTTATCCAAATTTCAGAGGAAATGAAAGAATAAGTGGGTGAAAACTCGATATTTCGGAGATAACTACACTGGACGTTTCGGTGCTAGAATCAGAAGCTTTGGATGACTATATAAAATTATCTAGAACGAATATGGCCTAGATTTATTCATGAAAAAATATACTTTAGTGTCTTAACTATAACCTGGTAAAATTTCATAATTTTCGGAGGTTATTCGGGTATTTTAATCGAATTATTTCCAAAACTGCACATTCTGTTTCTATCCAAAATTGCATGCTGTATTTGTGTGAATTATATCTTCTTGTGTGGAACTCTATTGGGCATGTGTTTTTCATGAAATTATTATCTTATTGACTTTTCTCTCACATGTCTTGATTTCATGATTTTTGAGAATCATATGGATATTTAATTTAAATATTTTCTAAAATGGTAAAAGCTGGAATTTTGTAAACTTCAAAAATGCATGAAATATGGACTATTCTAAATTGTATGGACTCCATGAATTGTATTGTTATGGATGATTGTGTCTTGCTGCATGTATGATGATGATTTGAGATGCTATGAATTCAAGGATGAATATGATCTTGATTGCCATCACATCACATGCCATGTTAAAATTGAACTATAATTGAAGATGAGAATTGAGATAAATGAGAAGGTTGTCGGAGGTGTGAGCCGACGATGCCCCGGGAGTGTCGGGATGCCTAGCTAGAAGGGTATGGCTGGTTGCCTAGTGGCCTTGAATGGCCGGATACCGAAGGGTCCTCGGGAGTACCGAGAGGTATCGAGATGCCCGGAGAGTGGGGGAGCCGGAAGCTCGGCAGGTATTGTGCCGAGGGATGCCTCACGATGCCAATTTGGGTGCAAGATGCCTGGCTAGAAGGGTATGGCCGGTTGCCTGGTGGCCTTAAATGGCTGAATGCCGGAGATGCTAGTTGGGGTACGAGATGCCTAGAGAGTAGGGGAGCCGGATGTCTGATTGTATCTTGGATACATGCGGGATGCAAACATTGGTCCCGGGAAAGAGAAATGTGGCGGTCCAAAGTGAAATTGAAATTGAAATTGAATTATGCATGATGATATATGCATGACATGATGATGAGGATATATGCATGATATGATGATGATGTTATATGCATGGATGCATGGAAATGATGATGGCACATGTGATATGATGATGATGTTATATGCATGGATGCATGGCAATGATGATGGTACATGTGATATGATGATGATGTTACATGCATGGATCCATGGTAGTGATGATGATACATGTGATATGATGATGATTTTACATGCATGGATGCATGGTAATGATGGTGATACATGTGACATGATGATGGTAAGTGTATGATATGATGGTGATGTCTATATGATGATGTATGTACATGAGGTATGATGACATGTGCATGATGCCAAGGTAAGTTGTGCATGGATGCCTTAATGACATGTAATGCTATGATTGTGATGATTGTGTGGCATGATGCATTTATTGGTTTATTGGTCATTTACCTGCTTAGTGGTTGTACTCACCCCTTTCGGGGACCAACATTTCAGATTAGCAGGATGCCGCTCACTGCTGTCACGCGGGGCGTCTTTTACGGTCTTCCTTCGGATGTAAATGTTGAGTGTGTGGAGATCGATTGTCCCACCATCCCTGGACTGACATTTATTCGAGTTCGTGCGATAGTGATGTACGATGTAGGCCTGGCTGAGGGCCTTGTCATTCAGGAGTTCATATCGGTTCACGTTCGACGAGATGGGGCGATGCGAGGGATGTTGCCGCCACCATCGCCTGATGCACCGGGATGGGTGTGAGGGCCCATGCATGAGGAGTAGGAGCTGCAACTTTTTGGGATGATAGCCGACATTAGTTGATGGGGAGATCTTACACAATAGACATAGTGGGTCGAGTGTTTCTTTTTGGGTTTATGGCCAAGTGTGGCTACATGTCCTGGCCTTTCTTTTGATGTACCGACCCAAGGAAACCCATCATGGAAAATATGTAAATAAAAGTGTCGTGGCTTTATCTTTTCTATGATGTTTAGTGGTGTGCAATTGTATCATGGTTGTTGGAGGGAGAGATGGCGATATTATATTTTTCTTCCACTAATGAATCACGCTGGGACCGTTTTCAAAAAAAAAAAAATGTCTAGGATTTATGACGCTTCTTCTAAGAGATGTAACTAGTGTTTCATTAGGTGTAGCGTTAGGTGCCTGTGGCAACCTAAGGTGGTTCGAGGTGCCACAATTCTTCCTCGTTGATTTGCTCCACTTCATAAGACTGAAGTGTGCCAACCAGCTCGTCTACAAAGAGCGGCATGATCCTTTGAGTTTCCCTTATTGAAGTCTTCACGTGATTCCATTATTTGGACAGTCCACGTTGCAATTTGTTAACCTTCACTAGTCCTAAGATTAGCTGTCCCTAATATTCTAGACCGTTTACAATCTCTGTAAAACGACTAAACATGTTAGTGATAGATTCTCCTGTCTTCATCTTGAAGGCTTCATACTATTCGAGTCGAATATTGATCTTTGTTTCTTTCACTCGATCAGTTCCTTCATAAGTAATCTGCAGCCTATCCCAGACTTCTTTGGTTGTTTCACAAGAAGAAATTCTATTATACTCAGTAAGAGATAAAGCACCATATAAAGAGTAAATTACTTTAGCATCAAGAGCTTGTCTCTTGGTTATTTCTTCTTGTTTCATCTCACTAGCATCAGCAACTTCTTTTCCTCTTTCTAAAACTGATGCAGCTTTAGGAATGATTCATTTTTCTACTACATCCCATTCCAGAGGATCTTTGGATCTTAGGAATGCCTTCATCTTGTTTTTCCATACGTTGTATTCATTTCCATCAAAGTAGGGAGGTCTGGTGTTGCTCTAGCCTTTAACCAACCTTGGAGCCAACATACTAGCCATAGATCTTTAACTCAGAAGTAAAAACACTTCAATTGAATGAGCACACAGGCTCTGATACCAATTGATAGGGCTAGTAAGGACACCTAGAGGGGGGGTGAATAGGTGTTAAAAGAAGTTTTGCAAGACTTAATAAATTAAATCGTCTTTTAAGAATAATAGATTGAAGATGTAAAAGACCGTAAAAAGTTATATAAAGTTACGAATTAAGGTAAAGAGCTCAGGGAAAGAGAATTAAAAGACAAAGTCTATAGTGGATCTACTTAGACCAAGCTTACGTCCATTCTCCCGCGCTGATAGCTCACTGGTTGGATTTCACTAAGAATCAAAAGAGATTTTACAGTCTCACATCCTTGATTCCACAGTGTGTAAACTTTACTACACTTCCTCAAGATCTCACAAGTGTTTGATCCCTTTTTTGAGTACAACTTAAGCTCAGTAATTGAAATAGCAAAAAATTAGGAGCTTCAAACTTTGAAATTTTTCTTTCACGCACACTCTCGAATAACTTGAGCATCTTCCTTATATACTCCTCCATGCCTTTATAATCGTTGGCACATTCCAAATGAGTTCTTTCAATATACCCATTAGACAGAATCAATTAAGGAAATCTTGAGTTATTTAAGGGATGTGATAATAATCCACCAATCATGCTCACCCATACAATCAGGATCTAGATTTCCATAAGTGAAACCTTCAAAGTATACTTCACCAATCAACAGATCTGATTATCCAAATTGATTTCAATAAGAATAATTAATCATGAGATGCTATCTCCAATCGTAAGATCTTCTTCAACCGTACGAACCAAATCCTTAAAGATAAACTCGCATCTGAGTAAGTCTTCTCTTCGTCGGTTTAGAAATTATCGGTGAGGGTAGACTTTAAATCTTGAGTCCGGAGATCTTCGACTTTGACGATAGAGTCCGCAAATCTTCGACTATACCGATGGAAACATTTTGTCAACTTCAAAATAATAAATGAGTTTTCTCCAACAATGGGCTCCTTGCCTTTTCTTTTCTTTGCAACAAAGTCTTGTTTTGTTTTGCTCGGGGACTTCTCCTTAAAGCGCTCCAGGGCCTTGTTCAGTTCCTTCGGTCTCATTTTCGACACCATCTTCAATCCTATCACCATAGGAGCAATGGTTCGAGCATAAAGAGATGCAAGAAGCTGAATTTGAAAGTGTCAAAACAATTAGGTGACCAGCAATGGTGCGCTCCAGAGCCTTGTTCAGTTCCTAGGCTGAAAGTTCGCATACAACCTTTCATCGCCATCCTTAATCTCAGGCTGATTAAAAGAACCAAACCGATGATCTCTTGGAAAGTTGGAAAAAGTCCTATCTGCCAAACTTTCAGGCGCAATGCCTAACCTTTCCATTGATCTAAAAAAATAAGTCTCATTTATGTACCCTCTCTCGTTCAAAAACTCATCAATGAAAGTCATAGCACTGACACCCTGCTTTAACTTTTGTAGAGTTTAAAGAGGAACTTGGGTTTTAAGCGTTCTTATAGGTTCAACGTTTTCCACGATCTCTTCTTCTATTGGTTGGTGCGGAGAATTTTGAGTAGAACGCTGTTATTGATGCTGTTGCGGTTGCTGAGGAGAATCTTCTTCATCGCTCAAGTCAAAATGGGTAGGACCCTCAGGCATGCTTTATGGTCCCCTACTTGCGATCCGAGAAGACTTTCTTTGGAAAGACATTGTTGTAGTTGAGGAGGATTTCTCTAACTTATTCGTTTAAGAAAGGTGAAAACTTGGAGAATGATCTTGAGAGTAAAAGTGAGAAAGTAGAAATTTTGTATTCTAGGGTTTGTGAAAGTGTAAATGAAGAAGAAAGACTCGACGGTATAAAAAGCAAATGGAACGGGTTATCTGAACCGTCGTATGGAAACGAACCGTCACACCAAAACTTTGTTTTTAAAAAATGACAACTGTCAAAAATTCAAAATTTAGAAAAATACAACTTCCAAAAATAAAATAGGCAAGTGACGATTAAATATCAACGTATCTTTTCAAGAATTTCATACTAAAATTAAATTGCTTCTATTTAAGAACTAATAACTCGCAGATGTAAATTTTGGATATTCTTAGTATAACCACCTTTAAACTTTAATCGGTAGAAAGTATAATATCCAGTCTGGTGCAAATAGACTTAAATAGACTTTCTCTAGTGGCTTTGTAAATATATACGTCAATTGATTCATTGAGTCAATGAACTGAATCATGATTTCTCCATTTTGAACATGATCTCTTATAAAATGATGTCGAATCTCTATATGTTTTGCCCTTGAATGAAGAATTGAATTTTTTGTGAGATTAATAGCATTGGTGTTGTTGCATTTGATCTCGGTACAAGATTCTTCAATTCAAAAGTCTCTTAGCTATTGTCTTATCCACAAAATTTGAGAACAACAACTTCCAAGAGCCACATACTTGCTTCTGCTGTTGAAAGAGCTACAATACTGCTTCCTTGAAAACCAAGACACAAGCTTGTTGCTTAGTAGCCGACAAGTACCAGAAGTACTCTTTCTATCAACTCGTAACCTGTTAAATCTGCGTTTGAATATCCAAGGAGAGTAAAGTCTCATTCTTTGAGATACCACAGACCTAGTTTTGGAGTAATTGCAACGTATTTGATGATGTATTTTGCAACACTTAGATGAGATTTTTGGGATCTGATAGGAATCTAACACAAATATAAACACTAAACAAAATATCAGGTCTAGAAGCAATAAGATAAAGAAGCGAACCGATAATACTCCTATAAAGTTTCTGGTCAACTTTCCTTCCTCCTTCATCTTTGTCCAGCTTTAAAGAACTTGACATTGGTATCTCAGTTTTTTTGCAATTCTCTAATCCAAATTTCTTGATGAGATTTTTTACATATTTTTTTTAAATAAAAATTCTTTTCTTTAATTGTTTAACTTGTAATCCAAGAAAGAAGGTTAATTCATTCATCATGCTCATCTCGAATTCATTATACATAGACTTAGAAAACTTCTTACATAGATTTTCATTACGAGATCCAAAAATGATATCATTGACATAAATTTGAACTAACAAAAATCCTTTCCTTCTTTCTTTATAAATAAAGTAGTATCTACCTTTCTCTTTTCAAAACCATTTTGAATTAGAAATTTACTTAACTTTTCATACCAGGCTCGAGGTGCTTGCTATCCATATAAGGCCTTCTTCAATCTATAGACTGAGTTTAGCTTTTTGGGTCTTCAAAACCAGGTGATTGTTCCGTATAGACTTCTTATTGGATAAATCCATTGAGAAATGCACTTTTGATGTCAATTTGGAATAACCTGAAATTTTCATAACAAGCAAAAGCAAGTAATAATCTAATTGCTTCTAACCTCGCTACTAATACATATGTCTCATCATAGTCTATCCCTTCTTCTTGCGTATATCCTTTAGCCACGAGTCTTGCTTTGTTTCCGATCACTTTTCCTTTCTCGTCTACTTTGTTCCTGAAAACCCATTTAGTTCCAATAATAGATTTACCTTTTGGTTTAGGAATTAGTTCCCAAACGTCATTGATGCTGAACTATCTGAGCTATTCTTGCATAGTTTCGATCCAGCTTTCATCAAATAGGGCTTCTTCTACACTTTTGGGTTCTATCTCAAAAATAAGTGCTAGTGCGCTAGACTCTTCTCACCTTTTGGATCTGGTGTGGATTCTTCATTAATGTTAATGATGAGTTCCTTGGGATGACTAGACTTATGCTTCAAGTTATTGGTTAGTCTGATAATTTGCTGATCATTTGCTTTAGTTGAATCTTTTAGTTATGCTTGATACCTATCTTCAAAAGTTTGAACCACTTCAGGGGAAATAGACTTTGTAAAGTCTGGAGTAGGTTCAGATTCTTCAAGTTGAGTTTGATCCAGTTGATTCTGCATAGATTCTTGAAACTTGACGTTCATCGATTCTTCCACAGATTGAGTCTTCTTGTTGAAAACTCTATATGCTTTGCTTGAGGTAGAGTAGCCAATGAAAATTCCTTCGTTTGATCTTTCTTCAAATTTTCCAGTTCGATCATTTGCATTTTTCAAAACAAAACACTTACATCCAAATACATGAAAGTAAGAAACATTTGAGTTTTTTTCCTTTTATACACTTCATAAGGAGTTTTCTCTAATATAGGTCTCAAGAATACTGTTGATGATATAGCAGGCTGTTGAAACTGCTTCAACCCAAAATCGAGAGGAAATTTTACCCTCAATTAAGAGGGTTCTTGCCATTTCTTGCAAAAAATTGTTCTTTCTTTCCACAATCACATTTTGTTTTGGAGTGTAAGGAGAAGAGAAAACATGCTAGACACCAGAATCATCACAAAATTTTGCAAAGTCTTGATTTTCAAACTCACCTTCATGGTTTGTACGTATACTTGAAATAACATATCGTTTTTCATTCTACACCATTACTAGGCAAGTATCTATTTCCACCAATGCTTTGAGTCCTGGTTGGTTCAAAGAGGTCCATATGCAGAAGCTTCAAAGCTTGATTAGTAGAAATTTGATTTATAGGTTTAAAGGAACTTCTAACCTGTTTTCCAAAAACACAAGGAGTTCATAATTCAGTCTTTTGATAAGTCGGTTGGAAAGACCACGAACAAGCTTCTTGAATGAATTTTTAGCAATCTGCTTCATGTTGACATGACCAAGTTTTCGATGCCAAAGATTTGCTTCATCTTAATTGGATATAAGACATTGAGAGCTTTATGATTTTATATCCAAGAGGTAAATGTTCCCATGCCTTTGTCCAGTAAAAGATTAAGAGAAATATTTACTTGTTCTCGAACAAATGTCTTCTTGGAAATTGATTTTGAATCCAGTGTCGCAAAGCCGACTAATGCTGAGTAGACTGTAATTCAGTCCTTCCACCAAGGAGACATTGTTGATGGTTAGGCTTCCAATTTTCACGGTTCCACAACCAACGATTCTTCCCTTACTATTTCTACCAAAAGAAACTTTTCCATCATTTATTTGGACAAATTTTATAAAGCAGCTAGAGTCTCTTGTCATGTGCCTCGAATAGCTACTATCCAAATATCATTTGATCTTTCTTTTGATAGTGACCTGTGATCAAGAAAAGAACTCAAGCTTTCTTTGGTACCCACATTTTCTTGAGTCCAGGGAGTTAGTATTAAACATTGTTTTTGCCCAATCCCTCTTAACAGGTCTTCGGACCTTGAGAGTTCCCTCTCAAAATATTCTGAGTTGTTACACTTTGAACATTTGAGAGCACTTCGCCAACAGGTTTTACAAAAACTTTTTGAAAGTGATTTTTGTAAAATGTCTTTGTAGGTCTTTGTTTGATCATTTCTCTAACTTTGGGAAAATCAATTAAAGGAACAGTTTCTAATGTCATTCCCAAACTAGATTTGTTAAAATAAGGTCTTTGTACAAAAAGAATTTTCTCCAATTTCTTAGATCATTTTAAAAACTTTTTTGTGATATTTAAAATATCTTCCTTTAAAAAGAGATTTTCTTTAGAAAGAGAGTTAGAGTTTTCTTTCAAATCAGCAAAATTTTTGTTCAGACTTTCAAACTTCTCTTTCCAAGAAGATTCATGTTGTCTCAGTTTGAAAATTTCCCTCTTTAGCTCAGAAATCCTTTTAAGAAATGTTTTGAGACTAAAACAGAGTTCATCTATATACTTCTATATACTTCGAGACTTTAACAGGGATTTTTAAATTGCTAACATCAACTTTTTTGTCTGAGTCTAATTCAGATTTGGCCATTAGACATATATTGACATATTCTTCATCACTTTTCTCACATTCAGTATCGCTCCATGTTTCTGTTTTGAGAGCTTTCTTGTATTTCTCAATTCTTCCTTTCTTTTTCTTCAACAAAGGGCGCTTGGGTCTGATGTGCCCATTTTTCTTGCATTCAAAGCAAATCACGTCTCGTTCATCCTCGCTTGTTTGTTCTAGAATTTTGAGTGTCTTGCTTCTTCTAGCTGAATCTTCTTCCCTTTTCTATTCAACTTCCTGAATTTCCTAATCATAAGTGCTAGTTCTTCATCGTTCATGTCTTCTTCTAAATCTGTATCATCAAAATCATCATTAGATTTTAAAGCAATTGACTTCTTACCTTTAGGATCTTCTTCCTCATTGATTTTCTCTACTTCATATGATTGAACTGCGCCAACAAATTCATTTACTGAAAGAGGCATAATCCTCTCAGTTTCTCTAATTGAAGTCTTCACGTGATTCTGGTCCTTGGAGAGTCCATGCAGCAGTTTATTGATCTTCATTGGTCCTGAGATTGGTTGTCCTTGATATGCCAGGCCGTTTACGATCTCTGTGAAGTGACTAAACATATCGGTGATAAATTCCCCAAGCTTCATCTTGAAGGCTTCATACTGTCCGAGTAAAATATTGATTTTCGTCTCCTTTACTCGATCAGTTCCTTTATAGGTAACATGCAATCTGTCCCAAACTTCTTTCACTATTTCATAGAAAGAAATTCAATTATACTCCGTAGGAGATAAATCATAGTATAAAGAGTAGATAGCTTTAGCATTAAGAGCTCGTCTCTTGGTTAATTTTTGTTGTGTCATTTCGCCAGCGTCTGCAACTTCTTTTCCTTTTTCTAAGGTTGATGTAGCTTTGGGATTGATCCATTTTTCTACCACATCCCATTCCAGGGAATCTTTCGATCTTAGGAATGCATTCATCTTGTTTTTTCATACATTGTATTCATTCCCATCAAAGTAATGAGGTTTGGTGTTGCTTTGGCCTTCAACCAAACTTGGAGCCAAAATACTAGCCATAGATCTTTAGCTCAAAAGTAAAAACACTTCAATAGAATGAGCACACAGGCTTTGATACCAATTGAAAGGGCTAGTACGAACACCTAGAGGGGGATAAATAGGTGTTAAAAGAAATTTTTGCAAGAACATTTGTAAAATACTTTTATGTTGAAACAGAGTCTGAAAGCCAACGAACTTGAGTGAGTTTTGAATCTCTAACGAATAAACAAAATTACGAATAAGTAAAGGAGTTTAGGGAAGAGAACAAAAATACAAGGTTTATAGTGGTTCAGCTTAATTCAAGCCTACGTCTACTCTTCAACGCTGATAGCCTGCTGGCTAAATTCCACAATAAATCAAAAGAGATTTTACAATCACGCAATCTCGACTTCATAGTGCAGAGACTCTTCTACACTCTTCCGAAATCTCACAAATGTTTGCTCTCTCTTGAGTACAATTTGAACTTCAGCAAATGAAACAACAAAGAACTAGGAAGTTTTAGACTTTAAAAATTTTCTTTCACGCACACTCTCTTCCGAACAACTAGAGAGTTCGCCTTAAATACTTCTTCATGCCTTCACAACCATTGGCACTTTCTAAAGGAGTTATTCCCATCTACCCGTTAGACAGAATCAATCAAAGAGATCTTGAGTCGTTTTAAGAATGTGTTAAAAGCTTGTCAATCATGTTCACTCATACAATTAGGATCTTGGTTTCCATAAGTAGAACCTTCCAAATTTGTTTGCCTTCCAAAACATTTGATTATCGGAATTGATTCCAATAAGGATAATCAATCATATAAGCGCTATATCCAGCCATAAGGTCATCCATGAGCCACATGAATCGAAACATTTAAGAAATAAAGATAATTTCCCATCTGAATAAGTCTTCATTCTTCAGTATCATTAAGTTTGGAATTTGTTAGCGTGAGTAGACTTTGATCCTAAAGTCTGGCGTTCTTTAGAAAGTCTTGGAGTCTTCAGACTAGACTGTGGAAAGGTATTTTCAACTTCAAAACAATAAAAGAGTTTTCTCCAACACATACAAATGTGTAAGAGCCAACTCTTTACATTCCACTGGAGACTTGTGCTACTATGTCACATATATTGACAACTCCACTAGAAATGTATATGTATATTTTGTGAAAAATAAATTTGTTGTGATTGCTTCTTTTAAAAGATGGAAAGAAAAAGTGGAGAATAAGACTAGCATGAAAATTAAATGTCTAATAGTAGTGAGAATGATAGCAAGGAGTTCGAGTGGTTTTGTACAAGGAATATAGAGAAGATGAAAAGAACCATTCCCAACAAACCAAAGCAAAATTGAGTTGCTAAGAGGATAAACATGACTCTAAATTGTTGACAAATCATTTTAGCCGACAAATCTGATAAAGGCATAAATTCAAGACCCTTAATCGTGACAAGGCCCATTTTTGGTCAAAAAGAGTCATTTCAATGTTTTTCAAGCTCCATTTCACTTCATTGGTACTTAGGTATCGTTTTTTTTAATAAGTAGGTATCGTTTTTTTAATAAGTGAAAGTTTGACTTTTTGGTTAAACACAAATGTCTGGTTTGCATTTTTTTTTTTAAATGAAAAAAAAATCATTAATTCTATCTTTAAGAAGTATTATCGAACTTTCAATTCTTAGCTTTTACAAAGAATGATCAAGAGTTGACTTTTTGGTTAAACTAATAACTTTGACCCTCGATCGAAAAATTGTAAAATTCATTAATTTTGGGTCATTATTAGATTTGATTCCTTCTCAACATTTGATCTAGGGATTGTAATGCATCAAGATTGCAAGCCAATCTTACAAGTTCAAACTTGAGATGGGTAGGCCAATACTCGAGCGCAAGTTTGGCGCCTGACCGATCCTTCGTAAGTAGTGCCAATTAACTTGGTTTAAATTTGATTAGGCCAAATTAACTTAATTTCAATATCAATTTTGGCAAAATCATGGTAATTTGGAAAATTTTGGTCAAATAACAAATTGAGAACGACAAGGTTGGGTGAAGTCAACCCCTTTGACTCGACTTGACTTAGCCCAATTGGGCCAAAGCCCAACTCGGCGCATTGGGATGAATCAAGAGAATTGACCGAGTCCATAGTGCAATTTAAGAGAAATCAAAACAATTGGAAGGCCTTCAGTCGTAGCCAATTAGACCCGACTCATTAGACCGGAGACCAATAAAACCTATTGGGCCCACTTGGTTAAAACACCAAGCCCAATAGCAAAACTATAGTGAAATTAGACAATCAAAAGACCCTGGATCGTTGCGATTGGTTCGAAGAAGTACTAGACCACCAGCCCATGGCTGACCGTTTCTCCCTATTCTCCAATAATTGCAAGATTGCCACTTACCTAAATTACCAAATTACCATAACTCATCAATACTTTTGAAGCCCAATCTTGGCCATTCATCATTCCTTCAATCTTGGCCACGCAAGGTGCCATGTCACTTATCCAAGTGTTCTTTTAAGAGCGAGTTAGAGCTATACTTAGCCATGAATGAATTAATCTTAGCCTTGGATTAAATCATAACATGTAGGGTTAAGATAGACTCCTAGGTTAAAATTTGCCTCTAGAGATTAGAGCAAAAGTCTAACTTCATGTAATCATCCAATTATACCTAGGATGAGCATAGTTTCAAAGTGAAGCGGAGTCTTGTGGCCATGGATAGTCGATATGGAGTCCTTAATTGCCATGGCTGGCGACGAGCTTGAGCTTGCGGCAAACATGGCCACTAAGATTCGGAGGCTTGTGGCCATGGACTTTCGATCCTGAGTCTTGTTTCCTCTCATCTATATTCACATACTAAAGAAAGCTTCTTCAATTCCTAGAGGTTAGCGACAAGGGAAATTTCTGGCGGTTGAGTGTGAAGTCTTCACCTTTTGATATTTGTCTTATAATCTCTCCCCTTACAGAATTTTCACAAGATTGGAGAGTGCCACTGTCATGAGCCAAAATTGACTTAAAAATTTGGCGAGTTGCCATTTTTTTCTTACTTTTGTATTCTTTCCCTATTATTCTATCGTTTCAGTTGTGAGTAGTGGATGCAATTTCAGCTCTTATCGTCCCTTTATGGATATCAATAGAGTGCGTGCTGTTTACTGCTTATTCCCCTTCACCTTTTTTTTCTGTTGGATTTAGTCTAGCTCAAAAGCATGGTCAAGTGAGATTAAGATAGGACGGAACGCGTATTGAATATATTGCCTGGAGGATTTTCCAAATCCGTGTCAGCCTTTGGGATTCATCTTTCTTTGATTCTTGTCTCTTCTCTCGTGATAGTTTCCGGCATTAGTTGGTATCAGAACCGCGGCGCACATACGAGCAAAGTATCTACTGAAAGCACAGGCCTCTTAAAAACCCCGTTTTATTTTTTATCATAGAACTGCACTAGTGCCATAGAACAGACCAGGAGAATTTGCCAGGCAATGACAAACCACCACCAGAACATGCGACACGCCACAATCGCCATCGCCGTACATCAGTTCTATTCGAGGTATATACTGGCTTTGTCGACACACATTCACAATACTGCACTAAAATCAAATACATTACGTGAAGCAGTAACACCTCATCGTTGTCTCTTCTCACCATTACTTCTGGCCATAAGCTGTTACATCGGGTCTTGGCTCGAATGTATTCACGAATGGCTTCTTCCCTTTGAGTTGAGCATCGTCCCCATAAGCCGTGACATCAGGCCTCGGCTCGAAATCCTCTGCAAACTTCTTCTGTTGGAGCTTGGCATCGTTCCCATAAGCCGTGACATCAGGCCTCGGCTCAAAATCCTCTGCAAACTTCTTCTGTTGGAGCTTGGCATCGTTCCCATAAGCCGTGACATCAGGCCTCGGCTCAATATCCTCTGCGAACTTCTTCTGTTGGAGCTTGGCATCGTTCCCATAAGCCGTGACATCAGGCCTCGGCTCAATATCCTCCGCGAACTTCTTCTGTTGGAGCTTGGCATCGTTCCCATAAGCCGTGACATCAGGCCTCGGCTCAATATCCTCCGCGAACTTCTTCTGTTGGAGCTTGGCATCGTTCCCATAAGCCGTGACATCAGGCCTCGGCTCAATATCCTCCGTGAATTTCTTCTGTTGAAGCTTGGCATCGTTCCCGTAAGCTGTGACATCAGGCCTCGGCTCAATATCACCTATGAGTCGTTTATGGTCCTCCAGCTTGTCATCTCCGTGGCAGTCAGCCTCCTTCTTCTCGGGGAGAGAAGTCAGATGAGGTCGATCTGATGCAGGGTTGATCACATGGAGGAGGCCTTCAATTGCTTCTGGCATGGGCTCTTCTTTCATGATGCTCACCCAGTACTCTCCCGGGTCTGTTCTAGCAACTGCCGTGCCAGTGAACTGAAAAGGCAAACATAGAAATTTGACAGGTGATGATATAATGTCATGTCAGGGCCATAAAAGGGTCAATCATCCATTGAACAGGAATCTTGGGAGAATTTTATTATTTCAACTGGAAACTTCTATGGTTGGAGAGTTACTAGTTGGTTTGACAGTACTCAACAAAGTGTGATCTAAAGGAGAAGCATGAGAGCGCATGGAAAAGCTTACCATCAGGACGGCGATGAACACCACGAAAGATACTTGAGGATTCATCTCTCTCTGTGTTTGAGCTTCTGTCTTTGAAGGTGAGTATGCTGTTCTAAGTTAGCATTATTTATAGGAGATGTTCCGGAGGATAGAAGGGCCCCTTTTGTTGTTCTTCTTAAAGTGGATGAGATCGGCAGTGACCCCCGATTACAGTAGAATTACACAAGTCTCCTCAAGATGATATTGCACATTGGCCCAAAGTTAAAAAATCATATGTGCTATTATCCAAAAAAAAAAAAAAATCTCATCTTGGAAAAATAGAAGGAAACTACATATACATGAGAAAACTTATGCAAAGAATGTTTGAAGAGATGAGCTCTTAAGTGGATAGTACGTATTAAATTAGCATGATTATATTTAGGATGCATTTATTCCGTGAAAATGAACGATTTGATAAATATTTTCCTACAAATAAGTGATTGTATCATTTATAAAAATGAACGAATAAAATAAATTCTTTCATTCATAAAAATACTTAAACGTAAATTATTATTGATAATGAAATATTCTTCATTAACTAATTATTTCAAATGATTATTTTTAAGAAAATATTTTGTATATTATTTATTTTCCGCAAAATAAATGAGACCTTAATATTGACTAGGCACTTGGGCACTCGCAGCATCTTCGGCTTGACTTGTCTCAAAGCTTCTATTTTTGCATAAATTCAAAAATGATGAATAGTTGTGATTGAACAATTTCCAAATGTATTTTTAATAAATGTTGACTTTGCTGATAAATATGTCCATTGGAAATTAACTGTTCCGTCCAATTTAATGGTTGGCTGCTCACGAGACACGTTGCTTCATTGTTCTGATATGAAAATATTCCTTCATTCGGCTACTGCGATTTTCCTATATTTATGTTGAGAGAGTTTGAGAGGTTAAGTAGTATTATGGGGGCATTATTACCTTAAGAAAGTGATTTTACACATCTACTAGCTGAATGATTTTGGTTTCCGTACTATTTGACAATCGCGTCATAATTTTTCAAAAGATTATTTAATTGTTATGATTTTAAAAACTGGATCATTTAAATTATGTCCACGATTATTTCACCAAAAAAGTCTACATATTATTAATTTCTTTGGAGGATTTGATTTTAATTTAATGTCACATAAAATTTTCAGATAAGGAAGACTATTTATATAATTTATGGTGATCAATTTTTCAAAAATTATGAGACTTAATTGATCTAAAATCATTATGCATAAATGATTATTATACAAAAATTATGACATTGTTCGCCTCATTTTCCCTCATCTTGGTAAAGCAAACTACCATGGGTATGAGGGCCCATTGGTGAAAAGCACGCGAATGGCATGAAATATGCTTTTAACATTTTATTTATTTATTTTTATTTTAATCAACTCAGACGACGTCATTTGCTGAAAAAAGTGGGCTCGATTTTTCACTGTTGGGGTAGGACTCAACTCAGCCCCACCGTGATTATACTCTTCCACCTGCTTTTTATTAATTTCCAAAAATGCTCTAGTCAACTTCCAATATAATCTATGAGAAAAGGCGCACAGGTTTCACATGTTCACAAAAGATTGACATTTTTTTATAGGACCTGAACATGTTCTTAAAAGGTTCCCCCTGAATCGGATATCCCGGGGACTCCTCCTCACAAGCCATTTACAGGCAAGTGAGGGGAGAGTAGTATGGGATAAGGTCCCCCAATGGGTACCCCGCCGACAGCCCTCCCTTGTGGAGGGTAGGGGCCCACGCCTAATCCCTGTGAAGCCTTCCCCAAGTAACCAATCTTGGGCGTGGTTCACAAAAGATTGACATTTTTTTGAAAGATTTTGCAAGATCAATTTAAACGAAAAAGGGCATTATCACTATAATATGGAAAAATTATACACCTACATGTGTAAAGAGAAAAATATTTTTAGATGTGAATTGTTTCTGGTAAGATTGTTTATAATAATCTCTCTCTTTGCTGCTCTAAGTCGTTTCTATTTATAGGAGATGTTTCAAACAATATAAAGGCATCTGGACAATGTACAATTTATATTTGTTGAAACTCTTTACCCTTTGTTATTGTTTTTCTTTACAAGGAAGAGACAGCAAGGACTTGGATTTTCATCTTGATGATCTCCCCGGACGAGGTATTTGGCTTCTTGTTAGAGAGTTTGTAATGTGAATAAGGAAAAATAAAAGAAAACTATTGGATTTCCATATAAAAATATCTATGTAAGGATTGTATGAATGGATGGTTCTCAAGTGAATATTGCACATTGGATTGGCTTGATTATTTTCAACCTTGATTGGGCACTTTGTTCATCTTTGACTTCAATTGTCTTAGGAAACTCTCCTTTTGCCGAATTTCGAAATTCAAGAAAAGTTGTAACTAAAATATTTTGAAATTTATTTTTAATAACTGTTGAATTTTCTGTGTAAAAAATAACTGTTGATTTACTCAGAAAAGCTATTTCAATTTTCGTGTGTTTTTAGTGAGAGAGTTTGAGAGGCTAAGTTGTATTTTGCGGATTATTACCTTAGGAAAGTGATTTCAAATGCCTTTTAGCCGAACAATTATATTTTCTGTGCTTACTTATTTTTAACTTCTACTACGCTGACCTGAGAGTTGACATCCAACGATGGAAATTATACGAAATATACTTTTGCAACTACTAAAGTAAAAGGGGGATATAGGAGCTAAATGAAATCTTTTGGACATATACAACTAATGGATTCACCATTAATAGTGTCATAACTTTGCTATGGCATACGCTTTTGTTGTTTTTACTTTTCAAACGATAATTTAAACATCAAAAACTTTTAAAAGCATATCACTTAAGTTATCTCGGCTATTTTCTTGTTAGAAATATTGACGACTCTATGAAAATAGAGTTATTTTACATATTTTAGGCAACAACCAATGTAATATTTGTGAGAAAATATTTGAATTTTCTTCTATTTACTCAAATTTTTCTTGTTTATGCAGCATAGTGAGACATGGAGAAAATAAGGGAAGAATGGCAAAAAAAGATAGAAAGGAAGAATTATGTGATTCAGAAATTCAAATCGGGAAGCATTAGAAGTTGGATGCAAATAAGGTATTCTATGATTTTCCCTAATTTAATGCGAAGGCGTTGGAAGGTGGATACAAAATTATGGATTATATGATTTATTTCCTAATTTTATGTGAAAAATAAGCAATTTATTTGTGATAAGAGTCTTGGATGTATCCTATAAATAAAATAACATTCAGAGCTTGGGAAGCAGTTAGGTTTTAATATTTATATTGTTTTTCCATTGTTCTGGAAATTTTTCAAGTATTTTAAAGAGAAGACAAAAAGTGATAAAAAAATTCTTATTATTTGATTTATGTTGGGTTTAATTTATATTTTCGTTTCTTCTTCTATCATGTTCTAATTTTCTTTTATTAGGGTTACGATGTGTCTCGACCATGATGATATAAATTTCATGTTTTTAATATTTTGCATGTGACTTCATTCATGTGAGTTATATATTATTGCGCTTAATACTTTTGAGTGACTAACTATTATTTGAATGATTTGATGTGCGTGTTTGAGATTAAGAATTGATAATATGTAATTATTCCTTATAATAAATAACCATAAATTAAATGTGAATAGAGATATATGATGCTATTTGTGCGGCTTTCAGTGATATGATGGTCCAAAAGATTCATTGTAAATTGGGAATGTTAACTAATTTTAATATACTTATATTTATTTAAATTCATATAGAGATATGGTGGATTGATAAATTGAGTAGGTTTGCTATACTTAGACCACTGTCACATGTTTAATATCATTCTTGTATGTGTACTAATTTGAAATTCATATCTAGTAATTATGGTGAAATCAGATGCTTTAGCATATTTATTTTATTGATTAACTACATTTAGTTTCAAAATTTTCCTTCTTAAATTGTAAATTTTAATTTATTTTCAATTCCGTTTTGAACAATTAGGTAAATTTTAAAATTAGTCCATTTTTAGTATTTAATAGGTTTATTAATCATTAATCTCTATGGGAAGATTTCATTTCTCATTATTATAGAATTTTACGAACAAATATTACGTGACATTAATTTCCAATGAGTTATATATGAAATTAGTGTCACATAAGATTTTCAAGTAAAGAAAAGAGCCTATATTAAGCTTTAAAAGTCATAACACTTAAATGATTGTAAAGGTTGAAAGTTATAACATTCATTTTACTTATCTCAATGAAGTAACGTGGACTGCTAACGTGATCTTATTGATGAAAAGCATACGAATGCCGTGAAGCATGCTTTTAGATTTTTTTTTTTATTTCTTTATTAGATTGAGTAAACGCGTGTAAAATCGAATGCACGAATCATATGTTTTCGCATAGATTTTCTTTCATTATGAAGGTCACGTGTAAAGTCCGCAAGCCATGACGTCTAACCCGGACTACATTATTTCCCGTGAAAAGGGACTCGATAATTCACTGTCTGGAAAGGACTCAACCCCTCCATGATCATATTCTTCTATGGGAAGATAAAGTAAGAGATCAACCTAATTCCCAGAATACCCTACTCAACTTCCGATATAAAATTGTAGAAAAGGTGCACACATGTCCCATGTATGCAAAAGATTGACATTTAAAAGATCTTCCAAGATCAATTTATTAAGAAATAAAATAAGTGCATTGGAAGTATTAAATTTGTCACAGAAGTACAAATGAGTCCTAAAACTTATAAAAAAATGCAGCCAAGTCATAAAATTTATCAAATTTGTGCAATCGAGTCTTTTAAATAACTCCGTCTAATTGGCTAACGGAAAATGTTAACGTGGCTTTTCCAAATGTTCTCTCTCCTATGTAACATGGTTAAAAACATGACTATAAGATTAGAACGATGATGATTTTGGTCTTAATATTATTTTTAATATAAATTTTATTTAAATTCAATTTATAAAAAAAAAAAAAAAAAGGAGAGGAACCTAGTAGCTCTCGCTCTCGTTGCCCACCATCATCAGGAAGCACTGGCAATGATGGGGTATGGTTAGTAGGGGTCGCTGGCCCAGCCAATGGCAGGGGTAAATTGTGTGTTGCAGGGGTCTAAGGTGATATTTGTTATATTGTTTTAAATGCTGGTATTGATGTGAATTTTTGCAGAAAAAGAAAAGAAAAAGAAATAACATGCAAAAATTCTAATGAAATTAATATACATATCAATTGAATTCTCCTATAGAGTTTACGAGGACTTTTATTTAAATGGGTATGCACCCCATAATGCACGTTTATCCTTTGATTAAAAAAAGATGTTAGACATAACATTGCAATATCCATTGAATCATAATATAAATGTATAGTATAGTCTGAATATGTAATATACTATGAATCGATAAAAAAGAAGAAGAAGAAGAAGCATAAATGATATCTTTGCACCATTTGTCGGAATCTTCAATCAACCTGATGCAGAAAAAGTTTTTATTTTTTTGGTTGAAATGTAGGAAAAGTTAGCAATCTAATTTGTATAGAATCTAAGGTCAAATTTTCCCCTTCTTAGTATCAATCTTATATTGGTTATGCTCTCTACTGCATGGGTAGTTTTTTCCTACCTTCAGGGTAGGTTTTGATTTAGCCCCAACAGCAAACCCTAATCCATCCCTCACAAGAACCCTATTTCTTCTACCCCAGTTTTCTAGTTCAGATCCCAAAGTAAGGGATAAACCCTAATGCCCATCACATTCCCTTCCATCTGGTTGTGATTGTCATTCCCTCTACAACACCCGTTACACAGATCGACAATCCTCCCTCTCACACTCCCCATTCGAGAAACCCATAATCCACCCACCCATAGCTCCTTTCAACCAATTTGGGCTTGCATTCTCCTTTTCAGCTGGTTCCAAACACCTCAGGCTAGCTTGTGCGAAGGAAATCAAAGATCTCTTTCAACATAGTCCCTACCTCAGTTTGCCCAAGTAACCTCACCTCTGAGGGACACATCCTGCTCTATTTCTTCTTGGCCCTATTCCTAGAAATCGAGAGATGGAAGGTCAATACGAGAAAGAGGCGCGTTTGGTGGCTCTTTGCAAAAGTCTGGGTAAGCTATGGTCTGAAGATGATGTAGTTGATGTTAAAGGTGACATTTCTAAAGAGAAATTGACAGAATGCCGGAAAACATTGTTCAGGAAGTTATACTCTAAACCGAATGTGAATTTTCAAGCCTTTTTAAATACAATGAAAAGAGCTTGGAGGACTGAAAATGTTACTTGTACCTTGTTAAAGCCGGGTTATTTCTCCTTCTCATTCCAATCCGAAGTTGAAAAACAGAGTCTTAGATTTTGGGCCATGATCCTTTTCTAGTAATCTACTAGTTCTACAGCAATGCGATCCCGACACCCTAGAGATCTATTATGAATTTACCCATTGTGCTTTTTGGGTGCATTTCTTTGGCCTCCCATTTGGGAGAGTTACTAATGAAGTCATCAGAGATATTGCATCGAAACTTGGAGAGGTAATAGAGGCGAAATTAGAAGCTAAAGGGAACAACAATTATAAGATTGGCAAGGAAAAAGTTAAGCTGAATCTGGCAAATCCTCTCAAGACTAGGGTTATTGTCAATTTGGAGAGCAAGAGGTTGTGGGTAGAGTTCAAATATGAGAGGCTTCCACATTATTGTTATTCATGTGGTAAAATTGGGCATTATGCTACATTTTGCAAAGAGATACCATATGAGAATTCGAGGCTAGCAGAGGACTTACCAGGAAGATTTGGGCAATGGCTAAGAGTGGAAGTGCAGGAACTTAGTCCGTATGGAAAAATCTTCTAAGGCAAACAAGATATAATACAAGAAGAAGATGAGAGTGTGCCGAGACCCCTATCTCTTCAGTTCCTGAAAAAGAAAAGCATCCGAAGAATCAAAATATGAATAAAATTTTGTCCATTTGTGGGCAGAACAATGTTGACAATCCAACTCAATAGGAGAACAATCATTCTACCTCTTCTCTAGCACTACTAATCATGGAAGAGAAAGGCCCTCAAAAGAGAGAAAGTTGCTGCATAGATGAAGAGTCTGTCTTGGTACTCTATGAGGAATAACTGAAGGCAGCGGAAGTGGACATGATATAGACCCCAGCAGGTGAAAAGGGACTGGTAAGGCACAAATCCAAAGGTACCAAGCTATCAACTTCTAAAAAAGAGAAGAGATTCTGCCCGTATGGCACTCAAAAATTCAAAGGCACCGGTTTTTGATAATACATAGTTGGTATAGACCCCTATTAAAGTGGCGGAGAAGTCAAATCAATGGGTTTTGATGGTTAGCCCTAATAAGCCACCAGATTATCCATAAAGCTTTTAAGTTGGAATTGTCAGGGATTAGGCACACCCTTGACAATTCAAGCTTTGAGAGTCCTAATGACTCAAGAAAGGCCCAATATCATATTTCTAATGAAAACTAAAAATCAAGAGCAAAAGGTGCAACGTTTAAGAATAAGGTTAAAATTCTAGAAGGAATTGTAGGGGTTTGGCCATATTTTGGGATGATCAGTATTGTTATCCATCGACTCTTTCTTGGATAATTTTATTAATGTTCATGCCAAGTCAAAGAAACCAAACAGATGATGCATATTACATTTCTACATGCTCCTATTGAATTTCAAGAAAGAGTGATGTTATGGGAGGCTATTCATAGAGCAAGTGTCAATTATCATCTACCTTGGCTTTGCATGGGGGACTTCAATGAAATTTTTTATCATTGGGAAAAAGCGAGTAAAAAAATAGCAGAAAATTACCAGCTTATAGCTTTCAGAGACTTCCTGCACTAATGTTCCTTAATGGATTTGGAATGTAAGGGATGTGCGTTCACTGGACAAATAATAGAGCAGGAGAACAATTTGTCAAGAAACGACTTGATAGAGCCTTATGTACTTTGGAATGGAGAATTGCATATCCAAATGCTGAATGTATAGCATTACTAGCCATCGATTCTGATCACAGTCCTCTCATACTATCACTCTATCCATGGAAGGAATGGAGGAGGAGGGTATTTAGATATGAAGCTTTATGGTAAGAGGATGGGGAATGTGCGCATCTAGTCAAGAGAATTTGGGCTGATACCAACTCCCAAAGACTAAATATGGAGGAAAAACTGTAGATAGTGGCACAACAGATGGCTAAGTGGAGCAAAAACAGATTCTCTAATGCTAAAATGAGAACTCGATTGACTGGGAAATGAACTACAAAGGGTGACGAATAGCTCGAAAGTCTCTCAAGAAAGTGAGGAAGCAAAGAAGATAACCCAAGAAATTGAAAACTTGTGACGGCAAGAGGAGATGTATTAGGGAATGCGCTCTAGAATTAGCTAGTTAAAATGGGGTGATAGAAATACTAAATTTTTTCACGCCACAACTATTTAGAGAAGAACCAAAAACATAATTACCTTGCTAAAGAATTTAGAAGACGATTGGGTGAGAGAGGAACAACATTTGAAGAAGATGATGGAGATATACTTTAAAAATTTATATGAGTCAATGGGGTCTCGAAATTTTCAGCCTATCCTATACCAAATTCCAACCTCGGTCGATGAAACGATGAACCAACGGTTTGTAGAACCTATCACTTTGGAGGAGATTACTGTTGCAATGCAACAATTATGAGCTACCAAAGCTCCAAGATCAGATGGGCTGATTATTTTTCCAAAATCATTGGCTAGATATATATTAGGATATTTTCAGGGAAGTGCATAATTTCTTTGATACTGGATACTTAAATCCCGATATGAACATAATCTAAATCACCCTTATTCCCAAAATCCCAAACCCTGAAAAACTTGAACAATTTCACCCTATCGCTTTATGCAACTTTGTTTATAAAATCATTTCCAAAGTAATAACCAATAGACTCAAACTTTTGCTACCAAGCCTTATTGCTGAAGAACAAAGCGCTTTTATGGGGGGTAGACAAATTTAAGATAATATCTTGATTGTGTAGGAAGTACTTCATAGGTTGCGAACTCATGAGAGGAAAAGTAAGGTCCAAGTTGTCCTAAAGCTCGATATGCAAAAAGGCATATGATCGAATTGAATGGGACTTCCTTTGAGAATGCTTAATCAAAATGGGATTCTATGATAAGTGGGTACAATGGGTGATGCAATGTGTTTCAACAGTTTCCTTCAGCACAAATTTCAATAGGGAATCTTTGCCTTTTTTCAAGCCAACACGAGGGATTCAACAAGGTGACCCGTTATCCTCTTATCTCTTTATTTTAGTGGCAAATGTCCTCTCTCACTTGATGAAACAAGCGGTAGCAGATGGTACACTTCGAGAAATTAAGCTTAATAGCAGTTGTCCTACTCTATCACATTTGCTATTTGCATACGACTCTATCTTCTTTTTCAATGGTACCCTATTGGAATGTCAAAATATGGCAGCCATTTTACATCAATATTGTTTTGCATCAGCCCAGGCTCTTAATCTCAATAAATCAAGAATATATTTTAGTAAAAGTTGTCCAGTGAATCTGAGAAGGAATATGGCTTCAGAGTTGAGAGTTCCAAAAATTGATAAAACAGGGAAGTACTTAGGAATTCCCTCGGATTGGGGAGTCTCGAAGAAAGATATGTTTGCCTGGATTCTTGCCAGAGTTAACATGAAGTTGGAAAGCTGAAAGGATAACTTGTTGTCAAAAGCAAGGAAGAAAATATTAATTAAATCAGTGGTGCAGGCCATTCCTCAATATGCAATGTCCATTTTCAAAATCATTATTTCAATTTGCAAAGCCATTGAGAAGAAACTTGCCAATTTCTAGTGGAGAAATAGTAACAAAATTGCTGGGGTTCATTGGAAAAAATGAGAAATTTTGAAACTTAGGAAGGATGAGGGGGTCTTGGCTTCAAAGATTTACTAACTTTCAATAAAGCTATGTTAGGGAACAAGCTTGGTGTATTTCACAGCACCCTCAGTCCCTTTTAAGCCAAGTAATGAAGGATCTTTATTATCCACATTGTGAGTTTTGAAAAGATGGAAAAGGTTCCTGACCTTTCTTGGGAATGGCAAAGAATTATCTTGAGAAGAGACTCTATATCTCCACAAGTTATGTGATCGGTTGGGAATGGAAAGAAAATTTCTATTAGAGAGGATAAATGGTTGAAGAGTGGACCTATTGGCGTCCCAGCAACAAGAAATGAGCTAGTTAAAGTGGGTGAATTAATAGAACAGGGGACTAAAAAATGGAATGAACCAATGGTAAGGTTGTTGTTTGATGATCAAAGAGTGAAGGAGATCCTTGCAACCCCTATTGGACTATCTACTACAAAAGATAAACTGGTATGGATTAACAACAAGTCAGGGTCCTATACAATGAAAGGCGGTTATTTCACCACTAGAGATATATCGGCTAGCCCACATATAACAATAGCAACTTTATCTCACTAAACGAAACTAGAACTCTGGAAATATATCTAGCACTTTGGAACTCCAACCAAAGTTAAACTATTTCTCTGAAATGCATGTCAAAATGCATTGCCTACACTAGACAACTTGCGTAGGAGAAGAATAGTACTTGACCCCTTATGCCCTATCTGCAAACAGAAGCCGAAACCATTGAATATACTTTGCTGCTCTGCCCTTGGACAGCTTGGATATAGAGCGGTATCCCCCTGGAAATCAGAATAACAAGAATTGGGTTAACACGACTCGATGAATGGCTGCATATGCTAAAAGAAGACCCACGAAGCACTCTTAAGTTCGATCAAAATGCTACAACCCTGTGGTGTATTTGGAAAGATAGGAACCATTTCATCTTCGAACAACGTCCCCTGCACCAGCAACAAACGTTGTTCAAGGCCATAGCTTTACATGAAAACTTTGTGACTTGGAACCGAAAATCAAAAGGAGAGAAGAAAAGCGAGGCCCCAACTTACAGATGGCAACTGTCCGAAATGAAGACGTGACATCAGATTTCGAGTAGAACATGGGAGCGGACGAACACGAAGATCCATCGCCTGCCTCTGCCGAGACTCCAAGGGTCAACTAGTTTATGGCTTCTCCAAGCTGGTGGCGGCATCCTTGGCGAAACAGGCGGAGGCTTTTGCTCTTCTTGAAACCCTAGAGTTCCTCTCCACCAGATCTAATCTAAGTTTGGTAGTACACTCTGACTGTTTACAGCTCGTACAAGGAGTTCGGTCTTTGACAGAGATAAACTAGGAAGTGGAGTCTATTGTGGACCGGGTTAAGACCAAGCTAAAGGAATTTCCAGGCCTCTCTCTAGCCCATTGCAGCAGGGACTCTAATAGAACAGTAGATTAGCTTGCAAAAGCCCAAAGATCTAATTAACTTCATAGTAATTGGGTAGCTAATCCCCCGCCTGCCCTCTTTGATTTATTATGCACCGATGCTTTTGATATATTTGCTCCAAACTTGGTTAAGTAAATCAATAGTAATCGTATTTTCGACCAAAAAAAAAATTTGTGTAGAATCTTCTTAAGAGTGAAGTCGTTTCTTTCTCTTTCACTACTGGCTATTATCTATTTAAAGAGATTTAGAATTGATTTTTCCAATATCATCTTTCAATTCCATATATTTCAGTTTACTTTTTTTTTTTTTTTTTTTTGGGGGGGGGGTTGTGGCGGATTCTTCCTTTTCTTTTTGGTAAACATTTGACATCACGTGAGCATATGCAATATGCCATTTCATTTTTAAAGAAATTTGCAATGTTTCTTTCCTAATAATGCATATCTAGAACTCCCTTGATTTATTTTCCAAATAGGCATATTCACATACTCCTTCTTTTTCTTGTGCAAATTTCATCACCAACAGTTGGTCATTAACATATTTTGCATGTATTAATGCTTCAATTTAATTATTTTTCCCAACTTTATAAATTTTAATTTTGTTGTATCATGGATATAAGTTAGTATTTTTTTTTTACTTACTTTCTCATATTTAATATGCTATATAGGCATTCAAATAGTGAAAAAAAATGAAAGCCCAATAATTTAATGTCTCTGATTTTAAAAAAAAAAAGATATGAAATTTAAAGGAGCATGAGGTGTTGTTTAGAAGTGACAATAAAATTTGAAAGTAAATTGTAACTAAAATTTAGTTTAAGTACTTTGTTCTGTATTTATAACAAAATCTATGATATAAATAAGTTATGATTTATGTATCTACACAATCCCATTTTCTTTTTTCTGTTTGGCATTCCAATTGCAGAAAGATTGGAGCTACCCGATCATACAAATGCGGAATGATTATAAAGATGAATCTAAATATTTCGATCATTTGCATGATACATAGTGTATTAGTGTTATCTCCATAGCACCCATTATATATACCACATCCCTTGAAACTCAAAGTTGATGCCCCTCAAACTTAAGGTGGTCATCTTGACATTTGCTTTAAGTTTGGAAATAGTATCAAAAAGTTGAGGATGATTATCTAAAGAATACTAAATCTATTGTATGGTAGTCAATTTAGTTATAATTTATGTGGTCCTACCAACCGCAAGTTAAAATGAAAAGAAAGAGAAGAAAGAAAGGAAAGAAAGAGAAAACAATTCAAAAAAAATTCAGAAAATTAAAAAAAAATCCAAAAATTATCAATGTTAGTAGCGGCCAAGTCATGTAGGACGGTTGGCAGTCTATATTAGCAATTTCTAGCCATAATTGCTTGAAAGACTATAAATCGTCAAAATGTTTAGAACAGAATTAGTTACTATATAACAAGTTTAGTACTTTTTGGACAATTTTTTTCCGCAAATTCACTAATTATACAAAAAAATAAATTCCTTATTTGCATGAATATAATCATTGTGTATGCAAATTTGTTAAAATTGTGTCGTGTCATGTGGCAAATTATTAAGCATATAAAATGTGTAATTTTTTAAGGATGTTGTTGTTGTTGTTGTTATTGTTCTTGTTATTGTTATTGTTATTGCTACTTAGGCGTCAGATCAAAGTTGCAGCAATGAGCGTTGGTGGATGAAACAAAGGTGGTAGAATTTGTCTTTTGTAGAGAATCTCGCTAAATGCCTAATCTTGATAATATCTTTTTAGTCTAAGTACGATAAGAAATTATATAGTATCAATATTGCAGGAACTTACATGTTTGATTACGCATGTTTGATTACGCTAAACCAAATTTATACGGTTTTCGTTTGGATAACTTGCCTAACCTTTGCTCCAGTCTTATTTAGGTTTTAATAGATTGGCGGAAAATGAATAATTTGAAAAATATTTTCTTAAAAATGATCACTTATATTGCTTATAAAAATGAATAAATGAAAAATATTTTTCATCGTCCACAAAAAATATGTCGTTAATAAAAATATTTTTATTGATTAATTATTTTAAGCAATATAAGTAATATTTTCAAGAAAACTTTTTCTAAATAATTTATTTTTTGTAAAATAAATGGAGCCTTAGTCCATGAAGTTAGTATTTATTTCATTGGCCCAAAATGTTACTACCTAAGGAGACCTCGTGATTCATGTGTGGAGGCAGTATCCCATAAGAAGATTATTTTTTAAGCTATAGTTTTTGAGATAGGAGCAAGAGAACCCCACTTCTTGTTTTTTGGTCAGAAGAGAACCCCCACTTGAACAATAAGGTCGATTGACAAGATCTTAGTCATGATGAAAGCTAGCCTAGTAACACGCCTGTATCTGAAGTCGACTTCATTGAACGGGAAACATGTGGGAATCCGCGAGGCAGCGATAAATTATGCACGAATCAGTGAAATATCTTTTGTGGGAAATAGTGTCACATCGTTCCGCCGGAAATGACTTTCATTCGAATTACGCCTAATTTCAGGTAGTATCGTGAACGCAATTGCTACATCTTTTCTCTGAAATGCTGTTAGTACGATATGACCCTGATCACTAAGAAACTTATTAGAAACATCAAGGTTGCTTTGTTTGGCGAAAAATATTACGTTTTAAAATAATATTTTTTAAAAAGTCATTTTCAAGAAAAATTATATTTTTTCAGTATTTGGTTAAAATTTGAAAATGAATTGAAAAATGTTTTCTATCATTCAGTATCTAATTTGATTTTCTTCGGTACACTCATTTTGATCATTTATATTTATATTTTCTAATGTTATTTCTTATTTTCTTTTCTTTTTTGAAAATTTTTATTTTTATTTTTATTATTTTTCCTTTTCTTTCTTTTTCTTTTCCTCAATCAATTGTCGACCATGGCGACAGCCATCGAGTTTTGCCATAGGGCAAAGCTTGGGCCTCACTGCCCCTTGGCGACGCTTGAGCATCACCAATCTAGGAGGCTTGAGCCTCGCTGCCCTATAGCGACGCTCAAGTGTCACCGATTTGTGAGGCTTGAATCCCGTTGCCTTCTAGCGATGCTCAAGCTTTGCCAATCTGGTGAGGCCCAAGCCTTGTGGCCCTTTGGCGACACTTGGGCATTGTCCATTTGCAATGAGGCTCAAGCCTCACGGCCCTCTAGCGATGCTTGAGCCTTGCGCTAATGGGTAGTCATCGACCTTCGCCGTGGCTGGCAACCAGCCAAAGAAGAAGAAAAAGGAAAAAAGATTAAAAACTCGAATTTTAAAAATAAAATAAATAAAATGAACTATGAAAGAAAGAATTGGTGGAAAAGGGGAAAATATTTTCCCTGCTTTTGAAGGAGTTTTCTTCATTGGTTTCTGTTTTATTTGAATTGTTTATTTTCCATGAAGTGAACGTTGGAGAATTTGAAAAATACATTTATAAAAGTTATCTTCTATGTAACGTATGAAACGAATGGACCTTAAGTCTAATCCCAATGAAATTACTCTATCATCTTTGCCCTGTCGCCAAGGTCAGGGACATGATTTTTGCCTCCGACATCTGCATAGTTTCATCATTGTTTAATTAAGTGTTCCATGAGCGACGCGCTTTATTGAACACGCCATGAATGAGAAAGGACTTGGCACCACAATTACTAAGATATATTGAAAGCATGCTTTCTCGGTCATGTAATGAAGACACAGTTTGCCTGCTAACTATGCTTTTTTAGCTTATGCCTTCGAGTCCAGTTTTTCTATCATAAAAAGTAGTGAAAAGACAGGTAGTCAAAGTTAAGGACTAAGGCTGTGATTGGCCCAGGATTTTAGAAGGTTCAATTTTTCCAAAGGATTTGATGGCTTAAAGCCTTTTGGGTAAAATTTAGAGTGCTTGACAAGCTTTCTTAAAGCATTTTAGATTAAATACTAGTTTTAGGAAAGCTGAAAACTAAAAAATGCTATTTATAAGGTTAAATAATTTTTTTCTCTCAAAACTACCCTTACCAATTCTTTAGTTTTTTTTAATTTTGCCCATCATTGTTACCATTCATCTTCTTTGCATGAGAGTGGCCAATGAGGTCGTACGACCCAAGGACTAATGCCTAAGGTCTCGCAACCACCCAAGTGACTGTCGCTTGGGTCGTAGCACAACCCTAGATAAAATATATATATAGAAAAATTGTAACCAAAGCCCTTTGCAGAAAAAAAAAATCACTAAACACTGCTTAATCCAGAGTTGCTTTATAACATATTTTTTACCAAACATAATTTGTATTTTCCTCAACTAAAAGTCTTCACATTTTTCTAAAACCCATTTCAAAAGTCCAACCATACGCAACCCAAAACTCTCTCCCATGGGGATTATAGTGG
The DNA here is from genome assembly GCA_014182385.1 of Eucalyptus viminalis. Lineage (NCBI taxonomy): Eukaryota > Viridiplantae > Streptophyta > Magnoliopsida > Myrtales > Myrtaceae > Eucalyptus > Eucalyptus viminalis. The sequence goes on along the minus strand of CM024532.1, from coordinate 28,292,300 downwards.
GTTGAAATAAATCAAACTTTTGACCCACCCAAAACCTATAAGAACATATTTGGATCGTTGGGTGCAGGTCAAGCTTAATTTGATTGAAAGAAAGGGTTTGTGACTAGTTTGGTATTTAAATGAAGAGTATCTCAAAACTCAAACTCGGCTGATAATATAACCAAAAAAATCATTTTTTTTCTGAAGTAGAATACACAATTTGAGATATTGTATCATTTTTTTTTGGTGAAGGGTAATAATATATTAAGCTTTAACCAACAATTTACACAAGATTCGACGCCACAAAACTTGCATTCAAGAAGACAACAAGTCAAATTGAGTGGAAGGGAGCCGAATGCAAAAAGCCGCTGAGAAAAGAGCGGCGAACAAGGAAAAGGCAGGCAAAGCCAACACTACCAAAACACCTACAAAAAAACCAAGAACCCGAAGGAGAAGCCACTGCTGATGTCGAACCGCACCATCCAATGCTTCGAGCACAACAACGAAGAGAATAGGGTCAGCAGACTAAGAAGCAACACACGACCAAGGAGTCAAATGCCTCCACTCCAAGGACAACTAAGGATCTGCAGGAGTAAAAGAGAAGATGCAAGGATCAATTCCCCAATTACATTGTAATCTTCTGTTTCTCGGGTTGTCAACGACATTTTTTAACATTAAGGCCTTATCCTTAACAATTTTAATGAGATGATTTTTAACGGCTGGAATCGCCAAAGTATGGTTTCTGAACAAGATGTCGTTCCTGAACTTCCAAATAAGGTGGCAAAGAGCACTGAATGAAAAACATGCGATTGAGCCATAAAAATCCTTTCCGATGACATATTTCATCGCCCACTGGAGGTTCTCCAACTAGGTCTCGTTGCGCCAAGGGAGGTTGCATCTAGCCGCCCAGAAATAAGCAAAGTTGGTTGTGATGCAACACTTAAAGAAGAGATGATTGATGGAATCTGGTGTCAGCTTGCAAAAAACACATACTGCTTCCCCAATCCTACCGTATGACAAGAGCAAGGCTCGGGTGGGAAGACGGTTCTTGATAATAAGCTAGAGATTGAATTGATATCTCGGAGTGATAGCATTGTTCCAAACAAGGGAGGCCCAATCTGATATTGCTAGTATAAACACCTAGAGGGGGGGTGAATAGGCGCACAAACAATTTTTCTTGAATACAGAAGCAATTCTTGACAGATTGAAATACGATTGAAGTAAAGAGAGTAAGGAAGAGAAAATTAAACACGGGATTTATAGTGGTTCGGATTATTCCAATCCTACGTCCACTCTTCCGCACCGACACCCATCGGCTGGATTTCACTATAATCAAAAAGAAGTTACAAGCACGCTTTGCCTTGATTCCACGGTGTAGATGTTCTACCACACCTCCTCAAGGTCTCTCACAAATATAGACTCTCTTTTGTATACAAGTATTCGCTCAAGAGATTTATCTAAACAAATGGGAGCTTCAGACTTTGGAATTTTTCTATCGCGCACACTCTAAAACAACTAAGAACGTCTTCCTTATATACTCCTTTATGCCATCATACCCGTTGGCACTTACCAAAGGAATTCCTCCAATCTTCTTACCGTTGGACAGAATCAATTAGGAAGATTGTTCGAGTTATTAAAGGAACATGTTGATAGCCCATCAATCACATTCGCCCATACAATCGGGATCTCGGTTTCCATAAGTAGAACCTTCCAATAATATATAGACAATCATCGAATCTTCAGTCATTGAATCAATCTTGATCAATCAAAGGATTTGATATGTCTTCTCCAGCCACGAGATCTTCTCCAGATGATAAGGTTAAATCCCGAACACACCACTTAGTTCTGGATAACCTTTCTTCAACGGATTCGAGACTGTCAATGAGGATAGACTTTGAGTCTTGAGTCGGCTGTCCGGAAGTCTTCGGACTTTAAACGACGAGTCCGCGACTTTCGAGACTAGACCGAAGGATACGTTTTGTCGCTTCAAAACTCTTCATGAGGATTTCTCCAACAATCTCCCCTTTTTGATGGTGACAAAACCTTCCTGCAGATTTGGATAAATTTGACCTCGCAAAACATTTCTCAAACACATATGCATATCTTATTGAAATAAATGGCTAATAGAATAACACTACATTCTGCAACCACAGAAAATAAGTTAGTCCAATATATGATTAAGTCATTCATAAGATATCAATATTGATAAATAAAAGCAGTCCAGTCAAGTTAAATCCAAGTCTAGGCATCCAGACACAAAATAAAGTCAAAGTCTGTCAAAAAAAGCAGACGCTTTTAAACATAATCCATAAAAAGATTGAAAGTTTTGTTTTTCAAATCATGATGCATCTCTCCCCCTTTTTGTCAACATTTAAAAAGGATGAGATGAAATCAAGATTGCTTGGGAACGCGGACAAGCTGGAAATCTTCCATAGACTCGAACAATGCCTTCCAGCCTCTTAAAGTCTTCCTTCAGCCTGCAACCTCCTCACTCTTGGCATTGGCCTGATTACGAATAGAGAGGGCTTGCATCTTTTCATTTAATGAACAGGGAAGAAGCTTGACCTTCATTCTTCAAGCTTTGAACTTCGCATCCCAAGGCATATATCTGACCTTTCATCTCTAATAGAATATCCATAATTCTGCGAAAATCTGCTCCATTATCGGTCGAGTACTTGCTTACGCTCGATCGATGGAGTAAAAGCGACGATGGTGGATCGCATAATCTCGCGAGGTTTGGCGATGAAGCTTCATGACCTTCCTCTCGGAAATTGAGATGCATAAACATCTTCTGGGTCTACGGGCGAACGACCGACTCCTTCACTTTCACACAGGAAATGAAGATGTCACTCCTTTCTCCCCCGAACTCCCCTGTTTTCATGCCTGGTGGAGAAGAGATTCCCTCGGTTTCTCCTTCTCTTCCTTCTTCTTGAGGTCTTTCTTGCTCGCTTCTTGTTCTGTTTCTCTTTCTCCTTCCTCCTTCTCCTTTGCTTCTCTTTCCTCTTCCTCTTTCTCGCTTCTTTCGTCTTTTGTTTCCAATTCTTTCGTGGAACAGGGGCGACTTAAGTTCTTTAAAGCCATTGCGAGAGATGGTGATGTCATCATCATCATCTTCATCCTCAACGAGGAGAACTCTTCTTTTCTTTGATGGAGCAGCCATGGGCTCCTTCCCTTTTCTCTTAGCAGCGAAGAGAGTTGATGAGACTTGGCGGGGAGTCTTGAATTTCTCCAATTCCTTGCTCGGTTCTTTCGGACGCATTTTAGTCACCATTTTCAGTCCTACCACCATTTGATCGCATGATCGAACACAAAGGATTTGTGGAGGCTGGATATTTAAATGTCTGAATAACTTCGTAACAAGGCTTGGATAAGGGAGTTGACCTCTGTCCTTCATCACTGCTCTATACATGTGAAACATGATAGTATGAGGAGAGAAAACTTCTTTCCACAGAGGATGGCATACACGGCTTTGCCTCGAGCTTGAAACATCGAGTTTTGGAAGTTGATTTCGGCCGAAGGCAATTAATCACAGTTTTGTGAAGCAGGATGTTGAATGCATTCATCCTTGAGTAGGTGATCTTCTCTTGTTCTCTGTCCTTCACCAGTTCAAGAGTGGCCCGAGCAATGGAAACCTTAATCGGTTGATATCTCCCTCTCTCAACTTCTAACACATCAGCCAGCATATCCATATCGACAACATAGTCTTGATCTTTGACACTGAAGGAAAATCTATTCGCATCTAAAAAGCTAAGATTTGAATAGAAATACACAGTCAATTCAGCATAAGCCTCTGTTGAGTCGAGAACGAACTTTTTCCAATTGAAGATAATTGAACTTTTCCCTCAAGTTCACTTTCACAAAGATCCGAAAATCAAAGTCCACACTCCTAGGGTTTATTACCCCTCGCTTCAGCAATTTCAGTACAGATCCTTTTGTTCCTTAGATCTGAACAAATCTCCCATTTTCCTTGAATTTCAGCCGCAATACCCATTTTCGGTTGAAATAAACTGAACATATTGTCATCATCATTCCCATCTACAGGATTTGGCCCCCAGTCACGAGGATCACTTGGGATATTCGCAAGGGTTTCCTCAGCCACCCCTTTACGAGCAATTCCCAAACTTTCCATTCTTTTCAGAAAGATATATTCGTTCCTATATCCTTTTTCTTTAACAAAACTATCAATATAGTTCAAAGGAGTGCGAATTCCTTTTAAAGCACGATATAACTTGTAGATAAAAGCAGGCTTTTGAGTTCTTACGGGGTCTGCTTCCTCGATGATTTCTTCCTGTTGAACAATGTCTTGAGGACTAGATGATGGAGAGTGACGCTGCTGAGAATGTTGTGGGCTCGGATGCTGATCTGGAGAAACTTCATCTTCCGTAAGATCAAAGTGAGTAGGCCCTTCACTCATTCTCTGTGGTCCCCTGCTTGCGATTCTTGAGGACTTTCTTGAAAACGACATCTTTCTCGATCACCGGAAGATTTCTTGCTTGACTTTCACGAAAAGATGACAACTTTTTAAGATTGAGCGAAGGAGACAAACGGAAGTGGAGGATCGATGTTTTCTAGGGTTTTGAGAGTGAAGTGAATAGAAAGGTGAAGAGTAATCGATAGTGTTCGTTCGATTAAAAAGAGAAAAAACGAATCGTCACAAAGGAAATAAAATATGCCTTTTTCAAAATAAACCGCCTTTATCCGGTAAAATAGCTATTTCAAGTAACTTCCTTTTTGAAAATGAATTGTTGCAAAATTTACGGTTAATAAATATAGCAACAATTTAAACGAATCGATGATCGTACCTTTTCAAGATAAGATTGGAGAGAGAAAGACTTACGATCCGAAGGTTGAGACAAGACTGTAGATAAGGTCTTATAAGCCCGAGTCGAAGGTCTTTAGACTTTGATATCCTCATACCTCAAAATGTTGAGTCTGGTCCGTATAGACTCAAATTGATTTTTGTCCAAAGGCTTTATGAGTATATCGGCCAGGTTGATTCTTTGAGTCAACAAATTGAATTGAGACATCTCCATTTTGAACATGATCTCTAATGAAGTGATGTCAAATCTCTATATGTTTTGCTCTTGAGTGGAGAATTGGATTTTTGGTGAGGTTGATAGCGCTGGTGTTGTCGCAATTAATCTTCGTGCATGAGTCTTCAATTTCAAAATCTCTTAGCTGTTGTTTTATCCATAGAATCTGCGAACAGCAGCTTCCAAGAGCTACATACTGCGCCCGTTGTTGAAAGGGACACACTTTGCTTCCTAGAAAACCAAGACATACACGTTTCGCTTCCAAGCACCGGCAAGTTCTGAAGTGCTCTTTCTATCAACTCTCGCAACCGCCGATCTGCGTCGAATAACCCCGGAAGATTAAAGTCTCCCTTCTTAGGATACCAAAGACCGATGCTTGATGATGAAGCGACGTATTTGATGATGCGTTTCGCAGCACCGAGATGAGATTCTCTAGGATCTGATTGAAACCTTGCACAGATGCAAACACTTAACAAAATATCGAGTCTAGAAGCAGTAAGATAAAGAAGTGATCCGATAATGCTCTTGTACAAACTTTTGATCAACTTTCTTTCCTTCTTCATCTTTGTCTATCTTTAAAGAACTTGACATTGGTATGTCGACCTTTTGCAATTCTCCAGGTCAAACCTTTTGACAAGATCATTAACATATTTTTCTTGAAAAATAAAAGTTCCTTCTTTCAATTGCTTTATTTGAAGACCAAGAAAGAATGTTAATTCTCCCATCATACTCATTTTCAAACTCCTCCTGCATAGACTTTGAAAATTTCTTGCCTGAGACTTTCATTAGAGGATCCAAAATGATATCATCTACATATATTTGAACAAGTAAGAAACTTTTGTTTTCCTTTTTAATAAATAAAGTCGTATCTACTTTACCTTTGACAAAACCATTTTGTAAAAGGAAATTACTTAACATGTCGTACCAAGCTCGAGGTGCTTGCTTTAAACCATACAAAGCCTTTTTCGGTCGAAGACTCGAGTCTGGCTTCTTTGGGTCTTCAAACCCGGCGGTTGTTCCACATAAACTTCCTCATGGATAAATCCATTCGAAATGCGCTTTTGACGTCCATTTGGAATAGCCTGAAATTCTTATAACAAGCAAACGCAAGTAATAGACGAATAGCTTCTAACCTTGCTACTTTGGAGCGTAAGTCTCATCATAGTCTATTCCTTCTTCTTGCGTACATCCCTTGGCCACGAGTCTTGCTTTATTTCGTACGACTTTTCCTTTCTCGTTCATCTTGTTTCAACACCCATTTGGCTCCAATAACAGTTTTACCTTTTGGTTTGGATGTCAATTCCCAGGACATCATTTATGCTGAATTGTCGAGCTCTTCTTGCATAGCTTCAATCCAGCTTTCATCGGATAAAGCTTCTTCCGTGCTTTTGGTTCAATTTCAGAAACAAGAGCCACAAAGACTAGACTCTTCTCGCCTTTTGGATCTGTGCGAATTCCTTCATTCATTTCGCCAATTATAAGATCTTTGGGATGACTGGATTTATGCTTCCGGTTACTTGTTGATTTGTCTGGTTGATGATCTCTTTCTTTATTTGGATCTTCACTAACAACCCGATGCTGGTTTTCCAGTCCGAGATGCTTCTTAAGTTGTAGACTTTGGTGGGTGGAGCGAGGTTCGGACTCTTCTTGATGAGTCGACTTGATTCATCTTGCGTTGAGTCTTGAAATTTGACATTCATTGACTCCTCTACGGCACGACTCTTCTTGTTATAGACTCGTAAGCTTTGCTTGAAGTAGAATATCCAAGGAAGATACCTTCATCTGATCTTTCTTCAAACTTACCAACACGATCTTTTGCATTTTCAATATGAAACATTTGCAACCAAATACATGAAAGTATGAAACAATAGGCTTCTTTTCTTTGAATAACTCATAAGGGGTTTTACAAGAATAGATCTTAAGAAGACTCTATTGATGATATAACAAGCTGTTGAAACAAATTTTCAGCCCAAAATCGAGAAGAAATTTTACTTTCAATTAAAAGAGTTCTAGCCATTTCTTGAAGAGATCGTTCTTTCTTTCCACAACTCCATTTTGCTGAGGAGTATATGGAGAGGAAAACACATGCTTACAAACGATTCATCACATAATTTTGTAAAATCTTGATTTTCAAATTCACCTCCATGATCTGATTTTTATACAAGAGATTACACATCCCTTTTCATTTTGAACCTTTTTAGCAAATTTTTCAAAATACGAAAAGGTTTCGGACTTACTTGAAAGGAAATATACCCAAGTAAAACGGGAGTAATCATCAACAATTACTAGGCAATACTTCTTACCCCCAATACTACGAGTCGGTTGGTCCGAAGAGATCCATATGCAGCAACTGCAGAACATGATTAGTAGAGACATGATTTATTGGCTTAAAAGAATTTCTTACCTGCTTTCCCAGAATACATGGAGTGCATGAATCAGTCTTTTGGTATGGCAATTTTGGTAGACCTCGAACAAGCCGCTTTGATGAGATTTTGGCTAATTGCTTCATGTTGACATGACCAAGCTTTTTGTGCCATAAGCTTGCTTCGTCTTGAATTGAGATAAGACATTGCAATTCATTTGGTTTCACATCCGTAAGATAGATGTTTCCATGTCTTCGACCCAGAAAGATTGAGTAGAGTCTTTTACCGACTCCAAACAAGTCCCTTCTTGAAAGAAGATCTTGAAACCAGTATCACACAATTGACTAATGCTGAGAAGATTGTAATTGAGTCATTCCACCAAGGAAACATTACTTATTGTGAGAGTCCCAATTTTCACTCTGTTCCCGAATCCCACAATACTTCCTTTGTTGTTTCCTCCAAATGAAACTTTTCCACCATTTACTTGAGCAAGCTTTATAAAGCAATTTGAGTCTCCCGTCATGTGTCTTGAGCAACCACCGCAAGATACCACTTTACCTGTTTCTTGATGGAGACCCGCATTTAATAAAGAGTCTCAAGCTTTCTTTGTACCCAAACTTTCTTGGGTCCCTTGGTGTTAGTAAGATAAACAAGTATTAGCCCATACTCTTTTAATAGGTTTCCATACCAAAGGACACTCTTTTCAAAGTGTTCCTTCTTGTTGCACTTAGAACATCCGAGAATTTCTCCCTACGGGTTTTACAAAGACTTTCTTAAAATGATTTTTGTAAACTTCACTCGAAAGCCTTTTCTTAATTCTTTCTTTTACTTTAGGAAAATCAATCAATGGAATTGTTTCTTCTGTCATACCTAGACCAGACTTATTGAAGTAAGGTCTTTGTGCTGAAAGAATTTTCTCAAGTTTTTCAGACCCTATTGAAAATTTCTTTGATATATTTGATAAGTCTCGTTTTCAAGAAAACATTTTCTTTTAAAAGATTTCCTTCTTTTTCTTTAAGATTAGAAACAACAGAGACAAGTCTAAGCTTTTAACTCTTTTTCGTTAAAACATTTTCCTTTTGTTTTAGAGCTAAGTTCTCCCTTTTAATTTGGAAATACTTTTGAGAGAAGTCTTAAGACTTAAGCATAGATCATCAATATATTTAGAAACTTTGACAGGAATCTTAAAATTACTTGCCTCAAATTCATTGTCACGAGTCGATTCTCGAGTCCCGATCCAAAGTCCAGTCCGGTCGTGCCATCGATATAGATTTGCATATTCATTATCACTTTCTTCACACTCGCATCACTCCAGTTTCAGCTTTGAGAGCTTTTCGAAACTTTTCAGCTTTTCCTTTCTTCTTCTTCTAAGAGGACATTGGGTCCGATGTGTCCCTTCTTCTTGCATTCAAAGCGGACTACATCTTTATTTGGTTCCTCATCATCAACGAGACTTGGTCTGCTGTCTTTGAAAGCCTGGTTTCTTTGAGTTGAACCTTCTCCCTTTTCTATTTAGTTTTCTGAATCTTCTTATCATGAGAGCAAGCTCCTCATCGTCCATATCATCTTCAGAATCTGTAACATCAGAATCATCATTTGATTTTAATGCAATGGATTTCTTACCTCTTGGATCTTCTTCTTCATTGATCCTTTCCACTTCATAGGACTGAAGCGTTCCGATAAGCTCATCACCGTACAGTGGCATAATTCTCTGCGTCTCTCTTATCGAAGTCTTTATGTGATTCCAATCCTTGGAGAGTCCACGCAGAAGCTTGTTTACCTTCATGGGATCGAAGTTGGTTGACCTTGATTTTCAAGACCATTCACAATATCTGTAAAACGACTAAACATATCAGATATTGATTCTCCTGGTTTCATTCTAAAGGCTTCATATTGACCGAGAAGAATGTTGATTCTTGTTTCCTTCATAGGTGATATGCAATCTGTCCCAAACTTCTTTTGCTGTACCACAAGAAGATATTCTATTATACTCGGTTGGTGATAAAGCACAATATAAAGAGTAAATTGCTTTTGCATCGAGTGTTTGTCTTTTGGTTATTTCTTCCCCGAGACAATCCATTGGATTCTTCATATCTTTTCCTCTTTCGGAGACTAGTGCAGTGGTAGGAATTATTCCTTTTCTACAACATCCCATTCCAAAGGATCCTTTGATCGTAGGAAAGCTTTCATCTTGTTCTTCCGGATGTTGTAATCCTTTCCATCAAAGTAAGGTGGTCTCGGTATTGCTTTGCCCTTCCATCAGCCCCCGGTGCTAGCATACTAGCCATGGATCTTTTACTATGAAGTAAAACACTTCAAATAAAGTAAGTACACGTGCTCTAATACCAATTGATATTGCTAGTATAAACACCTAGAGGGGGTGAATAGGCGCACAAACAATTTTTCTTGAATACGGAAGCAATTCTTGACAGATTGAAATACGATTGAAGTAAAGAGAGTAAGGAAGAGAAAATTAAACACAGGATTTATAGTGGTTCGGATTATTCCAATCCTACGTCCACTCTTCCGCACCGATGCCCATCGGCTGGATTTCACTATAATCAAAAGAGAAGTTACAGACAGCTTTGCCTTGATTCCACAAAGTGTAGATGTTCTACCACACCTCCTCAAGGTCTCTCACAAATATAGACTCTCTTTTTGTATACAAGTATTCGCTCAAGAGATTTATCTAAACAAATGGGAGCTTCGGACTTTGGAATTTTTCTATCGCGCACACTCTAAAACAACTAAGAACGTCTTCCTTATATACTCCTTTATGCCATCATACCCGTTGGCACTTACCAAAGGAATTCCTCCAATCTTACCGTTGGACAGAATCAATTAGGAAGATTGTTCGGGAGTTATTAAAGGAACATGTTGATAGCCCATCAATCTGTTCGCCCATACAATCGGGGATCTCGGTTTCCATAAGTAGAACCTTCCAATAATATATAGACAATCATCGAATCTTCAGTCATTGAATCAATCTTGATCAATCAAAGGATTCTCGATATGTCTTCTCCGACCACGAGATCTTCTCGGATGATAAGGTTAAATCCAGAACACACCACTTAGTTCGGATAACCTTTCTTCAACGGATTCGAGACTGTCAATGAGGATAGACTTTGAGTCTTGAGTCGGCTGTCCGGAAGTCTTCAACTTTAAACGACAGAGTCTGCAGACTTTCAGACTAGACCGAAGGATACGTTTTGTCAGCTTCAAAACTCTTCATGAGGATTTCTCCAACACAATCAACCCTCGCCTTTTTTTCCTTCTGATAGCATGCCACGCCGAGGTGACCGAGAAAAGACCAGAAGAGCTATTAATCCAAATACAACGATTTAGTACCTGAGCGAGGATAGGAAGAGGGTAATTCCAAGAATCTAACACTGTCCTCAAGGACTACCCTGATGGTGAAAAAAGATCAGCCACCGTAGCCTGAATGGATAAACCAGAGCTATATATCATTGAGTCCGAGAAAATAAGATCTAGCGGACCTCTTGGGTTCTAGTGATCAAACCGGAAAAGAGACCGGCGGCCATCCCCAACTCTCTAGCGGAAGGATAATCGAACTCGTCCCGAGATGGAGGATTCTCTTCCAAGCCCAAGAGCAGAAAGTAGGCTCATTAACCACCTAGAAACTCTTTCTTTTTAGGAAAGTGGAATGAATCTATTTGCACCATAAGGATTCCTTATCTGTAAAGAGGATCCAAATGTGCTTGAGCATCGCCGCTTTGTTACAATCCCTCAGCCTACGAATTCCAAGCCCACCTTCCTCCTTTGGAAGGCACGTGTCTTCCCATGAAACTTTCGCTCCATCCTTCCCAAGTCCCGGACCCTTCCAAAGAAATTGTTTAAGGATCTGCTCAATGCGGTCCAAAACTACAAAGGGGATAGTAAAAACACTCACCCAATAAGCTTGGATCGCATGAAGTACCGACTTTATCAACTGAAGTTGGCTGGCAAAGGAGAGAAAGCATTGAGTCTAGGATTGGACCCTAGCCATTATCCGATCAACTAGGGACATACAACAATAAAGATCTCGCTTTTGTTATTGTTGGGCTTCAGTCCGTTCCATGCTGAGAAGGTATCTAGACCATCCTTTAAGAGATAGATCGAAGTCATATATGCTTGGCAAAAAGAGAAATACATCGTCCATAAAGAACAAATGAGATAACCTCGTAGCCTTACATTGCCAGAAGAAATTGAACTTGGGTTGCATAGCACGAGCACTAAGGATCCCAAAAAAGACCTCCATAACCAAGGTGAAAAGGTAGGGAGACATGGGATCCCCCTGACGAATGCCTCGGCAACTAGGGAAAAAACCATGCAATTCCACATTCAAGGAGATAGAAAACTTGGGAGTACGCACACATACCATGATAAGCCGTATAAGGTGGTTCGGGAAGCTAAACGCACGAAGAACCAGTTCAAGAAAGTCTCAGTCTACCATATCATAAGCTTTCTAAAAATCCACTTTAACAACACATCTAAGAGTATAAGGATGAAGACGGAAGCCAGCAAATAACTCTTGGACAAGGAGAATATTGTCTCTGATGCGTTGCCCTTTGACAAAGGCATTCAAAGAAGGGCTGATAATATCCTGAAGGATTGCAGCTACACGATTGGCAAAGACCTTGGTAATGCACTTATAAATAGTATTACAACAGGCAATTGGCCTATAGTCGTTGACTAAGGTCGCATTGGGGACTTTCGGGATCAAAACCAGGATGGTGTTGTTAATCTCCCTAAGAAGTCTCCCCGTGACAAAGAAATCCTTCACCGCTTCACTGAACAAAGGCCCAACCAGCTCCTAATTACTCTTAAAGAATTCGACGCCAAATCCATTCGGTCTCGGAGCCTTCCCATGAGCTAGGGAGAACAAAGTATCATGAATCTCGTCATCTGAGAAGGACGAGAGAGAGAACAAATCTTATCCTCATTAAAAGGGCACCAAATAACTTGCTAAAGGTCTAGTAAGAAGGGTCTGGATGATCGGTACACAACTTGAAGAGCTTTTGAAAATGAGAGACAAACATGTGCTGCACTAGGCTCGGTTCAAAGGACAGTTACACGAGGCATCAAGAATCGAAATAATCTTATTGTTGAGTTGTCTTGAAACGACGGAATGGTGAAAGAATTTGGTATTTCCATCACCATTCTCGAGTCATCTGATCTTGGACTTTTGTCTAAAGAAAGATTCTTCCTGACTCCTCAACTCCACAAAAGTCCTCCGATGAGTCTTCTCTAGCTCTGCTAGGAGTTCACTAGTTGGGTCTTGCTGGAGGGCAATCTGGGCTTGTCTAAAAGCAATCCTCAACTCAACAACTCTTTCAGAAATGTTAGAGAATGAGTCTCTATTAAGCTGTTTCAAACGGCCTTTCAAGGTCTTCAGCTTGCTTACCAATTTATACATCGGAACCCCTTCACATGAGCTTTCCCAAACTCGCAAGACAATGTCAAAGAATGACGGGTGTTCCATCCAGAAGTCAAAGAACTTGAAAGACTTCCTTCAAAAATCTGGTTGTAGCACTTTAACCATCATCAGCATATGGTCAGAAATGCTCAAAGTCAGAAAAGACACTTCCGAGTAAGAGAACTCCAAGCTCCATTTAGCATTCACTAACACCCGATCAAAAAAATTTCTAGCCTTACAATTAACTCCAAAAGAAGTGGGCCAAGTAAAGCGAAAGCCAACATACCTCAAGTCTTCTAACTCCGCCTGAAATAAACACTAATTAAATTCATCAAATGAAGGGATCCAGTTGTCAGAGCCCCCAATCCGATCAAACGGGTCCTTGATGGCATTGAAATCCCTAGCCACCAACCAGGCGATGTTTTGGAGGCAAGCACTCATCCGAACTAAGTCTACCCAAAGTGACCTTCTAAAAACAAAAGTATGTTTCGCATAAATCACCGAGGTGCAACAACATTATCCAAACATAAGGAGCTTCACTCTACCATGGATAGCTTGACTATTGGAAGAAATCACTTCAAACTTCACCGATGAAGGGTTCCAACCAACCCAAATCCTACCCGTAGGAAAGGAATCATATTTGGCGATCCACTTCCACCCCCAACATAGCCCAGCAAAAATGAAATAAAACCGAGCCTCTAGCACTTTAGTCTCCACTAATCCAATCAAATAGAGCCCGTTGGAATAAACAAGGTTCCTAACCTCGGCTTGTCTCAAAGGGTCACAAAGGCCTCTTATATTCTAAACACCAAGATACACATGTGTGTGTGTGTGTGTGTGTGTGTGTGTGTGTGTGTGTGTGTGTGTGTGTGTGTGTGTGTGTGTGTATAATAACTACAAAGTAAGAAGAAGGAAGGTAGGAGGCCTATCTCCTCTTAGGAAGCTTCCAGCGAAAAGTCGTCGGTCCTGCGGGAGTGATCTCAAGAGACAGATTCGAGGTGAGAGTGGGCAATCTATCCTGAATCGTCTCCAGCTTCGAGGATACAACCCTTGTGGACGGGTCAGGAGAAAGTATGTCCTCATCCGAACAAGAGAAGCTGGCTGAGACAT